>CM064560.1:50000-168519 GCA_032716605.1 Paralithodes platypus
TGAATGTTTTCTATGCAAACGCTCGTAGCATACGCAATAAATTTTCAGATTTAGAGGAACTAGTGTTTACAGAAAATTATGATGTGATTGGCATAACAGAATCTTGGCTCAATACACAAGATAGAGACTTTTTAGCAGAGTATTCACTTCCCGGTTATGTAATGTTTGAGAACAGCCGAATAAATAAAAATGGAGGTGGCGTTTTATTTTATATCAAAGAAAGTCTTAACCCGACCCTCGTGTCAAAACCTCAAATTGTGAACGTCGACACATCTTTTGTGCTAATAAAGAATAATAAAGGTACAAAAATAATACTTGCGTTAATATACAGACCTCCAGCTCAATCAGTGCAAACTGACCGAGAAATTTACGAACAAATTGCAGATGTAAGTAACTCACAAGATACCGTAATTTTTGGCGACTTTAATTTACCTGTGACCAAGTGGGGCGATACTCTTACTTCACACTCCGGACATGACTTGTATACGAACTTGCAAGAGAGTTCGCTTTATCAATTTGTTCGAATGCCGACCCGTGGTAATAACGTTCTTGACATTGTACTTGCAACAAAAGAAGAATTGATAGAGAATTTGAATGTTGGTGATGAATTCAGTAACAGCGACCATCGTACGATAACTTTCACTTTAAAGTTTACTAGTAACGAACCAAATAGTAGCATCGAAAAAGTCCCTAATTTCAAGAAAGCAAACTTCCATAAACTTAGAGCTATGTTTAAAGAAACTGACTGGAGCTTTTTAATTAACAATAACGACATAAATACATCTTGGAAGTTATTCGAAACCACTTACCTAAAAGCAGTGCAAGACTGCATACCATCGAAAATACGGCGTCCAGGCCATAATAATAAGCCCAAATGGTGGAATAAAGATATTTCAAACTGCCTGCTTGCTAAAAAATTTGCTAATGATAGATTAAAATCCTCACAAAATGACGAAGAACGGGTGAAATTTGTAGAGCTACGACGCAAAGCCAAAAAGTTAATTAAGCAAAGTAAAAAGACCTTAGAGTTACATATTGCGAATCAAAGTAAAACAAACCCGAAAGAATTCTATAGTTATATCAGAAAGAAAAAAGTAGTTACTTCAACTGTTGGACCGTTAGTCGATGAAAATGGAGAATACACCAAAGACGAAGTACAAATGAGTAATGCCCTCAATACCTTCTTTGCATCAGTTTTTACAACAGAAGACCTCAGTGATATCCCTACACCATCGCCGATTCAGATTGATAATTCAGATGTTCTAAGCAATATCACCGTTACAGAGAGAGAAGTATTGAATTGTTTAGATAAACTCAAGGTAAATAAAACGCCAGGACCTGATACAATCTCGCCTAGAGTTCTAAAGGAAGCTAAGAATGAGCTCTCCAAACCACTGACATTACTATTCAATAAATCCTTGCAGTCTGGAACTATGCCTGATCAGTGGAAGCTAGCCAACGTAACACCGATATTCAAAAAAGGCAGCAAATCCCTACCCAGTAACTATCGTCCAATTAGCTTAACCTCAGTTGTATGTAAAATGCTAGAAACGGTCATACGAGACAGACTCGTAAATCACTTAGAGGAAAATAACATACTTAAAGATACTCAACACGGCTTTCGTAAAAACGTTCCTGTTTAACAAACCTCTTAGACTTCTTCCACGATATCCTCAACCTCTACGATGAGAGTAAAGCTGTAGATATTATATACCTTGATTTTCAAAAGGCCTTTGACAAAGTTCCCCACAAACGTTTACTGCTAAAACTAAAAGCGCATGGAATACAAGACGGTGTGTTGAAATGGATAGAAAATTGGCTCAGCAACAGAAAGCAAAGGGTAGTCATAAACGGTAAGGCATCTAAATGGACCAATGTAAGTAGCGGGGTACCCCAGGGATCGGTACTAGGACCAATTCTCTTTCTAATTTACATCAACGACATAGATGAGGGTCTCACCTGCACAATCTCAAAATTTGCTGACGATACAAAAATTGCAAATAGCGTACTCTCAAAAGAACAAGTTAACGATATGCAACACAATCTAGATAAATTGTCATGTTGGGCCCAAATTTGGCAAATGAGTTTCAATGCGGATAAATGTAAAGTACTACATGTCGGATACCTAAATGAGAAAGCAAACTATTCGATGAATGGCACTCAGCTTAAGAATGTAAACGAGAAACTGATCTGGGAGTAACAATATCGAGTAACCTAAAACCGAGTCAACAATGTTCAGAAGTTGATAAGAAGGCAAACAAAATAATTGGCTTTATAGGCAGGTCATTTGAGCATAAATCCAAAGAAGTTATCCTAACCCTTTACAATTCCTTAGTCCGCCCTCTTCTGGAATACTGCGTTCAATCTGGTGCCCTTATTACCAAAAAGATATAAACAAGCTAGAACGAGTTCAACGTAGAGTTACCAAAATGATACCTAGCCTAAAGAACAAACCATACGAAGAGCGTCTTAGAGAATTAAATCTATTTCCTTTAACCCAGCGCAGATTAAGAGGCGACTTAATTCAAGTGTTCAAAATCATCAAAGGCATCGACAATATGAACTGTAGTAAGTACTTCACTATCGACCAATCTAATTACACGCGGGGAAACGGTTGCAAAATTATTGGTAAATCTTTTAACTCGCACGAATCTAAGAATTTCTTCTTCAATCGAGTTGTCAACTTGTGGAATGGGCTTCCCCGAGACGTTATAGACTGCAGCACCGTTGATTCATTTAAATTCCGCCTAGACAAATATCTCGCATCAAACCCGCGACTGACTGCGTTTGTAAATGAATAACTTTATCCTCCCCTCAGTTACTAACCCATATGTCCCCTACTAACTTCCTAGTCCTGCCACGTTAGTGGCAGGGCAGTAGTTCCCTTTCCAATGTTCCCTTACCCACTCTAAACCACTGTTTGGACACTTGATCCTCAGTGTTTTGGAGGACAAGCAACCTAGAAGGGTCACTAGACCTGTTGTTGCTTGATTTCCTTTGTACTCCTTTGTACTCCTTTGTACTCCTCCCCCCACCCCCATTATACCTCCCTCCCCCCTCCCCTCCCCCCCTCCCCCATATATATATATATATATATATATATATATATATATATATATAATTTGTTTTTATTTTTTTATTTTTTTGGGTGGGGGAGGGTTATTTTTTATTTTTATTTTATTTTTCTAATTGTAGATTGATATAATATATATATATAATATATATATATATATATATATATATATATATAATTCGTGTTTATGTATTTATCTATGTTATGCCCCCTCCCCCTCCCTCCCCCCCCATTATACCTCCCTCCCCTCCCCTCCCCCCCTCCCCTCCCTCCCCCTCCCCCTTCCTCCCCCACCCCCATTTTAACCTCCCTCCCACCTCCCCTCCTCCCCCTACCCCATAATATATATATATATATATATATATTTTTTTTTATTTATTTTTTTTTTGGGTGCGGGACGGGTATTTTTTATTTTTATTTTATTTTCCTAATTGGAGATTGATATTATATATATATATATATATATATATATATATATATATAATATAATTTGTGTTTATGTATTTATCTATGTAATGCCCTCTCCGCCCCCCTCCCCCCCACCATTAACCCCTCCCTCCCCCATTATACCTCCCTCCCCCCACCCCTCCCCCCCTCCCCCTCCCCCATATATATATATATATATATATATATATATATATATATATATATATATATATATATTATTTTTTTTTTGGGGGGGGGAGGGGAGGGTTATTTTTATTGTATTTTATTTTATTTTTCTAATCGTAGATTGATATAATATATATATATATATATATATATATATATATATATTATATATATATATTCGTATTTATGTATTTATCTAAGTTATGCCCCCCCCCTCCCCCCTTATTCACCCCTCCCCCTCTTCCCCCATCATAGCCCCCTCCCCCCATATATAATTCATTCATTCATTCAATCATCACTTCCCAGGGTCGGGGCCCACCTTCATTCACCCATCATCATCACCATCATCATCATCATCAGCATCATAAAAATAAAAAAAAAATAAAAAAAAAAATTTCTACTACATTTTGCACTACAGTGGATATAGGCCTCCTGGGGAAACCACTCTAAAAAAATAACCAGTCCAGTGCAGTACCTCTTTGGGTGGCTTGGAAATTTGCACATATTTCTCTGGTTTGACACCATATATATATATATATATTATATATATATATATATATATATATATATATATATATATTATATATGCTATATATAATATATATATAAATATATCCACACACATACATTACCATTACCATTTACCATTCTTTATATTTTGTTTGACACCTTGTATATATATAATTTATATATATATATATATATATATATATATATATATATATATATATATATATATATACTGTCTATATATATACTGTATATATATATATATATATATATTATATATACATTACTTTATTTTATTTACGTGTACAATAGAATTATTTCTGAATTTATTACCTGAAGATTACCTGGCTTTCTTATTTTGTTTTTTCAGTGTCAACCCAGGAGCCATTTCCCTTCTCGTTGGAAAGGGTGTATATTGTGGCAAAGATATACAACTGTATAAACATTCTCATATATTTTCATAACAATAACAATGCATGGAAACAATTGCGCATAGCTCACGAACCAATTACTCTATATTATTTTTGTTTTCACCATTGGAAAGAGCACAATTTTCCGATTCCGGTGATATATACAGTTATATACGTATCCGACCAAATAACGCAACCACGAGGTGGGGAACAGCTCGGAACCCGGCTAGCATCGCCGGAACAGAGACGGGTGAAGCGTAAATATTCGCATTTTGGCTCTTCATTCCAAATATTCATAGCGCAAAAAGTATTTGTCCTAGGAACTTCTAGTTTATTTTATACTCATTAGCATTATTTGCCGTATTCATTCAGCCTAAATTTAAAACCATACACTTCGTAGCAACGAAATAAATCGAAAATGTTATAAACCATATCAATCAAAATCAGATTTTTTTCTTTTTCGGTCACTGCATGGAAACAATTGTGCATAGCTCGCGAACCAATTAGGCTATATTATTTTTGTTTTCACCATTGGAACGAGCACAATTTTCCGATTCCGGTGATATATACAGTTATATACGTATCCTAGCAAATAACGCAACCATGAGGTGGGGAACAGCTCGGAACCCGGCTAGCATCGCCGGAACAGAGATGGGTGAAGCGTAAATATTTGCAATTTGGCTCCTCATTTCAAATATTCATAGCGCAAAAAGTATTTGTCCTAGGAACTTCTAGTTTGTTTTACACTCATCAGCATTATTTGCCGTATTCATACAGCCTAAATTTAAAACCATACACTTCGTAGCAACGAAATAAATTGAAAATGTTATAAACCATATAAATCAAAATCATATATATTTTTTTTCGGTCACTGCTTGAGAACTATTGAAGATAAACAATTTCTGTTTTCAGATTTGGAAAGAGGAGAAAAAATACTATTATTTGAGCAAAAAAATAATATATGGTCATCACTCACAATTTAGAGCTAGGACGGTGTGAAGACAATTGCATGGGAAATAATTGTATTCCGGACTCATTTACACTTTCATATTTCGATTTATTTACATTTTTTTTTATTTTATCATGTACTATAAATATTCCTCTTTCCATTGATATATGATACATCACAATAAACAGCATTCTGGTGGATGGAAATCGCGAAAAATGTAAGGCTTCGACAACACTCATGAGCCAAATTCAAGACCCAAAATACTTGTCAAGCGCCTCCTTGGACTTATTGGATCATAATATGTCGGAGGGAGTTAAGAGACAATGAACGGAGGAAGGAAAAACACAGATAAAACAAAAAGGTCCATGTGCCTAAAGGCATCCTCCATTCATAAAATGTTTGTAACAACTGGATTTAAACATTTGTAGATTGTAAGTTTGTGGAAAGCAATTCGAGGGAAGTGAATTCCAAAGAGTAGTAGCTCTGGGGATAAATTAATTCTGATAAGCAGAAGTTCTGCATTGTGGAGGAGAAAGTGTAAATTCATGGGTGCTCTCAGCTGCCCTAGTTCTACGGGGAAAGATGTGGAGAGGCGGCACAATTGAAGCAAGTTCCTCGGAACAATTGCTGTGAAAATATCTGTAGAATAATGCAAGGGATGCAACGTTTCTTCGTATGGATAATGTAGGAAGGTCCTGTGTGATTGCAGGGTTATTGATTAATCTAATAGCTTTATTTTGAATTTTGTCCAACTGCCTCAATGCAACCACTCCACTTCCACCCCACAGAGGTGAACAGTAATCCATCTGAGAACGCACATGACTTTTATATATCACGGCCAACTGCTCGTCAGTGAAGAATTCTCGAACTCTGTACAGGAGTCCCAGTTTTTTAGAGGCATTCTTAGCAATGCTTCTAACATAATGTGTCCAGCTCAAGTTAGTAGTTAATGTTACACCGAGAATGTCAATACTAGGGGAAGTGGGAATATTTACATCATTAAAAAATATATGGGAGTCAGTGAGATTCTGTCGGTTAGAAAATTGAATGTACTTGGTTTTCTGTGCATTAAAGGAAACTAGATTCTTTTGTCCCCATCCATTAATTCTAGAAAGGTCCTGGTTCAGAGAAATTGCAGTGTTTATTTTTGAATTTATAAGATCGGGTTGGGTGAAAGAATTGGTAAATGTGAAGGAACTGTGGAGTGTTGAGTCATCTGCGTAGGAATGTATTGGATTATGAGTGGTAGATATGAGATCATTGATATGAATGAGGAACAGAATTGGGGCCAAAACTGATCCCTGGGGAACACCAGCATTTATTGAGTGAAATTGAGAATAAAGGCCATCTACCATTACACATATTTTTCTGTTATGAAGATAAGAAGAAATTAGTGGAACTAATGATGCAAGGCCGTAGTGTGACATCTTCGACAATAAGGATTGATGCCAGACTCTATCAAATGCCTTTGATATATCTAGTGCTATTGTATGTGTTTCACCATGTTGGTCTGTAGCTTGGTTGATTTGATGCGTAAGAAGGCAAAGCATGTCTGCAGTTGATCGACATCGTCTAAAACCATATTGCCTATCACTGATTAATTTATTATTCTCAAGATGCTTAATTATGTGATTATTTAATATAATTTCAAAGACTTTACCAAGAGTGGAAGTTATAGCTATTGGTCTGTAGTTTGATGGATCTGAAGAGGCACCTTTTTTAGGAACTGGATGGATGTTTGCTTCTTTCCAGGGTACTGGGAAGCATGAGGTATGAGTACACTCCCAACAACCACCAGCTCTCCCTTCTGCAGTACCTGACACGAAGAAAGGCTCATCAAGAGACGATACAAAAAGAAATGTTTTGACAAGCAAAGATAAATGTGTTAGACTGCCCTCGAGCCTCCCGCAGCCACGATCATAAACAACCCAAACCTCGATCAAGAGATACACCCTAGGGGCCTCACACCAGTACTTCCAGGAGCTAACCACCCACTGGGAGACGGAGCTGCCCTGACTCTTAAGGGAAGAGCCGAGGCAGGAAACGTAGGCGTCTGTGCCCTACTATCGAGGCCGCCCCGTTCTGACCCCCCCCCCCCCACCCCTTCCTAGTCCAGTGGAGGCGAACACCAACGCCCCTCTCAGAGAGAGAAGCAGACGAAGACGTAGCTGACCACGAGGTGATAAGCATACGAGACACCCTGGCCACTAACCAGCCCTATCACCTATTTGAAAGTTGTAATAGGCAACTATAGATACAAAATGGTACAAAAATAGCTCTATTACTTAGTTGTTTTGGAGTTATAAATGTTAGTAGTCAAGATGTTTGGTCTAATGAATGAACTAACAAGAAGAAATAATAACAACATATTCTGTACAAATATGAAAGGTGTAAACAGTGATTGAAAAAGGTATATACGATCAATGGCTGCAGTGTTGGTGATCTACCTTTCTATCCTTCAATTAAGTAGGCTTATCATCATCAATATGCCTGCCTTACCCTAACCCTATGACTTACACTGCTTCTAGCTTCGTGTTTTCAGGCAAATTGACTAACGCACAGTCTCTCATAAATATATGTGGATCTTATCTATTTCTAATAATGGAAGTATATCTCTCGAAACGAAATACTATAGTCTATTCGCTGTAACTAGGAGAGAATCATGACCTCTGACCTCTGTAACTCAAAATCGACTAGAGCAATCGAGCTAATATTTTTACCATTTGGGAAGGATCAGCCAGAGAATAGGTGTGGAAATTTACAGCCCATTTGCTCTAGACCTTTTTAAGTTACAGAGGATAGAGGTCATGATTTTTCGCCTACTTACAGTGAATAGACTATAGGACTATCATTTGCTATAGCCTACATTAACTACAAAACACTATATACAGTATAGTAGTTATTGAAAAGCAATGTCCATCCAAATAGACTATAGGACTATCATTTACTATAGCCTACATTAACTACAAAACACTATATACAGTATACTAGTTATTGAAAAGCAATGTCCATCCAAATAGACTATAGGACTATCATTTACTATAGCCTACATTAACTACAAAACACTATATACAGTATACTAGTTATTGAAAAGCAATGTCCATCCAAATAGACTATAGGACTATCATTTACTATAGCCTACATTAACTACAAAACACTATATACAGTATACTAGTTATTGAAAAGCAATGTCCATCCAAAAAGTAATCCAGATAGTTACAATTGCATACAGAAAAACAAATAGAAGGTCCACGAATTTACATATGTAAGTGTACTGTACAATAATCCTGCCATGGACATTAGTTTCAGGGCAGTAGTTCCCTTTCCAATGTTCCCTTACCCACTCTAAACCACTGTTTGGACACTTGATCCTCAGTGTTTTGGAGGACAAGCAGCCTAGAAGGGTCACTAGATCTGTTGTTGCTTGATTTCCTTTGTACTCCTTTGTACTCCTTTGTACCTTGAATTTGGCTCTCTTTGTCACTCTTTCTACTTTGGGGAGACACTTGTTACAGGCAGCTTTGCCTTTTGTCTCCTCCATGCACATAGAAAACAAAATGGGTAGAATATTATTAACACACAGGGGTGGTGGTGGTGGGGGGGGGGGCGGGGGGGGGGAGTTGGAGGCAGGGGTTAGGGGTGGGGGGGGGGGGGGGGGGGGGGGAGTTGGAGGCAGGGGTTAGGGGAGTGGTGGGGGGGGGGTAGGGGTTTGGGGTGGTGGTGGCGAGAGTGGGGGGAGTTGGAGGCAGGGGCTAGTGGGGGTGGGGTAGTGGGGGAGTTGGGGGAACACACCCACATGGACATTCACATACACACATAATCTCTCTTTCTCATACCATAACAGCTCAGTAATAACCATTGTAATAATGTAAACAAAGGATGCTTGTTGTTAGTGGTCTACCATTGATCGTTGTTATGGAGGAGGATGTTCATTGTAAACAAAATGAAGGGTATGCAAAAGGTATATAAGAGCAGGGGGGATACTGATTATAGTGATCTACCTCGCTATCCTTATACTAGATTGGTTTATTACCACAACTATACCTAAAATACAAGAGAAAGTGAGGGAGTCAGGAGACAGCGACAATCAGAACCAGAAAAGAAGAAAACGGAGAGAGACCCACAAGAACGAGAAGCCACCAGAGAGAAAAAAGGAAGGAGAGAGAGAGAGAGAGAATGGGAGATACAGAAGAACGGGAAGCGATACCAGAACCCCAAACAATCAGGACAAATGTCATCCAGGAAGTCGCCTTACCACCCAGGGATAGACGCCACAAACATACAAGTCCAGAAAACACCATAAATCATCCAAGAGATGCCGCATCCCAGAAGAACCCCGGAGAAGAAGCGAGCCAAACAATACCCCGGCCTGGACGCCTGCCAAATTCAAAGGAGAGCGCTCGGACCCAGGCTGTGCCTGCGCTGCAGGGATAGACCTGAGCCTTTTAAAATGACACCTTAAACCCATGCCCCTATTACTCGCAGATACCTCGCCTTGGACTACGTTGCTAAATGTATGACGTGCCAGGCAAAACCAGCAGAGGGCAGACAGGGTGGAGTCAGAGTAGCTGCCGATTCCGAGGTGAAACGTGACATTCCCGTTGTTACGATGACCCACCATCGTAAGTTTAATTAAGTTCATTAATGTCCATAAAATACTATTTTGCCAAGGTCATATATTCACATGATGAATATATTATACCGCCTTGCTAATTGTCGTCCAGGCCATAAGGACTTCTCCCTTGCTCTATAGAGAGGGATTGGCCCCGTGGCCGGGGACCCTCGGAGAGTGCTGAACGCATTACCGAGGTAATCCTATCGGGCATGGAAGCATACATTCCATTCTCTTTCTCTCAGACTAATGCTAAAAATTCTTGGTTTACTCACGCCTGTTCTACTGCTGTCCGCAATAAGGAGGAAGCATTCAAATGGTACCGACGCCTTAAAACTCAAGACTCTCATTCTTCCTATGTTTCTGCCTGGAATCAAGCCAAATCTGTTCTTCGACTTGCCAAACACTCTTTCATCAATATTAATGCACTGAACTATCCAACTCTAGCTTTTCCCAAGCTTTCTGGCATCTAGCCAAAAACCTCTCCAACAATTTCTCTTCCTCGTCTTTCCCTCCCCTTTCCCACTCTGATGGTACAACCATCACTTCTTCCTCTGACAAAGCTAAACTCTTCACTCAAACTTTTGCTAGAAACTCCACCTTGGATGATTCCGGTGCTATTCCTCCCACTCCACCCTCCTCTCTCTTACTTATGCCTAATATCCTAATATCTTCTAAAGATGTACTTTCTACCCTCTCTGGGCTTAACACTAATAAGGCGTACGGTCCGGACGGTATTCCTCCTGTTGTTCTCAAAAACTGTGCTTCCGTGCTGACTCCCTGCCTAGGCAAACTCTTTCGTTTCTGTCTATCCTCTAACGTCTTCCCTTCATGCTGAAAGTTTGCTCACATTCAACCTGTCCCAAAGAAGGGTGACCGCTCTCAACCCTCCAACTATCGTCCAATTGCTCTCATCTCTTGTCTTTCTAAAGTTTTTGTAACTATTCTTCCTTCCAAATTTCTTAAGCATTTCTCTTCTCATAATCTGCTCTCAGATCGCCAGTATGGCTTCCTTAAGGGTCGCTCTACATCTTCTTTCATATCTTACTAACTCTTGGTCATCCAACTTTCGGGACTTCGGTGAGACTTTTTCTATTGCACTAGACATATCGAAAGCTTTCGATAGAGTCTGGCACAAATCTTTAATTTCTAAACTACCCTCCTTCGGTATCTATCCCTCCATCTGTGCCTTTGTCTCTAATTTCCTTTCCGGCCGTTCCATAGCCGCGGTTGTGGATGGCCATTGTTCACTTCCTCACCCTATAAACTCTGGTGTTCCTCAGGGCTCTGTCCTATCTCCTATTATCTTTCTAATTTGTATAAATGATCTCCTTAACTGTACCTTAATTCCCATCCATTCATATGCAGATGACTCAACCTTACACTACTCCATTAGTTTTTCAGAATGCCCCAGCAGCAATCCCTTAACGACAAACGTAATGAAGCCATAGAACTCTTAAATTCTGATCTAAATACTATCTCCAATTGGGGCAGAGAAAACCTTGTTACCTTTAATGCTTCCAAAACCCAATTTCTCCATCTATCTACCCGTCAGGATCGCCCAGCGGACTATCTCTTATTCTTCAACAATACAAAAGTCAACCCTTCATCTTCTCTCAATATTCTTGGTGTCTCTTTTTCTTCTGCTCTCATTTGGAAGGACCATATTACCAGTCTTGCTAAGGCAGCCTCCCAGAAGCTGGGTGTGCTCAACTGCCTTAGGGGGTTATTTTCTCCAACACAGCTTCTTGCTCTGTACAGAGTTTGCCTAGGCAGGGAGTCAGCACGGAAGCACAGTTTTTGAGAACAACAGGAGGAATACCGTCCGGACCGTACGCCTTATTAGTGTTAAGCCCAGAGAGGGTAGAAAGTACATCTTTAGACGATATTAGGATATTAGGCATAAGTAAGAGAGAGGAGGGTGGAGTGGGAGGAATAGCACCGGAATCATCCAAGGTGGAGTTTCTAGCAAAAGTTTGAGTGAAGAGTTTAGCTTTGTCAGAGGAAGAAGTGATGGTTGTACCATCAGAGTGGGAAAGGGGAGGGAAAGACGAGGAAGAGAAATTGTTGGAGAGGTTTTTGGCTAGATGCCAGAAAGCTTGGGAAAAGATAGAGTTGGATAGTTCAGTGCATTAATATTGATGAAAGAGTGTTTGGCAAGTCGAAGAACAGATTTGGCTTGATTCCAGGCAGAAACATAGGAAGAATGAGAGTCTTGAGTTTTAAGGCGTCGGTACCGTTTGAATGCTTCCTCCTTATTGCGGACAGCAGTAGAACAGGCGTGAGTAAACCAAGAATTTTTAGCATTAGTCTGAGAGAAAGAGAATGGAATGTATGCTTCCATGCCCGATAGGATTACCTCGGTAATGCGTTCAGCACTCTCCGAGGGTCCCCGGCCACGAGGCCAATCCCTCTCTATAGAGCAAGGGAGAAGTCCTTATGGCCTGGACGACAATTAGCAAGGCGGTATAATATATTCATCATGTGAATATATGACCTTGGCAAAATAGTATTTTATGGACATTAATGAACTTAATTAAACTTACGATGGTATGGTGGGTCATCGTAACAACGGGCATGTCACGTTTCACCTCGGAATCGGCAGCTACTCTGACTCCACCCTGTTTGCCCTCTGCTGGTTTTGCCTGGCACGTCATACATTTAGCAACGTAGTCCAAGGCGAGGTATCTGCGAGTAATAGGGGCATGGGTTTAACCCGTGGAGCCCTGGCTAGTTTTGTAATGTTTGCGCACCAGAACCCGGCCGGTTTTCAAAAAATGGTTTTATTCCAGAAACAATAGCGAATGGGTTAGGAATGAAGGAAAAACCACGAAAAACCGCTCAAAAAGCTTAAAAAATGGTCCTACAGAGCCCCCGAAAACGGATTTTATAAGAGTAAAAAATTGAAGGCAATTATCCCAAAAAAACAGGTTATTGCGCGCTCGCGCGCACGCACGTGGACTTTGAGAGTTTTCAACCATCGGCACGGTTGCGTGGGATACGTACACAGTTCCCATACAAATCTGAGCCCTCTTGAGTGGCTACACCTGAGGTCACGGTCGGCGCAATTGGGGCGACGCGCAAGGCGCGTCTCTGGGGCTGTGCGTTACATACATCGCCGACGCGTCAGGCGCGTCGCTGGGGCTGTACGGGTTAAGGTGTCATTTTAAAAGGCTCAGGTCTATCCCTGCAGCGCAGGCACAGCCTGGGTCCGAGCGCTCTCCTTTGAATTTGGCAGGCGTCCAGGCCGGGGTATTGTTTGGCTCGCTTCTTCTCCGGGGTTCTTCTGGGATGCGGCATCTCTTGGATGATTTATGGTGTTTTCTGGACTTGTATGTTTGTGGCGTCTATCCCTGGGTGGTAAGGCGACTTCCTGGATGACATTTGTCCTGATTGTTTGGGGTTCTGGTATCGCTTCCCGTTCTTCTGTATCTCCCATTCTCTCTCTCACTCTCTCTCCTTCCTTTTTTCTCTCTGGTGGCTTCTCGTTCTTGTGGGTCTCTCTCCGTTTTCTTCTTTTCTGGTTCTGATTGTCGCTGTCTCCTGACTCCCTCACTTTCTCTTGTATTTTAGGTATAGTTGTGGTAATAAACCAATCTAGTATAAGGATAGCGAGGTAGATCACTATAATCAGTATCCCCCCTGCTCTTATATACCTTTTGCATACCCTTCATTTTGTTTACAATGAACATCCTCCTCCATAACAACGATCAATGGTAGACCACTAACAACAAGCATCCTTTGTTTACATTATTACAATGGTTATTACTGAGCTGTTATGGTATGAGAAAGAGAGATTATGTGTGTATGTGAATGTCCATGTGGGTGTGTTCCCCCAACTCCCCCCCTACCCCACCCACACTAGCCCCTGCCTCCAACTCCCCCCACTTCGCCACCACCACCCCAAACCCCTACCCCCCCCACCACCACTCCCCTAACCCCTGCCTCCAACTCCCCCCCCCCACCCCTAACCCCTGCCTCCTACTCCCCCCCCCCGCCCCCCCCCCCACCACCACCACCCCTGTGTGTTAATAATAATCTACCCATTTTGTTTTCTATGTGCATGGAGGAGACAAAAGGCAAAGCTGCCTGTAACAAGTGTCTCCCCAAAGTAGAAAGAGTGACAAAGAGAGCCAAATTCAAGGTACAAAGGAGTACAAAGGAAATCAAGCAACAACAGATCTAGTGACCCTTCTAGGCTGCTTGTCCTCCAAAACACTGAGGATCAAGTGTCCAAACAGTGGTTTAGAGTGGGTAAGGGAACATTGGAAAGGGAACTACTGCCCTGAAACTAATGTCTACTACTAAATACGACATAAGAGATAGACAAACCAAACTGAAATGATTACTGATTACGGATTACTGATATTTACTATAGGGTGTAAGGTATCTTAAAATAACCCCCTAGAAATTCTTTCTCTAAAGTATCTATTTCTTTATCCTCCCCATTTCCCCAGCTAACCTAATCCCACAAGGACCCCAATGGAAATACGCCTAACGGCCTTATTGGGCTATCCTTAGTTGGAATTATGCAAGGCTGGTACATGTCATATTTGTAACATACTATGTGGTACCAACTCTGTAAATTGCTAACTGAATAAATATTATTATTATTATTATTATCATTATTAATTATTAACTGAACCAATGACGCCCAACGCCTAGCGACCACTACCACTAGGAAAACTGCCCCTCCCAGCTCCCAACAGAAAAGCCTCCCACTCAACCAACGTCACTGTCCCCATTTCAACATTCTACACCTGACTCTATGTCCTCCAGTGCTCTTCATCCGCCCCATCCTCAACGTACACCAGAACATGTCGAAGGGCATCGAATTAAACGCATTGCCTCTCCGGGTGACAGGTCGTCCAAGGATCCCTGTTCCGATGAACACCCCGCTCCGACCCCCACTGCCACGCCGACCAAGAACCTAAAAATTGTTAGTGGCCCCTCTAAGTATCATGACCTGGAATGCAAAGTGTATTACAACTTCTTTAACTAAATTAAAAACCTTTTAATCAATCAGAAACCACATATAGCAGTTATTACGGAAACTTGCTTATCCTCTAGATATAACCCGCATCTCCCATCATATTCAATCCAGTGCAAAGATCGTCCCGCTAGACCTGGTGGTGGGATACTCATTTTAACAAAGCAAACCCTTCCAGCTTAACAGATTCATGTTACCTTTCTTCATGCAAGTAGACGGATCCAAGACCTATATTGTACAGTACAAGTACAGTACGATACTACAGGATGTGACCGCCTATCAACACCAATGCCCCTCCTGATTGACATTTAAACACTTGCCATAGAACCCCACCAGTTACCTTATCAAACATATAATCTTACAACACTTGCACAGTTATCTGGGGAAAGTGACTGTTAGCACACTGTGCATCAACGGTGAAGAAGAAGAAGAATAGTATGTGGACCAGAGAGTGTGTATAGGAGAGAGGAGTCTTCCAACGTATTCTATTAATAAAAAGGTGCCTCTAAACGTTGCCAGTTACCCTTTTTCGACATTTTTTTCAGCGCCATCTATTGCAGAGTTCCAGAACTACTCAACGTGAATAAATCTACGGATGTACCCTCCATTCTGTGTTTGTTTGTTTTTTATTATATGTACACTACTTTTCTCTCTCTCTCTCTCTCTCCATCTCTATAAATATATATATATACATATATATATATATACAGTATACTGTATATGTTATGCCCTGATTTTATACATGATTAACTTGGTATAGGTGAGTTCTGCAAGACTGGGTTATTGGATTTCATGCAAAATACATAAAGAGAATCAACAGAGGACATAGATAATCTCG
Source organism: Paralithodes platypus (assembly GCA_032716605.1). Classification (NCBI taxonomy): domain Eukaryota; kingdom Metazoa; phylum Arthropoda; class Malacostraca; order Decapoda; family Lithodidae; genus Paralithodes; species Paralithodes platypus. The sequence continues at coordinate 65,995 of CM064560.1, forward strand.
GATAAATGGTTTGTAATACAGCTTTATTCTAAATAACACTCAGGTATAAGGCACGTAATAGAATTCACACGAACAATAGATGTTGGAGCACTCAGGTAGGTTATTGGACTTATTACAATCTCCCAGCACTTATCGCAGATTTGGATAGAGACATACTTCCCACTTCCAACGTTCAGGCATTATTCTTCTGATCACATTGCTTTAATGATACGTAGGGTACACGAATCACACAGGTTAGGTATTTCGCTTTGTTAACTCTCTGGTAATATGACTCTTAATCAAGGATGAAAGTATAAGTAATATGGTTATTGCCCAAGAATTAACGTAAAGGGATAACTGTAGCTAATTGCACTGGTCTAGTATGTTCACTTGTCTAGGTAATACTTCAGACCGAAAATATCAGTGAGGGCGAATCAGCTTTCTGGTGGAGAATCACAATCACTTATTTCAGAATTGCTTTCGCTCGAGCCGTAGTCCAATTGATTCGGACTTATTTCTTTGGCGAGGTTAAACCTGATGGCAAGAATAATTACGGGAGTCAGTTCGCCTAAGGTAAATTTCACTGATATATATTAACACATACTAGCATAATAATCACTTGCTTACTAACATCAGAGAAAATTGAGACATAATCGAATACACTGGATGGTTGAGTTAATAGCACTGTTAACACTGGTACTTTGCGAATTAACACTGTGATAGAGTTTTCCTGGTTATCTTGTGTTAGTGATGTTGGGGGTTAACAGTAGCTCTGGGGCCATCCAAGCTGTCCGGTAGTGTAGAGAAGGTTTACAGATGGGTTTCTTGCGTAACCGGTGATGACGCTCCGATATGTTACTAAAATACCCCCGAAAGAGATGCCCCCCACCAACCTTCCGACCAACAAACCAGTAACAATTCCGCAAGAACCAGCACGAAAGCCAGCCGGAACGAAAGGACCCAACAGCCGGAAGGAGCGGGACGCACCCACAAGATCAAAGGAAGCCGACACGGCCGGAAAGCAAGAGATTCCTAAGGCACGTTGATCAAAAGTGGTATACTCACAACCTTTCGAATATGCTAGGTTCGTGCGACGGGACCGAGGGACCGACCCCAACACGGCAGGAAAGCAAATGGCACGTCGACCACAAGTGGTACATTCCCAACCTTTTTAACATCCAAGACACCCACACAACACACCTAACTATAATAAGATACCGTCACCCATGCAGGTATTCAATTCTTAGATAAGCCCAGACCATCCCCAATTTCATTATGTAGGCCTGTGCTTAGGTAAGGGTCGTGCCGGACAACATCGTCGTATTTATTTCGTGTGAGTTTGGTTACGTTTTCAAACTCGGTACAACCGCCTCGAAATGTCACTTATGAATAATCCGACCTCAAATCAACCTACCGAGATCGGATTCCTTAGAACGACGGCTAAGATGCCGTCATTCATGCATGCATTCATTCCTAGGTTAACTTACTTTTATCCACAATATTATTCCTCTTCCATTCTTTCCCACAGCTGTTATATGTCTAATCAATCACCCCTTCTAGTCCACAGTCCACACTGCTCTGTTTCGTATCTCTGTTGATTTATATAAATTAATTATGACAAATCTGCATACGATCCTCTCCAGAGAGATCCAGGGAAGCCACCTAGTTCTCTCTCCATTTAAGAAGATAAAACTTATGTAGCCCCATGCTCAGGGGATCGTTTCTAGAACCTAAGTAGTTGTATAATTGAACTTGAAGTTATTCAACCAGGTTCCAAACTTTTATTATAACAACGGCTAAGATGCCGTCATTCATGCATGTAAACATTTACTAAGTTAACTCTCTTTTATCCACAAATACTTGCGTAGCAACAGCATGGCCAGTTGTAACCTTTTGAGTCGCCCTGTCATTCTCCTCTCCCATACCAACCCAAATTCACAACCTCCCCTAATAAGACGCCATCAGGATGTTTTATTTCGTGCCGAGTAAGTCATTTCTCAAGCTCCCGTAAACAGAGAGTACAAACCTATTCTTGTACCTCCTTTAACTATCCTCTATCCTCACTAACCACCACTACAACCTGGGACAGTAAAGTCAAGCGCGCGAGGCTAGTCCCCTCACTCCCCTTGAAGAGGGTAAGTTCCCCCTTCCTGACTTGCACTTTTTAACAAAATCACGGTTCATTATACCCACGAGTGAGTCTCGTGAGTGAGAGCTAGATTCAATGATCAATCCTAACGAATATATAACTCCTAATATCCTCAACTAATATAGTAACCCCATTAATGTAAAAAACGCCATACCCCAATATTCAAGGCCCAGCTGGCACCCAACCCAAGATGATACCCCCAGCCCTCGGCCGGCGCGCTGTCCCCCCTCGCGGAAGTCTACAGGCATCCTGATGCCCACCAAATTCTTGCCAGAAATCCCAGGTGCCTCTAACCCATACCAACCTCCAAGTTCTAATTCCAGCCTAACAATCCTATCCTTTCCCGCTCCTAACTAACCCCCAGAGTCCCCCTTAACCCGTCTTAGATTCCTAATAGCATTTCAGCTAGATCAGAGAAGGATACTTGAGTGAAATATTAACGTATACTGCCTTACCGCCTATGCCGGAAGGCGCCAAGAAAACTAGAATTCCCCTCCCCAACATCCTCCTCTAAACCCCCTCTTAATAATTTGTCTTAGAGTAAAGATGTCAGAAATGTTGAATCATATTGCAGCCTACATACTAACTTTATACTAGACCATTTTCATTACCCTCCTAAGTCCAGGGATTTAATTCATTTGTTTTCCCCTCCGACATCCCAAATCTAGAACATTCGAAATACCCCCCTGACCCCCCTATATAAACTTTTCCCGCACAAAAGCGCATCAGTTGAATAGTAGCCAGTCCACGTAACGGATGTGATGCTCTTGTGGATGCTGACAAAACACTCCAACCTCAGGATACAGTGATTCTCGTTGCCCGCGATCAAAGTTAATCTGTGAGGAAGTAAACCAACCCTTCACGAATATTTTCTTGCAATTGGGAGACCAAGGGCAAGATTATACCCGTGAACAACCGATTTACAAACTTCTTGATTGTCTCATAAACATATTGAAAGCCAGCCTCGCCACTACCTTGTGCTTACGAGCAATCATAACTCATAACCGGTCTAGGGTAGAAAGATCTTGTTATGTTAGAAGGGATTACGCGAGTTAGGAGAAAGCTCGGCGAGAAGAATTCCTGGGCAACAATTGTCTGTTGACCGACAGGCGTAAAGCCACCCGCACGCTCCGAACCTCCCATAAGGCCAGAATAGATGAGAAAAGTCTCTTCTCCCGACTGTCTTACGTTAATTCGATCCATTGTTCCTCTGGCCGTGCCGAGGACAGTGTCATTCAAGGCTTTCAGTAGGAGTACCATATCAGCGTGTCATCACCGGCTAGACAAGTTAGCCCAACTGTAAACTTCTCTACACTCCCGGACAACTTGGACGGCCAAGGAGCCGCTGTTACCCCGACACACCAGCTCAAGAAAACTTGGAAACTATCAGAGGGTAATTCAGGTAGTACAAGTGTACGGTAGAAATAAGTCCACGAGTGTATATTATTGCATCTTTGATTTCGAATCAGATTACCTGAGAGTTAATTAACGAGATCCCTAGCCCTTGTGATTGGTGTAACCTATGTATCGTTGAAGTAATGTGATCAGAAGAATAATTCCTGAACGTTGGAAGTGGGAAGCGAAAAACTCCATCCAAATCCGCGAGCAGTGTTGAGATTATAAAAGTCCAAAAGTACGCATCTGACTTATTCAATTTGCCATTGTTTCGAATGCACATATAACCAATATTCTACCAGTGTTTTTCGGAGAATAAAGCTGCATTATAAACCATTTTCTCTGATGTTATTTATGCCCCCTATTGTTTCCATTTGTGTCCTGTGCATGAAGTCCCATAGCCCAGTCCTGCGGAACCCATCTATACCAAGTTAATCCTGCATAAAATCAGGGCATAACAGTTACCCTTGCTGGGGACCTTAATAACGCTGTCTCAGGTTCAACCGGACTAACAACGTATCGGATTAACGTAAGACAGTCGAGAAAAGAGACTGCTTAACTATCTCTGGTCCTTATAAGAGGTTCAAGGAGCACAGGCGGTTTTACACCTTTTAGTCAACAAATGCTGATGGGGCCTAGTCAATTGTTGCCAAGGAGTTATATTTGCAGAGTCCTCAATTACGAGTTTCTCGCATAATCCCTTCTAACATAACAGATCTTTCTGTCTTAGACCAGTTATGAGTTATGATTGCTGGTAAACCCAAGTAGAAGAGGGCACACTACAAGATGTTTATCAGGCAATCAATAATTGGTGAATTTGTTGTCTGCAGGTATATTATTACCTTCGGAGCTCCCGATTGCAATAAAACATTCACAAGGGTTAATTCACTTCCTCACAGATATCCACAAACTCGTGGGCACCACAATTATCGAGAATCTTGAGGGGTGGACGGCTAATAGACTTCAACCAGAGCGGCACAGCCGGTACTTTGATCTCTACTGACGAACTGGCGAATATTGCCTCTGTGGCATATTTATAGGCTTGGTCAAGGGATAGGCTTTAATGTAGAGTATCCTAGGGTTGAAACTTTGTAATATGTACTTCCACCTTGCGCGTCTACCAGACATATTATTGTTGTCAAACAGATCAACTAGAGGCTTGTGATCCGTCCACACCTCAATGTCATAGTTAAGGATTTTGTCTTTGAATGTCTGTAGAGCCCAGATAAGACCGGCTCCTTCAATGTCAGTGACACAGTAATTTTTCTCGGCAGGTTTAAGAGTCCTGCTGGCAAAGGCTAAAGGTTGAAATTTATCGCGGCTGTCTTTTTGCATTAAACAAGCTCCAATACCGCTATAGGACGCGTCGGTGTGGATAATAAAAGGTTGAGTATAGTCGGGGTAAGACAGGCAAGGAGGATTACACAGGTGATGCTTCAACTCGTCAAATGATGTTTGTTCGGATTCTTTCCAATCAAATTCAGCGTCCTTTTTTAACAGTTTGAAAAGGGGACTGGCTTTTTCCGAAAATTTGGAGATGAAACTACGGTAGTACCCGGCTAGGCCAAGGAATTGGCGGAGTTGTGTAACATTTTCAGGTTGGGGAAATTCATGTATAGCTTTAGTGATATCGGTCTTTGTTCTGATGCCATCTGCAGAAAGTTCATGACCGAGAAATTCAACACTACGTTTTAAGAATTTACACTTTTTTAATTTTACCTTTAAACCTGCATCCTTTAGTTTTTGAAAGATCTTTCCTAGGCTTTCAAGGTGAGATTTGATATCAGGCGACATTATAATGATGTCATCTATGTAGATTTGGATATCTTTGCCCAAATGGCCTGCAAGAATGTGACACATGAGCCGTTGGAAAAAGGCTGGACTAGTTTTTAACCCTTGAGGGAGTCTATTGAACTCGTAAGTACCACTGGGAGTGCTGAAAGCTGTGTACTTACGGGAATCATCGTCCAACTTTATCTGATGAAAACCACTACCTAAATCAATGGTAGAGAAGATTTTGTTTTTAGAGTTCAAATTACTCATAACTTCATTGATGGAGGGCATATAAAATTTCTCCTCAATGATAGCGTCATTTAACTTCCTGAAGTCCACCACTAATCTCCACTCGTTGGGGTTCCGCTTAGGCACTAGGAATATAGGGCTCCTCCAACGACTGGATGAGGGAGAGACTACTTGTTGGTCTAACATAGCCTTGACTTGAGATTCTACCTGTTCTCTCTGAGCGTGAGCTAACCTATAAGAAGGACAGTATATGGGGTTAGTCTCCGAGTTGCGTAATATGATCTTGTGTTGAAGCACATCACAAAACCCAAGATCTTCATTATGTAACATAACTGCCTCTTTATACGTACACAACAAACTCACAAGATTCTCAGTGTAGTCCTCAAAATCAAGATCATTAATTAGAGATTTTATTTGTGACCTAGTCTCCGATTCATCCTTGCAAATAACTGCGTTAATGACAAGGTCTTTACTAACTGGTAAGCTTTGGTCGTTAAAAATAAAAGGGAAAACTTCTGCTTCCATAATCTTGGTACCACTTTTAATACTAAGTATGTTATCTGAGTAATTGAGAATTAAAGTTTCAAAATATTCATTCTTGCTCTCATGAAGGGCTGGAGTGGTTATAAGACCCTTTATGGAGGTAGTGTCTGGAAGAGTGATGATGCTGTATTTGTGATAATTAGCTGGTAATTGATTGACATAAGTTTCTACCTTCATAGATGATCTTGGTTGAATAGTTACATCATCTTGCAAATTACGTCAGCTGTAAGGGAATGGTCAGTTATCAGATCACCTATAGATACCTCAGTGTATTGATAGCTAGGAGTGGGGGCATCAGGGTTTTTTTTAGTGACCTCTTGAGTGACCGAAAAGGGACTGGATTTTACAGTAGTTTTGAACTGAATTTTCTTTTGGGTCTAGGTTTAGTGTGAATGAATGCCTGTTTTGGGTGGTTGGTGGTACTTTTGACAGAGGTTTCACTACTGCGTGTGCATTCGATGGTGTCGCCTTTTAAACCACCGATCATAACTTGGTCCATATGGGTGAAAATTATGATTTTGAGCATATTCATACTATCAAACCCTAGGAGCAAGTCGGCATTTATGGGGAGTTTGTTAATGACATAGAATGGCAGGGGTGTTGCTAATTCTTCGGTGATCTTGATAGGTAGATAAACCTTAGATAATGTCTCTAATGGGTTGTCACTGACTGATTTTATATTGACATCAGGGTAAGATTGACTGAATTGATTATTAGAATTTATAAGATTAAATTTGTTGAGACTTATAAGATTCACTGGGGAGCCTGTGTCTAAAAAGAGATTTAGATTATGCTCTTCGCATTTAGCGGGTAAAAGCAAGGAAGATTTATCAAGACAACCTATTTCGACAGATTTGAGGGGTCGAGTTTGGGTGGCATTGTTGGTCCGCCCAGCACAGTTTGGAGGTATAGTACCGTGCTGGGCGTCTATTCTTCCCCCGAACTGGTTGATTTTGTCTTGACTGAAGCGGCCGTTTTGGTGTTTCCTGGTGTGGCCGTTGTGGTGTTTCCTGGTGTGGCCGTCCTAGTCTTTTCCCTAAGAGCCTTCATGTGAGTGCAGAACTTGGTCCAATGACCCTTAGATTTGCATTTGCGGCAAAATGGTTCTTTATGTGATGCCATCTCCTGTTCCTCTCTTACCTTGATGAGGCATTCAGGAGTTATATGACCCTGATTACCGCAATAATAACAGGTGACATTACTGTTAGAGTTCGTCGGAGATTTGTGTGGGTTGGAGTTAGATTTGGAAGAAAGATAGGGTGTCTTGTGCGAGTAATGAGGTTTAGGTTTCTGTGAGTGGTCGAAAGGTTTTGAGTGAGCATTGTAGTGTTTGGCGTGATTGGGGAAGGTTGAGTGATTGTGAATAGCAGCTACAACACCTTGGGGTTTTGAGGGATTAGTTAGGAATTGGATTTTGTGGTCTAGACCATTCTCTTTACATTTGGCATGGACAGATTGAGAGAAATCTACTAGTGTGTCGTTAGGGGTGAATGGAATAGATTGTATTAATCCCGTTATGGATTCAGGAAGGAGGTTTGATACCATCATGTAACCAACAAACTTGGCCACTTGTTTGATATTCATGTATTCCTCACCGCCGTGCTTGAGTGTCCAGTCCTTATCCTTCAATTCATGTCTAAGTGATTTGGTCATGGTGGAAGCTGTGGCAACAATCCTATCGACTGGGGTATTTAGATATTTCTGGTGGTTCTTTAATTCAATAGCAATTCTGTGAGTAGCTGAGAATGTACCTGCCATCTGTATGCCATATCTTTGAATGAACATACTTTTCAGTTCCTCGTAAGAGCAGTCTTCTGTTTGTCTGACTCTAGAAGGAGCTGAGCTGAGTTGGAATCACCTTTGTGTATTCTAGCTTTGAAAATTTGCACTTTGGTGTTATCATTTTGACCGGCACCTCTCATGGCAATTTCGCCGTCTACATCCTGTATGAAAGCATGAACAGAATAATTCTTGAGGGTGTTCCCAGAAAATAACCTAGGGGCGTTCTGATGGATGATTTCAAGGATATTTGGTTGGTAAGGTGCTTGTTGAGGTTGGTAGGACATTTGATGGGGTTGGTGGGATGATGATAAAGGATGTGTTGGGTATTGTTCCGCTTCTTGTTTGATAGTAGGAAATTGCTGGTGACTGTGTATGTTAGGAGGGAGACCCTGTTGTTGTTGAGGAGGTTGAAAGATATTGCTGTTGGCATACATGGGAATTTGATGTGAGAGACCCTGTTGTTGGTGAGGAGGTTGAAAGATATTGCTGTTGGCATACAACCTTGGTTTAGGGTCAGAGGGTTGAAAATCCCAAAATCCTTCAGAATGAGCTGTAGCACCATTCATAGGTGACACCACAGGTCTGTCCCTGGGAGTTGATCCATCATCCCAAGTAGTATTCCAGCTAGAAGCTGAATGCATAGGAGGGGCTGTGTTTTGTTTGTTTGAATAAGTGATGTTGAAAGATGTATTTGAGTTTTGAGGTTGAGAAAATGATACACGTCTATTATCATTAACTCTAGATGGCAGAGTAAATAAGTGTTCTGTGGCCTCCGAATATTGTGTAAGTGGGGGTTGATCAGGTGGAGGGAGGGTAGGTAAAGGTGGTGGTGGTGGTGGTGGTGGTGTTGTTGTTGGTGTTTGACTGTGTGTGTCAGCGGGTGAGTGTGTCAGTGGGTCATTTTGAGAATGTGATCTAGTAATCGCACCTGCGGTATATGTGAACTCTAATGGTTGAGGCTTTGAAAACATGATCACTTAATCCTCTTAAACAATGCACTATTAAGTAAAGTTAAGCACTCACATGATTCCTCCAGAGAACGTTGTGTCAGTGTTGATCAGTTGGTCGTACGACAGGCAGGGGCGTTGTGTGTGTGTGTACGGATGTACACACGTAGCTGCTAGTTGTGTGTGGTTGTTGCGGCCGTGTGTGTACCATGGACGTACGCACACGCTTGCAGCTTGGCAGAATGGCTGGCAGGCTGTATGGTTGTCAGGCTGGCAGGCTGTAAGGCTTTTGGAGAAACTGCAAGGCTGGTAGGCAGGGTTTGAAGTACAGCAATTATCCTCACATGAAATGTAAGGTATAATTAGGGATTTGTAATGTTGATAATTGTAGAGGGGTAGATTGGGGGGAACTTAAGTATAGCCTTAATACGCTATTTGCAAGGTCGCCATATAATATGTTAAGTATATAGGGGATTATAGGTAATAACACAACACATTAATTATTGGATAAGTGATAATAAGTATAAACGTACAGGTATATAAGTACAGATATAAGATAAGGCTTGTAATAAAAGCCTTAGGAGCAAGGTGATATATGACTTGTGTGATCTAATATATCTAGGGGATATAGGAGCTTGGCTATAGAGGATGAGTCTGAGTCTAGAGTCTAGAGGGAGTAAAGAGCTCTGACTCTCTCTGGCTGAGGTCTGTTGAAGTCTAACTGAAGATGCCTGAGTAAGAAGGCATCGACTGGGTTCAAGGATGCTGAAGCAACACAGCATCAACTCAGCATACTGGTATGACGTAGGACCGGATAAATACCTTATACAGTTTACATTTACAGAGGAAATGGGTGTTGATTAAAGTGGAAGTAACAACAAATATATTATATGTTAAAGAGATAGATAAAGTTATAGGGAGTTTAATAAATGAAGAATGTTTAATAAGAATGTTGAGAGTTTAAAAGTTACAGGGATAAAGGCATATAAGCAGTGAGATATATGTATAGCAATATATATGCAGGGTTTATAATGTCATACTACATTCGCCGGGGGGTAAAAGAATTGATCTCACCATGATCAACTATAGTAAAAAAAAAAAATGACTAGTCTGTTGACACATCACACCGTATCAAAATTGTCCATTAGACCTAGATCAAGGGTGTGAGCTACCAACAAATTAGAATAAAGGTTTATGTTAAATAATATAAATATATAGTCGAGTATAAGGAGAAGATTACAACTGCTATATATAACACATGGCAGGTGTAAACTTACATAGTAATACAATTTAACATCTGACAGTGGAAAGAAATAATACCCTAAGCTGTTCCACTGACGATATAAATATATATACATATAAAGAAATATATTAAAAAAAAAAAAAAACTTAAAGTGCTCTATTCCTCGCGTAGGCTTCAAGAGCAGCAATGCGAAGATTCAGGCGAGAAAGAGCAAACCAAGAGACACCTAGGATGATGATGATAATGAGCATAGGAGTACCAATCGCTGGGATGGCAATGTAAGGGTGATAGTATTTAACAAAATCCATAGGTAGAATTGACTTGTTGATCAATTGAAGGTTTTTAAATCAGGTGAGTTGATGTGAAGTTTAGATATTAGCTGAGATATTTGGGAGAGTGAGAAACATATCGTTCACGTTGTATAGATGATAGAGTTCAGTAAGGTGGTAATTTGTGGGGTAAATGGTTACCTTGGAAGAGGTGATAGAGCAAGTGTCAGGTATAATGATGAGACCAGAAATTACCTGATCAGAAGATGGAATATCATTCTGACAGGAGATGGAGATGGTAGTGTCAGAAGGGAAATAAAGGTGATGAGAGTGAGACACATGAGCATGATAGAAGGGTTTCTTAGCAACTTCCTTGAACTGGCAATGTTCTATAATGGAATTATTGTGAATTAAGGCACTAGCACAGCCGTCAGCATGGAAGGGGATTAACTTGAGAGCAAAGGCTGGGCAAATGGCCTGGGATATAATAGGGGAGTGACAGAGAGTAGAGAATGAATAATCATCCAACCAGGCGTGGTGATTCTCGGAAGTGGAGATGAACAAGTTGCTGAAGGAGTTGTCCAAAGAAACTAATTGATTGTTGAGGAAAAAGGGGAAAGGAGTGATCATGTAATGAGCGAAGGAAATGGATGATGCAAATGGAATAATAAGCATATATTCATAGTTATACATGTGGACATCTATATATCCATATAATAGTTCAATTTGGTCAAGCGGGAACACTGGTAAGAGGCGGAAGTCATTGCCGGCCTGAGTGATGATTTTCCTCAGACTACTCAAGGGAAGAAGATCTGAGCTCACTATACCGTGTTCAGCATCGTTGAGGGCGTTTAAGAGTCTACTAAAGTCTGACTCTAATTTCATAGAGATAAAATAAATGTTGTCAAGTTGGGTAGAGATTTCTAGAATGTTTTCAAGAAATGAGGCAATATCAGAGAGTTCATTAATGGTAGATTCCGCTTTACTCATGAGAGATTGTAAGTCGTTAACATGAGTAGAGATTTCATTAATAGTGTCTATTTGGATCTCCACTAACTTTTCTTGGCTTCTGAGGGTATTTTCTACTTCACCGATTTTATCAGCGATGGCGTTCACTTGGTTTTCAGTAGCTGTCCCGAAGAGAGAAGACAACAGGTAACCTCCTGCATCAATAAGTCCTCTCTTGTATCTAAGTCTAGCTCGTTTGGATTCTGACCTTGGTTTGACCGGATTTTTAGAGGCTATTTGAATGAACAAGTAATCTAAGGTGATTTTCACCACATTAGTTCTCCAAAGTAACTGAGTTAGAGTTGCGTTGTGATTGCTATGTTTGATATTTGAGTGATTCAGAAACACTGTCAAAATAGAATCTGAACTTCTTAAGGCATTGATAGCTTTCGCCAAGGTCGGGGCCATAACACTCAGGTCGACGTTGGTGAATTTTACTGCCATAACATCCGAAACCAAGGTCATCCTACCTGTAGGACTAACTACCGCGCCATTCGAATGGATGGCAAAGGTGCCCATCAGGTGGACAATCAAGACAATCAAAAGAATCGGCCCACACCTTCCCTTGGTCATCCTGGGGGTTTAAAAGGAGTATAAAAATAACAGTAAATATTATAGAGGAGTAAAAAAAATATATAACTTGGGAGTGTAAATAATAATTGGAGTTTGAGATTTAAAGGAGTAAAATTTGAGTAAAAAATTGAGATAAATGTGAACGCTATGAATAATGCGGACACAAGGAGTAATGTGAACACAGGGAGTAAAGTGAACACAAGGAGCAATGCGAACGCTTTTAGATAATGCGAACGCTGGGAGTAGCCACATCTAAACATGAAATATGAGATATCTATGCAAAAATAAATAATGGACAACAATTTGGCCAAGAGTACACTAAATATATTCACAAGATAAATACATAGTTAAATAGATATATAGGCAAACTTGGTGTATTATGAGTAGAAGATATTAGGTTTAATATTATTCTGAAATAGAAGTTGAGTTATAGAAGTATAATCCACTAGAACATTGTTTACACTCCTAGTTCTAAGATTATAATCATGGGTCGGGGCTTGTAGGATTTTATCAGGGGATTGGTTGATGGGTATGATATCTTTGTCCATATTTTCTTGGACACAGTTTAAGTTTCTGTGCACTAATTTGAGGTGGTTAATGCTACTCCTGGATTCTTTACCTTTCTCCAGATGTCTAATGACTGCAATGTGGTGGCGAATACTGATCACACGATAGGGGCCTTCGAACAGAGGGTCTAGTTTATCAGCCCTGTCGTGAATTCTTGAGAACACAATGTCTCCAGGTTTCAGTTTTTGTTGTCTATTAGATTTGTGATTGCTTTTTATCATTTGTTCTTTGGTTAAGGTTAGTTTATTCATGACTTGTTTATGAATTCTTTTAAAGGTGTTTATATGATGAGTTATGAAATCCTGAGTATATATGGGTTTAATCTGTTCATTGAGCATGTGGGGTAGGTGTTTGTCTTCTCCAAACACGATGAAATGAGGGGATTCACCTGTGGAGATATTAGGCAGAGAATTCATAGTGCATTCCACAAAGGGGATAAATTCGTCCCAAATTTCATGATCCCTGTCAAGACAAATGTTTTTCAATTCATGGAGTATTTTACGGTTAGCTCTCTCAACTAGGCCGTTACTCTGTGGTGAGTAAGGGGCAACCCTGATGTGCTCTATCCCGTACTCATCACACATCTTAGACATAGTCTCGTTCACAAACTCCCCGCCATTATCTGAAAGAATAAATTTAGGTGAGGGGTATTTGCAAATCACGTTATTTACAAGAGTTTTAACGATAGTATTGGCTTCCTTATCAGGTATGGGAGAGAGAATGGAGTACCTAGAGAAATGATCCGAGGCTACGAGAAGATAATTCATACCACTGTTAGTCTTAACAATTTTCAAAAGGTCAATGGCAATCAACTGGAAAGGTTTCTCTGGGACAGGATAAGTTTTGATATTAGCTTGGGGTGTAAGCTTAGGGTTAATTCTGGCACAGTTCTCGCAAGCGTCTATGTGATTATCTATGTCAGATTTCATGGACTTCCAGTAGAATTGTTTTTGAGCAATGAGCATAGCCCTTTCTTTGCCAGGATGACCGACAAATTTAGAACCATGAAGATGAGGGAGTATTTCTTCTACTTTATTGTTGGGTACAACTAACTGCAGAATGTTCCTTTCAAGTTGATGTTTGCCTTTGATGAGTTGATTACGAAATAGCGTGTTATCAATTAGAGTGTAATCTTCTAGGTGTTGGTTAGTTTCATTATTCTCTAGAGCAAGAATGATCTCACACAACTTGGGATCACCTCTCTGAGCTGTGGACATGTCTTCATTAGCTAAAGTCATCGTGTTTAAATGTGCACAAAGTACCGGATTACGAGAGAGAGCATCCGCTACGACATTTTTGTGACCTTTAATGTAGAGTATCCTAGGGTTGAAACTTTGTAATATGTACTTCCACCTTGCGCGTCTACCAGACATATTATTGTTGTCAAACAGATCAACTAGAGGCTTGTGATCCGTCCACACCTCAATGTCATAGTTAAGGATTTTGTCTTTGAATGTCTGTAGAGCCCAGATAAGACCGGCTCCTTCAATGTCAGTGACACAGTAATTTTTCTCGGCAGGTTTAAGAGTCCTGCTGGCAAAGGCTAAAGGTTGAAATTTATCGCGGCTGTCTTTTTGCATTAAACAAGCTCCAATACCGCTATAGGACGCGTCGGTGTGGATAATAAAAGGTTGAGTATAGTCGGGGTAAGACAGGCAAGGAGGATTACACAGGTGATGCTTCAACTCGTCAAATGATGTTTGTTCGGATTCTTTCCAATCAAATTCAGCGTCCTTTTTTAACAGTTTGAAAAGGGGACTGGCTTTTTCCGAAAATTTGGAGATGAAACTACGGTAGTACCCGGCTAGGCCAAGGAATTGGCGGAGTTGTGTAACATTTTCAGGTTGGGGAAATTCATGTATAGCTTTAGTGATATCGGTCTTTGTTCTGATGCCATCTGCAGAAAGTTCATGACCGAGAAATTCAACACTACGTTTTAAGAATTTACACTTTTTTAATTTTACCTTTAAACCTGCATCCTTTAGTTTTTGAAAGATCTTTCCTAGGCTTTCAAGGTGAGATTTGATATCAGGCGACATTATAATGATGTCATCTATGTAGATTTGGATATCTTTGCCCAAATGGCCTGCAAGAATGTGACACATGAGCCGTTGGAAAAAGGCTGGACTAGTTTTTAACCCTTGAGGGAGTCTATTGAACTCGTAAGTACCACTGGGAGTGCTGAAAGCTGTGTACTTACGGGAATCATCGTCCAACTTTATCTGATGAAAACCACTACCTAAATCAATGGTAGAGAAGATTTTGTTTTTAGAGTTCAAATTACTCATAACTTCATTGATGGAGGGCATATAAAATTTCTCCTCAATGATAGCGTCATTTAACTTCCTGAAGTCCACCACTAATCTCCACTCGTTGGGGTTCCGCTTAGGCACTAGGAATATAGGGCTCCTCCAACGACTGGATGAGGGAGAGACTACTTGTTGGTCTAACATAGCCTTGACTTGAGATTCTACCTGTTCTCTCTGAGCGTGAGCTAACCTATAAGAAGGACAGTATATGGGGTTAGTCTCCGAGTTGCGTAATATGATCTTGTGTTGAAGCACATCACAAAACCCAAGATCTTCATTATGTAACATAACTGCCTCTTTATACGTACACAACAAACTCACAAGATTCTCAGTGTAGTCCTCAAAATCAAGATCATTAATTAGAGATTTTATTTGTGACCTAGTCTCCGATTCATCCTTGCAAATAACTGCGTTAATGACAAGGTCTTTACTAACTGGTAAGCTTTGGTCGTTAAAAATAAAAGGGAAAACTTCTGCTTCCATAATCTTGGTACCACTTTTAATACTAAGTATGTTATCTGAGTAATTGAGAATTAAAGTTTCAAAATATTCATTCTTGCTCTCATGAAGGGCTGGAGTGGTTATAAGACCCTTTATGGAGGTAGTGTCTGGAAGAGTGATGATGCTGTATTTGTGATAATTAGCTGGTAATTGATTGACATAAGTTTCTACCTTCATAGATGATCTTGGTTGAATAGTTACATCATCTTGCAAAATTACGTCAGCTGTAAGGGAATGGTCAGTTATCAGATCACCTATAGATACCTCAGTGTATTGATAGCTAGGAGTGGGGGCATCAGGGTTTTTTTTAGTGACCTCTTGAGTGACCGAAAAGGGACTGGATTTTACAGTAGTTTTGAAACTGAATTTTCTTTTGGGTCTAGGTTTAGTGTGAATGAATGCCTGTTTTGGGTGGTTGGTGGTACTTTTGACAGAGGTTTCACTACTGCGTGTGCATTCGATGGTGTCGCCTTTTAAACCACCGATCATAACTTGGTCCATATGGGTGAAAATTATGATTTTGAGCATATTCATACTAACAAACCCTAGGAGCAAGTCGGCATTTATGGGGAGTTTGTTAATGACATAGAATGGCAGGGGTGTTGCTAATTCTTCGGTGATCTTGATAGGTAGATAAACCTTAGATAATGTCTCTAATGGGTTGTCACTGACTGATTTTATATTGACATCAGGGTAAGATTGACTGAATTGATTATTAGAATTTATAAGATTAAATTTGTTGAGACTTATAAGATTCACTGGGGAGCCTGTGTCTAAAAAGAGATTTAGATTATGCTCTTCGCATTTAGCGGGTAAAAGCAAGGAAGATTTATCAAGACAACCTATTTCGACAGATTTGAGGGGTCGAGTTTGGGTGGCATTGTTGGTCCGCCCAGCACAGTTTGGAGGTATAGTACCGTGCTGGGCGTCTATTCTTCCCCCGAACTGGTTGATTTTGTCTTGACTGAAGCGGCCGTTTTGGTGTTTCCTGGTGTGGCCGTTGTGGTGTTTCCTGGTGTGGCCGTCCTAGTCTTTTCCCTAAGAGCCTTCATGTGAGTGCAGAACTTGGTCCAATGACCCTTAGATTTGCATTTGCGGCAAAATGGTTCTTTATGTGATGCCATCTCCTGTTCCTCTCTTACCTTGATGAGGCATTCAGGAGTTATATGACCCTGATTACCGCAATAATAACAGGTGACATTACTGTTAGAGTTCGTCGGAGATTTGTGTGGGTTGGAGTTAGATTTGGAAGAAAGATAGGGTGTCTTGTGCGAGTAATGAGGTTTAGGTTTCTGTGAGTGGTCGAAAGGTTTTGAGTGAGCATTGTAGTGTTTGGCGTGATTGGGGAAGGTTGAGTGATTGTGAATAGCAGCTACAACACCTTGGGGTTTTGAGGGATTAGTTAGGAATTGGATTTTGTGGTCTAGACCATTCTCTTTACATTTGGCATGGACAGATTGAGAGAAATCTACTAGTGTGTCGTTAGGGGTGAATGGAATAGATTGTATTAATCCCGTTATGGATTCAGGAAGGAGGTTTGATACCATCATGTAACCAACAAACTTGGCCACTTGTTTGATATTCATGTATTCCTCACCGCCGTGCTTGAGTGTCCAGTCCTTATCCTTCAATTCATGTCTAAGTGATTTGGTCATGGTGGAAGCTGTGGCAACAATCCTATCGACTGGGGTATTTAGATATTTCTGGTGGTTCTTTAATTCAATAGCAATTCTGTGAGTAGCTGAGAATGTACCTGCCATCTGTATGCCATATCTTTGAATGAACATACTTTTCAGTTCCTCGTAAGAGCAGTCTTCTGTTTTGTCTGACTCTAGAAGGAGCTGAGCTGAGTTGGAATCACCTTTGTGTATTCTAGCTTTGAAAATTTGCACTTTGGTGTTATCATTTTGACCGGCACCTCTCATGGCAATTTCGCCGTCTACATCCTGTATGAAAGCATGAACAGAATAATTCTTGAGGGTGTTCCCAGAAAATAACCTAGGGGCGTTCTGATGGATGATTTCAAGGATATTTGGTTGGTAAGGTGCTTGTTGAGGTTGGTAGGACATTTGATGGGGTTGGTGGGATGATGATAAAGGATGTGTTGGGTATTGTTCCGCTTCTTGTTTGATAGTAGGAAATTGCTGGTGACTGTGTATGTTAGGAGGGAGACCCTGTTGTTGTTGAGGAGGTTGAAAGATATTGCTGTTGGCATACATGGGAATTTGATGTGAGAGACCCTGTTGTTGGTGAGGAGGTTGAAAGATATTGCTGTTGGCATACAACCTTGGTTTAGGGTCAGAGGGTTGAAAATCCCAAAATCCTTCAGAATGAGCTGTAGCACCATTCATAGGTGACACCACAGGTCTGTCCCTGGGAGTTGATCCATCATCCCAAGTAGTATTCCAGCTAGAAGCTGAATGCATAGGAGGGGCTGTGTTTTGTTTGTTTGAATAAGTGATGTTGAAAGATGTATTTGAGTTTTGAGGTTGAGAAAATGATACACGTCTATTATCATTAACTCTAGATGGCAGAGTAAATAAGTGTTCTGTGGCCTCCGAATATTGTGTAAGTGGGGGTTGATCAGGTGGAGGGAGGGTAGGTAAAGGTGGTGGTGGTGGTGGTGGTGGTGTTGTTGTTGGTGTTTGACTGTGTGTGTCAGCGGGTGAGTGTGTCAGTGGGTCATTTTGAGAATGTGATCTAGTAATCGCACCTGCGGTATATGTGAACTCTAATGGTTGAGGCTTTGAAAACATGATCACTTAATCCTCTTAAACAATGCACTATTAAGTAAAGTTAAGCACTCACATGATTCCTCTCAGAGAACGTTGTGTCAGTGTTGATCAGTTGGTCGTACGACAGGCAGGGGCGTTGTGTGTGTGTGTACGGATGTACACACGTAGCTGCTAGTTGTGTGTGGTTGTTGCGGCTGTGTGTGTACCATGGACGTACGCACACGCTTGCAGCTTGGCAGAATGGCTGGCAGGCTGTATGGTTGTCAGGCTGGCAGGCTGTAAGGCTTTTGGAGAAACTGCAAGGCTGGTAGGCAGGGTTTGAAGTACAGCAATTATCCTCACATGAAATGTAAGGTATAATTAGGGATTTGTAATGTTGATAATTGTAGAGGGGTAGATTGGGGGGAACTTAAGTATAGCCTTAATACGCTATTTGCAAGGTCGCCATATAATATGTTAAGTATATAGGGGATTATAGGTAATAACACAACACATTAATTATTGGATAAGTGATAATAAGTATAAACGTACAGGTATATAAGTACAGATATAAGATAAGGCTTGTAATAAAAGCCTTAGGAGCAAGGTGATATATGACTTGTGTGATCTAATATATCTAGGGGATATAGGAGCTTGGCTATAGAGGATGAGTCTGAGTCTAGAGTCTAGAGGGAGTAAAGAGCTCTGACTCTCTCTGGCTGAGGTCTGTTGAAGTCTAACTGAAGATGCCTGAGTAAGAAGGCATCGACTGGGTTCAAGGATGCTGAAGCAACACAGCATCAACTCAGCATACTGGTATGACGTAGGACCGGATAAATACCTTATACAGTTTACATTTACAGAGGAAATGGGTGTTGATTAAAGTGGAAGTAACAACAAATATATTATATGTTAAAGAGATAGATAAAGTTATAGGGAGTTTAATAAATGAAGAATGTTTAATAAGAATGTTGAGAGTTTAAAAGTTACAGGGATAAAGGCATATAAGCAGTGAGATATATGTATAGCAATATATATGCAGGGTTTATAATGTCATACTACACAAACAGTGGTTTAGAGTGGGTAAGGGAACATTGGAAAGGGAACTACTGCCCTGAAACTAATGTCTACTACTAAATACGACATAAGAGATAGACAAACCAAACTGAAATGATTACTGATTACGGATTACTGATATTTACTATAGGGTGTAAGGTATCTTAAAATAACCCCCTAGAAATTCTTTCTCTAAAGTATCTATTTCTTTATCCTCCCCATTTCCCCAGCTAACCTAATCCCACAAGGACCCCAATGGAAATACGCCTAACGGCCTTATTGGGCTATCCTTAGTTGGAATTATGCAAGGCTGGTACATGTCATATTTGTAACATACTATGTGGTACCAACTCTGTAAATTGCTAACTGAATAAATATTATTATTATTATTATTATCATTATTAATTATTAACTGAACCAATGACGCCCAACGCCTAGCGACCACTACCACTAGGAAAACTGCCCCTCCCAGCTCCCAACAGAAAAGCCTCCCACTCAACCAACGTCACTGTCCCCATTTCAACATTCTACACCTGACTCTATGTCCTCCAGTGCTCTTCATCCGCCCCATCCTCAACGTACACCAGAACATGTCGAAGGGCATCGAATTAAACGCATTGCCTCTCCGGGTGACAGGTCGTCCAAGGATCCCTGTTCCGATGAACACCCCGCTCCGACCCCCACTGCCACGCCGACCAAGAAACCTAAAAATTGTTAGTGGCCCCTCTAAGTATCATGACCTGGAATGCAAAGTGTATTACAACTTCTTTAACTAAATTAAAAACCTTTTAATCAATCAGAAACCACATATAGCAGTTATTACGGAAACTTGCTTATCCTCTAGATATAACCCGCATCTCCCATCATATTCAATCCAGTGCAAAGATCGTCCCGCTAGACCTGGTGGTGGGATACTCATTTTAACAAAGCAAACCCTTCCAGCTTAACAGATTCATGTTACCTTTCTTCATGCAAGTAGACGGATCCAAGACCTATATTGTACAGTACAAGTACAGTACGATACTACAGGATGTGACCGCCTATCAACACCAATGCCCCTCCTGATTGACATTTAAACACTTGCCATAGAACCCCACCAGTTACCTTATCAAACATATAATCTTACAACACTTGCACAGTTATCTGGGGAAAGTGACTGTTAGCACACTGTGCATCAACGGTGAAGAAGAAGAAGAATAGTATGTGGACCAGAGAGTGTGTATAGGAGAGAGGAGTCTTCCAACGTATTCTATTAATAAAAAGGTGCCTCTAAACGTTGCCAGTTACCCTTTTTCGACATTTTTTTTCAGCGCCATCTATTGCAGAGTTCCAGAACTACTCAACGTGAATAAATCTACGGATGTACCCTCCATTCTGTGTTTGTTTGTTTTTTATTATATGTACACTACTTTTCTCTCTCTCTCTCTCTCTCCATCTCTATAAATATATATATATATATATATATATATATATATACAGTATACTGTATATGTTATGCCCTGATTTTATACATGATTAACTTGGTATAGGTGAGTTCTGCAAGACTGGGTTATTGGATTTCATGCAAAATACATAAAGAGAATCAACAGAGGACATAGATAATCTCGGATAAATGGTTTGTAATACAGCTTTATTCTAAATAACACTCAGGTATAAGGCACGTAATAGAATTCACACGAACAATAGATGTTGGAGCACTCAGGTAGGTTATTGGACTTATTACAATCTCCCAGCACTTATCGCAGATTTGGATAGAGACATACTTCCCACTTCCAACGTTCAGGCATTATTCTTCTGATCACATTGCTTTAATGATACGTAGGGTACACGAATCACACAGGTTAGGTATTTCGCTTTGTTAACTCTCTGGTAATATGACTCTTAATCAAGGATGAAAGTATAAGTAATATGGTTATTGCCCAAGAATTAACGTAAAGGGATAACTGTAGCTAATTGCACTGGTCTAGTATGTTCACTTGTCTAGGTAATACTTCAGACCGAAAATATCAGTGAGGGCGAATCAGCTTTCTGGTGGAGAATCACAATCACTTATTTCAGAATTGCTTTCGCTCGAGCCGTAGTCCAATTGATTCGGACTTATTTCTTTGGCGAGGTTAAACCTGATGGCAAGAATAATTACGGGAGTCAGTTCGCCTAAGGTAAATTTCACTGATATATATTAACACATACTAGCATAATAATCACTTGCTTACTAACATCAGAGAAAATTGAGACATAATCGAATACACTGGATGGTTGAGTTAATAGCACTGTTAACACTGGTACTTTGCGAATTAACACTGTGATAGAGTTTTCCTGGTTATCTTGTGTTAGTGATGTTGGGGGTTAACAGTAGCTCTGGGGCCATCCAAGCTGTCCGGTAGTGTAGAGAAGGTTTACAGATGGGTTTCTTGCGTAACCGGTGATGACGCTCCGATATGTTACTAAAATACCCCCGAAAGAGATGCCCCCCACCAACCTTCCGACCAACAAACCAGTAACAATTCCGCAAGAACCAGCACGAAAGCCAGCCGGAACGAAAGGACCCAACAGCCGGAAGGAGCGGGACGCACCCACAAGATCAAAGGAAGCCGACACGGCCGGAAAGCAAGAGATTCCTAAGGCACGTTGATCAAAAGTGGTATACTCACAACCTTTCGAATATGCTAGGTTCGTGCGACGGGACCGAGGGACCGACCCCAATACGGCAGGAAAGCAAATGGCACGTCGACCACAAGTGGTACATTCCCAACCTTTTTAACATCCAAGACACCCACACAACACACCTAACTATAATAAGATACCGTCACCCATGCAGGTATTCAATTCTTAGATAAGCCCAGACCATCCCCAATTTCATTATGTAGGCCTGTGCTTAGGTAAGGGTCGTGCCGGACAACATCGTCGTATTTATTTCGTGTGAGTTTGGTTACGTTTTCAAACTCGGTACAACCGCCTCGAAATGTCACTTATGAATAATCCGACCTCAAATCAACCTACCGAGATCGGATTCCTTAGAACGACGGCTAAGATGCCGTCATTCATGCATGCATTCATTCCTAGGTTAACTTACTTTTATCCACAATATTATTCCTCTTCCATTCTTTCCCACAGCTGTTATATGTCTAATCAATCACCCCTTCTAGTCCACAGTCCACACTGCTCTGTTTCGTATCTCTGTTGATTTATATAAATTAATTATGACAAATCTGCATACGATCCTCTCCAGAGAGATCCAGGGAAGCCACCTAGTTCTCTCTCCATTTAAGAAGATAAAACTTATGTAGCCCCATGCTCAGGGGATCGTTTCTAGAACCTAAGTAGTTGTATAATTGAACTTGAAGTTATTCAACCAGGTTCCAAACTTTTATTATAACAACGGCTAAGATGCCGTCATTCATGCATGTAAACATATTCTAAGTTAACTCTCTTTTATCCACAAATACTTGCGTAGCAACAGCATGGCCAGTTGTAACCTTTTGAGTCGCCCTGTCATTCTCCTCTCCCATACCAACCCAAATTCACAACCTCCCCTAATAAGACGCCATCAGGATGTTTTATTTCGTGCCGAGTAAGTCATTTCTCAAGCTCCCGTAAACAGAGAGTACAAACCTATTCTTGTACCTCCTTTAACTATCCTCTATCCTCACTAACCACCACTACAACCTGGGACAGTAAAGTCAAGCGCGCGAGGCTAGTCCTCCCCCCTCACTCCCCTTGAAGAGGGTAAGTTCCCCCTTCCTGACTTGCACTTTTTAACAAAATCACGGTTCATTATACCCACGAGTGAGTCTCGTGAGTGAGAGCTAGATTCAATGATCAATCCTAACGAAATATATAACTCCTAATATCCTCAACTAATATAGTAACCCCATTAATGTAAAAAACGCCATACCCCAATATTCAAGGCCCAGCTGGCACCCAACCCAAGATGATACCCCCAGCCCTCGGCCGGCGCGCTGTCCCCCCTCGCGGAAGTCTACAGGCATCCTGATGCCCACCAAATTCTTGCCAGAAATCCCAGGTGCCTCTAACCCATACCAACCTCCAAGTTCTAATTCCAGCCTAACAATCCTATCCTTTCCCGCTCCTAACTAACCCCCAGAGTCCCCCTTAACCCGTCTTAGATTCCTAATAGCATTTCAGCTAGATCAGAGAAGGATACTTGAGTGAAATATTAACGTATACTGCCTTACCGCCTATGCCGGAAGGCGCCAAGAAAACTAGAATTCCCCTCCCCAACATCCTCCTCTAAACCCCCTCTTAATAATTTGTCTTAGAGTAAAGATGTCAGAAATGTTGAATCATATTGCAGCCTACATACTAACTTTATACTAGACCATTTTCATTACCCTCCTAAGTCCAGGGATTTAATTCATTTGTTTTCCCCTCCGACATCCCAAATCTAGAACATTCGAAATACCCCCCTGACCCCCCTATATAAACTTTTCCCGCACAAAAGCGCATCAGTTGAATAGTAGCCAGTCCACGTAACGGATGTGATGCTCTTGTGGATGCTGACAAAACACTCCAACCTCAGGATACAGTGATTCTCGTTGCCCGCGATCAAAGTTAATCTGTGAGGAAGTAAACCAACCCTTCACGAATATTTTCTTGCAATTGGGAGACCAAGGGCAAGATTATACCCGTGAACAACCGATTTACAAACTTCTTGATTGTCTCATAAACATATTGAAAGCCAGCCTCGCCACTACCTTGTGCTTACGAGCAATCATAACTCATAACCGGTCTAGGGTAGAAAGATCTTGTTATGTTAGAAGGGATTACGCGAGTTAGGAGAAAGCTCGGCGAGAAGAATTCCTGGGCAACAATTGTCTGTTGACCGACAGGCGTAAAGCCACCCGCACGCTCCGAACCTCCCATAAGGCCAGAATAGATGAGAAAAGTCTCTTCTCCCGACTGTCTTACGTTAATTCGATCCATTGTTCCTCTGGCCGTGCCGAGGACAGTGTCATTCAAGGCTTTCAGTAGGAGTACCATATCAGCGTGTCATCACCGGCTAGACAAGTTAGCCCAACTGTAAACTTCTCTACACTCCCGGACAACTTGGACGGCCAAGGAGCCGCTGTTAACCCCCGACACACCAGCTCAAGATAACTTGGAAACTATCACAGGCTAATTCTCGAAGTACTAGTGTACGGTACAAATAAGTCCACCAGTGTATATTAATTGCATCTTTGATTTCGAATCAGATTACCTGAGAGTTAATTAACGAGATCCCTAGCCCTTGTGATTGGTGTAACCTATGTATCGTTGAAGTAATGTGATCAGAAGAATAATTCCTGAACGTTGGAAGTGGGAAGCGAAAAACTCCATCCAAATCCGCGAGCAGTGTTGAGATTATAAAAGTCCAAAAGTACGCATCTGACTTATTCAATTTGCCATTGTTTCGAATGCACATATAACCAATATTCTACCAGTGTTTTTCGGAGAATAAAGCTGCATTATAAACCATTTTCTCTGATGTTATTTATGCCCCCTATTGTTTCCATTTGTGTCCTGTGCATGAAGTCCCATAGCCCAGTCCTGCGGAACCCATCTATACCAAGTTAATCCTGCATAAAATCAGGGCATAACAGTTACCCTTGCTGGGGACCTTAAATAACGCTGTCTCAGGTTCAACCGGACTAACAACGTATCGGATTAACGTAAGACAGTCGAGAAAAGAGACTGCTTAACTATCTCTGGTCCTTATAAGAGGTTCAAGGAGCACAGGCGGTTTTACACCTTTTAGTCAACAAATGCTGATGGGGCCTAGTCAATTGTTGCCAAGGAGTTATATTTGCAGAGTCCTCAATTACGAGTTTCTCGCATAATCCCTTCTAACATAACAAGATCTTTCTGTCTTAGACCAGTTATGAGTTATGATTGCTGGTAAACCCAAGTAGAAGAGGGCACACTACAAGATGTTTATCAGGCAATCAATAATTGGTGAATTTGTTGTCTGCAGGTATATTATTACCTTCGGAGCTCCCGATTGCAATAAAACATTCACAAGGGTTAATTCACTTCCTCACAGATATCCACAAACTCGTGGGCACCACAATTATCGAGAATCTTGAGGGGTGGACGGCTAATAGACTTCAACCAGAGCGGCACAGCCGGTACTTTGATCTCTACTGACGAACTGGCGAATATTGCCTCTGTGGCATATTTATAGGCTTGGTCAAGGGAGCCTCAGGAATATTCTAGAAGTATTGGATGTCAGTGCTATGAAGTAGTTAATTTATTCTGGTGAACTTAGGGGGTTAGTGAGAGGGGTCTTTATTTCGGCAATAAGTAGCTGGTAATAAGATGGGTCATTGTGGACATCTTTACTCTAGTATAAGGTACTATTAGAGTTGTTTAGAGCAGGATTTGGTGAAGGGGTTTGCACTACTTTGCTTGGCGCCATACGTGTCCAGGCTGGGAGGCATTATTCATTAATTCACAAAAGTATCCTTCTCTGGTCTAGCTGACATGCTATTCGGAATCTAGGATGGGTTAAGGGAGATTTTGGTTTTGGTTAAGGATGGGGTAGGATGGTATTTGGATAGGTATTTAGATTGTTAGTTCAAAACCTGTTGGAAACTCACCTGGTGTCTGGCAAGAATTTGTTGGCTACGTGTGGGTCATGGTGAACGTCCGTGGGGGTTGGGGGGGTCCCCTTGGGCAAGAGCGATACTCCTAGTGATGGTCGATCATTGACTCTAGTTTTTACCTACTAGGATCACTCGTGGGGCTCATGAATAGTGGTTTTTCGTGAAAGTGCAAGTCATGCAGAATCGTACACTTTTTAGGGGGGCGAGAGGCGGCTGTTCTAGCCTCGCGCCGTCCGTCGTCCTGGTTCAGGTTGCGGGTTGGGCTAGCAGGAATAGCTAATAGGGGTACAAGGATAGGTCTCTACCTTCTATTTACTAGGGTGAGGAAATGAACGGGTACATACATACATACATACATAGTACATACATACATACTATACATACATACATACATACGTACATACATACATACATACATAGTACATACATACATACATACATACATACAATGCATACATACGTACATACATACATACATAGTACATACATACATACATACATAGTACATACATGCATTACAGACTATTCAAAACAAAGCCCTGAAGATCATTACAGGCTGCACAGCTACTGCACCCACAGATCACCTACATCAAGAAACCAAAATCCTCAAAGTCAAAGACCATCTGGACATGAGAGGCACTCAATTCCTGGCAGCAGCCTCCACGAACCAAGACCACCCACTAAACTACATGGCAACACACCCACAGACACCAAGAAATATCAAAACAACACCCAGCACACGGTATCACACACAATTATTGTCCTCTCTCCCTCCCTGTCCACCCCGAACCAACTTCCAGAAGCACATCCATACTCATATCTCTCACCGATCCATCCACTCACTCACAGACAACACGCAGCTGCATGCACGACCTCCCGAAATCCATCCTTCCGAATCCTCCCTTCCTCGCGAGGACAGAGTCCACCTGGCCAGGCTGAGATGCGGACACCATCCAGCTCTCCTGAGCTATCAGAAGAGACTGGATGACTCCGTTGTCGACACCTGCCCGGGATGTAACACAGCACCCCATACCATTAAACACATCATAGAAGACTGCATTTCACACAACCACTTACGCCAACAACACAATCTACACTCAATGAGAGCTCTGTGGGAAAGCCCGATCGTGGCCATGGCCTTTCTCAGGGACTCGGGGCTGTTCGGCCAGGCAGCTTAGGGAACAACAACAACAACAACAACATACATGCATACTATACATACATACACACATACATACATACATACATACATACAGTACATACATACATACATACATAGTACATACATACATACATACATACATACATACATACATACATACATACACACACTCATATGCAGAATCTGTGGGAATTATAAAGGCAAAGACTATCTCAATTAACCCTCTGACCTCCATAGACCCTTCCTAAGCTGAATAAAATTGTCTACTTATAGCCAGAACACTGAAACGAAATGCGTAATTGACCACTTGCGAGTTTTAGGCTATAAGGAAGTTGGAGCCATAGACATCGATATAAAACGGAAAAGCAATAATAATGTAGGTTTGTGATAGGTAACAAGTATGGGAAATTTAATTATATGTATTTATAAATGTACTAAGACTGTATTTTAGCTGGTAATTCTGCTTAACCTGGGAACGGCGAGGGGGGGGGGGTAATGAACTCGATGCCCCTGGGCGAGCATATGACCATTTGGGCGACTATTCCAAATCGCGACAAAAACTACCTCAGCGTGTAGGAAATGTTCGAACGGACCCGGCCATATATATATTTACCACCAAAAAATGGGGGGGGGGGCGTCTCATAGTTGGAAAATGTGGCGCAACCGGCATCGCGCGGCGAGAAAAACATCGAACGGCGAGATTTACCCGCGCGTATATTCTGCCGTACGGGGGGTAGAACCAAGGGGAGGGGATGGTGGGTTGGCCGTATTATGGCTTATATAACGTATTGTGAGCACTTTCATGATATATAATGTACATGTACATATGTAGGGCACCCATTTGCATATCATATAGCAAGAAATAAGGCGCACATACACAATATATGCGATATATAGGCGAAATTATACGTGTGATACGTGATTGAAAGGGAGAGGAGGGAGGAGGGAGGAAACGGGGATAATTGTCATCGATTGTCGATATTTACGCGCGTATATACTCTGGTTTAGGGTGCAGCATGGGTGAGGGGGTGGGAGGGAAGGTGGAGGGTGGGGGTGGGATGAGCTAAATATCGCTTATATATCGTACTGTGGGCATGGTCATGATATATAATGTACATGTACGTATATAGGCGACCTATCTACATGTCATATAGCAAGAAATAAGACGCACATAGACAATATATATGATATATAGGCTGAAAGTATATGTGACCTAGAGAGGGAATGTAGGGAGGGAGGGATCATAATTATGACAGTCGCCCGAGGGTAAAGAGATGCACAGCCACAAGGCTGTGATACAGGGGTAGGTGGAGGAGGGAGGGAGGCGGGTTGATGGAAGAAATTGCTATATAGTATACGTATTGATCACTGTCATGCTTTCATATAGCATGCAGACACTGCAGTAGTATTGATCACTGTCATGCTTTCATATAGCATGAAGACACTGCAGTAGTATTGATCACTGTCATGCTTTCATATAGCATGCAGACACTGCAGTAGTATTGATCACTGTCATGCTTTCATATAGCATGCAGACACTGCAGTAGTATTGATCACTGTCATGCTTTCATATAGCATGCAGACACTGCAGTAGTATTGATCACTGTCATGCTTTCATATAGCATGCAGACACTGCAGTAGTATTGATCACTGTCATGCTTTCATATAGCATGCAGACACTGCAGTAGTATTGATCACTGTCATGCTTTCATATAGCATGCAGACACTGCAGTAGTATTGATCACTGTCATGCTTTCATATAGCATGCAGACACTGCAGTAGTATTGATCACTGTCATGCTTTCATATAGCATGCAGACACTGCAGTAGTATTGATCACTGTCATGCTTTCATATAGCATGAAGACACTGCAGTAGTATTGATCACTGTCATGCTTTCATATTGCATGCAGACACTGCAGTAGTATTGATCACTGTCATGCTTTCATATAGCATGCAGACACTGCAGTAGTATTGATCACTGTCATGCTTTCATATAGCATGAAGACACTGCAGTAGTATTGATCACTGTCATGCTTTCATATAGCATGCAGACACTGCAGTAGTATTGATCACTGTCATGCTTTCATATAGCATGAAGACACTGCAGTAGTATTGATCACTGTCATGCTTTCATATAGCATGCAGACACTGCAGTAGTATTGATCACTGTCATGCTTTCATATAGCATGCAGACACTGCAGTAGTATTGATCACTGTCATGCTTTCATATAGCATGAAGACACTGCAGTAGTATTGATCACTGTCATGCTTTCATATAGCATGCAGACACTGCAGTAGTATTGATCACTGTCATGCTTTCATATAGCATGCAGACACTGCAGTAGTATTGATCACTGCCATGCTTTCATATAGCATGCAGACACTGCAGTAGTATTGATCACTGTCATGCTTTCATATAGCATGAAGACACTGCAGTAGTATTGATCACTGTCATGCTTTCATATAGCATGCAGACACTGCAGTAGTATTGATCACTGTCATGCTTTCATATAGCATGCAGACACTGCAGTAGTATTGATCACTGTCATGCTTTCATATAGCATGAAGACACTGCAGTAGTATTGATCACTGTCATGCTTTCATATAGCATGCAGACACTGCAGTAGTATTGATCACTGTCATGCTTTCATATAGCATGCAGACACTGCAGTAGTATTGATCACTGTCATGCTTTCATATAGCATGCAGACACTGCAGTAGTATTGATCACTGTCATGCTTTCATATAGCATTCAGACACTGCAGTAGTATTGATCACTGTCATGCTTTCATATAGCATGCAGACACTGCAGTAGTATTGATCACTGTCATGCTTTCATATAGCATGAAGACACTGCAGTAGTATTGATCACTGTCATGCTTTCATATAGCATGCAGACACTGCAGTAGTATTGATCACTGTCATGCTTTCATATAGCATGAAGACACTGCAGTAGTATTGATCACTGTCATGCTTTCATATAGCATGCAGACACTGCAGTAGTATTGATCACTGTCATGCTTTCATATAGCATGAAGACACTGCAGTAGTATTGATCACTGTCATGCTTTCATATAGCATGAAGACACTGCAGTAGTATTGATCACTGTCATGCTTTCATATAGCATGCAGACACTGCAGTAGTATTGATCACTGTCATGCTTTCATATAGCATGCAGACACTGCAGTAGTATTGATCACTGCCATGCTTTCATATAGCATGCAGACACTGCAGTAGTATTGATCACTGTCATGCTTTCATATAGCATGAAGACACTGCAGTAGTATTGATCACTGTCATGCTTTCATATAGCATGCAGACACTGCAGTAGTATTGATCACTGTCATGCTTTCATATAGCATGCAGACACTGCAGTAGTATTGATCACTGTCATGCTTTCATATAGCATGCAGACACTGCAGTAGTATTGATCACTGTCATGCTTTCATATAGCATGAAGACACTGCAGTAGTATTGATCACTGTCATGCTTTCATATAGCATGCAGACACTGCAGTAGTATTGATCACTGTCATGCTTTCATATAGCATGAAGACACTGCAGTAGTATTGATCACTGTCATGCTTTCATATAGCATGCAGACACTGCAGTAGTATTGATCACTGTCATGCTTTCATATAGCATGAAGACACTGCAGTAGTATTGATCACTGTCATGCTTTCATATAGCATGCAGACACTGCAGTAGTATTGATCACTGTCATGCTTTCATATAGCATGAAGACACTGCAGTAGTATTGATCACTGTCATGCTTTCATATAGCATGCAGACACTGCAGTAGTATTGATCACTGTCATGCTTTCATATAGCATGCAGACACTGCAGTAGTATTGATCACTGTCATGCTTTCATATAGCATGAAGACACTGCAGTAGTATTGATCACTGTCATGCTTTCATATAGCATGCAGACACTGCAGTAGTATTGATCACTGTCATGCTTTCATATAGCATGCAGACACTGCAGTAGTATTGATCACTGTCATGCTTTCATATAGCATGCAGACACTGCAGTAGTATTGATCACTGTCATGCTTTCATATAGCATGAAGACACTGCAGTAGTATTGATCACTGTCATGCTTTCATATAGCATGAAGACACTGCAGTAGTATTGATCACTGTCATGCTTTCATATAGCATGCAGACACTGCAGTAGTATTGATCACTGTCATGCTTTCATATAGCTTGCAGACACTGCAGTAGTATTGATCACTGTCATGCGTTCATATAGCATGCAGACACTGCAGTAGTATTGATCACTGTCATGCTTTCATATAGCATGCAGACACTGCAGTAGTATTGATCACTGTCATGCTTTCATATAGCATGCAGACACTGCAGTAGTATTGATCACTGTCATGCTTTCATATAGCATGCAGACACTGCAGTAGTATTGATCACTGTCATGCTTTCATATAGCATGCAGACACTGCAGTAGTATTGATCACTGTCATGCTTTCATATAGCATGCAGACACTGCAGTAGTATTGATCACTGTCATGCTTTCATATAGCATGCAGACACTGCAGTAGTATTGATCACTGTCATGCTTTCATATAGCATGCAGACACTGCAGTAGTATTGATCACTGTCATGCTTTCATATAGCATGCAGACACTGCAGTAGTCCCATGTGAAGAGTGGACACCCATTATTTGGCCGTAGACAGTATAAATAGAACGAAATCAGTGTAGGTTTTTGGGTGGGGGGAGTGAAGACTACAAATTTAGGGGGTTTGTCTAAATAAAAAGTATGCCCGAAATAGACTGGTATCGGTTTTCCCAAGATAAACTGCTTGGCCCTTTCGACACAAACACCGACCTATTGTAGAAATTCATATATTTATAATATAACTGTATTGTAGAGTGGTAATTTACATGTCACTTTGCGTAAATGACAGATAATTTCATTGATCTACGAGTATATGCACGTAATATAATGTGACGGTCCTTTTGATATTTCAATGAATATATTTTTATAGGGACATTATGTTATCTCCCATGTAGTGAACAAAATATTCATCGATATACAATAGTATATCGATGTATTACTTTTTTTTTTGGTCGCGGGTGACAGGTCGAATCTACAGACCAAGTTTTGCCTTTACTTTACTATGAGCCGCGGTGGCCCAGTCGGTAAGGTCACGGAGAGGCAATGGGGAGGAATGCCAGGGCAGTGGGTTCGAGTCCAGTAAGGGGTTATGGAGAGACTTTTGTGATCTATAGAACAATTTTGGCAAAACAATTTTTTTTTTTATAAACTCATGTAATTGTATTCAAGCAATATGAAATATTCATAAAATAATTCATATTGCAAGAATACAATTACATGAGTTTGTATTTTCCTTTTTGTCTTTTTTTTATTGATTTCTTTCTTTCTTTATTTATTTTTGTTTTGTTTTATATTATAAAATAGGAAATACATACATAGGAACATAGTTTGCAAAATATTATTATTTATTATTGATATTATATACAAGCATATATGGGCACATTATTATCCCAGGAGATTTCTCTTGAGGTAGTGAGTGAAAACATTACAAATTACTAGTGAACATAACAAATATAATTACCAAATATATAATACAATGGAATTGGTTTCACAGTAAAGAGATCATGTGTGAGAGTGACTTAGGAAAGATATCTTGAGCGAGAGTAACTTAGGAAAGATATCTTGAGCGAGCGTGACTTAGAAAAGAGTTAGCTAAAGAGAGCATGAGAGAGTGATTTAGGAAGATCATGAGTGAGAGTGACTTAGGGAATAGATCATAAAAGTGAGAGTGACTTAGGAAAGATATCTTGAGCGAGAGTGACTTAGGAGAGAGTTAGCTAAAGAGAGCATGAGAGAGTGATTTAGGAAGATCATGAGTGAGAGTAACATAAGCGCGCGGTTAGGTAGGTCAGGTCAGGTCAGGTGAGGTGAGGTAGGGCACGAGTCAAGGGCAGGGCGGCGACACTCAGAAATGCTTCAGGGTATGGTAGTCCCTGTAGCAGTCGCCGAGGCAAAGGGGGACCTTGCACTCCTGGCACATGGTGGTGATCCTGGGCTTTTTCCTGGGCCTCCTGGTGGTGTTGGAGCAGACATAGCACACCAGCTGCTTTCGCCGACTGCCAATAAACTCGCTTTGGACTGGATAATGCTGTGACAGTGCTACCTGTATACAGTCTGGGGCATGGGCACCACGCCAACCCACTTTAGTTTTAGTGGGCTCCCCGAACTTCTCCAGGAGTTGGTACGACACATTGTACACAAACTCCCGGAACTTGAGCTTCTTGTTCGGGGCCATTTCCCTTTTTATCAGCCACATATTGTAGGCGTTCAACATGGTGATGTCCACAAGATGATGGAAGAGCTTGTGGTACCACTTGACTGTCTTTCTCAGACACTCAACGCCTGCGAGTTGGCAGTCAGACTTGTCCACAAGGCGCATATTCTTGGTGTAATCCACCACCATGTCAGGCTTTTCAATTGATTTTTTGGTCCGGTAGTGGATTTTGCCTGAGTCGACCTGGGCGCCTGTGTGGACAGTTGACAGCAGGTGAACATCACATCTGTCCTTCCACTTGATGGCCAACACTTTGCCAGACTTCTCCATCATCTTGTATTTGCCTCGTCCCTTTCGTCGCCTTCTTTTTGCACTTCTCTCCCGGTGTGCCGGAACAAGGTCGTCATCCGAGGGTGTGTCACTTGATGATGGATTTTCCAGCGGCATAACACGACCGACGAACTTCGGCATGAACTTTCTTGTACTTCTGACAGTCCCACATGACCCTGTTTGGTTGTCATGTAGATACTGGCAGAGAGCAGGAGAAGTATACCAATTGTCGGTGTACAATGTGTGCCCCTTGCCTATGTATGGTTCCATCATTTTCTTCACGATGGCCCCAGACAAGCCCAAGGGGTCATTGGCAGCGACTTTTGGCACGTCTATATCAGTTCCAGTATAGACGATCATGTCAAGTACTAGGCCGGTCTCACAGTCACACAAGACGAACAGCTTTATCCCAAACCTGTGCCTCTTCAAGGGGATATACTGCTTGAAAACAAGACGACCTTTGAAGAGCACAAGCGACTCATCAATCACCAAGTTGGGGAAAGGGGTGAAGTATTTCTTGTACCTCGCCATCAACATGGTGAAAACATCACAAATTTTCCAGATTCTGTCAGCCCTGTTAGGATTGTCATTGTCTGAGAAGTGAATGAATCTCAGCAGCAATGAAAATCTGTCACGGGTCATGTACTTGTTGAAAATTGGTGGGGTGATG
Source organism: Paralithodes platypus (assembly GCA_032716605.1). Taxonomy (NCBI): domain Eukaryota; kingdom Metazoa; phylum Arthropoda; class Malacostraca; order Decapoda; family Lithodidae; genus Paralithodes; species Paralithodes platypus. The sequence goes on from CM064560.1 coordinate 100,103, forward strand.
AGTGGATCGTGCTTCCAGTAATGTTGCAGCACATGCTTCTTGCAAAGAGGCATGAGCAACAACAGGGCAAAGAACGTCATGAATTCTTTGGCAGTAGTATCCACCCAGGCTCGTATTCTAGACCTTGGAGATATCATGTGCATCCTGTCCCACACCCACCTGAAGTAGGCGTTGGTTCGGGCCACAATGAACATCATAATCTCCATGTCAAAGAATGCCAAGAAGAAATCCATCTCGTTTGCATTGTCATCACAGGGCCAATCTGGTGTTGAACAAGATTGATTTGCATCAAACTGGTACAAGTCAGGTACAAAATCGGCCCCATCTGACCATGCAAATGCATGAACATTGGCATCACGCATGGGCAAGTTGTCGTCATCATCATCGTCAGCGCCACCTTCGGATATGTCACTGTCGTGGTCGCGAAAAAGGACTTCGTCGTCGTCCTCCTCAGACGACGAACGCCCTTCCTCGTTCCAAACCTCGGCCTCTGACTCACTATCAGTGTCCACGACGCCAAAATCCCTCACATCGCCGTCCAAATCCCCATCACTACTGTCCCCGTCGCCACCGAATAGCAGGGAGGCATATTTAGAGGGCGTCAGGGGATTCCTCTGCCGTATTCTCATAGGCGTCCTGTGGGCAGGGACAGAAGCAGAGGTGGAAGGGCTAGCAGAGGTTGAAGGGCCAGCTGTGGCGGCGGCGGCTGCAGGGGTAGTGGCAGGGGCGGCCTGTGGTGGCAGGATGGGGGTAGAGGCAGGCTTGGTTTTCTTGCCCTTCACCTTCCTTTTTGTCCCTGCGGCGGTAGGGGCAGGAGCAGGGGCAGTGGCAGGGGCGGCGGCGGCTGCAGGGGCAGTGGCAGGGGCGGTGGCGGCTGCAGGGGCAGAGACAGGGGTAAGTGCGGCCCGTGGTGGCATAATGGTGGTAGAGGCAGGCTTGGTTTTCTTGCCCACCCCCGTCCCTTTTCTCCGTGCGGCGGCAGAGGCAGTGGCAGAGGCGGCGGTGGCTGCAGGGGCAGGGACAGGGGCAGGGCATGGGCAGGGACGGCCAGTGGTGGCACAATGGTGGTAGAGGCAGGCTTGCTTTTCTTGCCCACCCCCTTCCCTTTCCATTTCTGTTCAGTCGCCCCCGCAGGTCCTGCGTCCCTAGGGCGGCCTCCTCCCAATGCAGAAGGCCCTCCTGTAGAAGCGGCGTGGGTGATAGAGGTGGTACTGTGGGCAGTAGAAGGCGCACTGACATCTTGAAAGGCCAGTGACCTTTGTGCACATACCGTAGCACTTTTATGTGCCTTACGTGCCTTTTGGGAGGCACGAACATCTTCCTCCGAGTCACTAGTGTAGTCGTACAGGTAGGAGGCCTGTTGGGCAGCCACTCTCCGCCTTTCACAGGAACTGACACCACCTGAAGGAGGCCCGGTCGTGTCAGAAGGGCGCGCGGGAAAGGGACATGTAGGCTCCATGGTGAAAAATCGGTATCTGACTGTACGCGCGAGACTGTGGTGTGTGTGGGGGTGGTGGTGAGAGGTGCCATGTAGTACTACTCACCCACCAATTTTCAGCCGCCTGGGTTAAAACCCGCGGTTTTGGTGCATGTTAAAAAACCGCCCCCTTAAGAGCTTTGCCGCCATTTACGGGTTAAGGGGAGACTGACCATTTCATGTATTTTTTGTTTCCTCCCTAGACCTCCATCAAGCTTAAAAAAACACCCCCTAGACCCCCTTCAAGATAATTTGTTTTACATTTCTCGGCAGAAAAATGTCTCGGTCGAAGGCCAGTTCTTCTTAAAATTACAGGCTGCTCGCTATCACTCGCCAGGAAATAATCGAGACCTAAATGGCACGAAAGGTCTTAAAATTGACAACGAAAGGGGGCGAAAGGTGCTAAAATCGCCAAAAAGGGCCGAACGTCTTATAATCTCAAAACTAATGGGGCTAAACATTAGGGAGAAGGGGGTCCAGAAAAACGGTCTGCCTCCCCTTAATATCGATGTCTACAGGTCCAAACTTCCTTATAGCCTGAAACTCGCAAGTGGTCAATTGGATCTTGATAGGGTTAATCCAATCTGAGAAGCAGAGAATAGTTGAACACGCATATGGACGAGATGGGTTGGGTGTGAAAGGGATCTGCCGTGTGTCGGCCAATCGACTCTCTGTAGACTCCCATTTTCTTATGTTCTTATGTAAACAGCTGATGGTAAATTGACCAAACTATAAGGAAGTTGGAGCCGTAAACATTGATATAATTCCATTTTTAACCCGTCCAGTACCAGTGACGTTCTTTTCATTTTATTCTAGCAACTATTAGACGATTGCATCAAGCTTAGGAAGGACCTCTAGCAATAATAAGGCTTCAAACTATCTCAACCAACCCTATTAACTACCACACATCCTTCCTAAGCTGCATAATATCGTCTAAATATAGCTATAATAAAATATAACACACGTCGCTGGTACTCAAAGGGTTACCATCGTTCCTAACACCAATAACACCCAAAATAAAATGAATGAAAGTTTGTGATTCTCCCAGGATTCGAACCTAGGATATCTCATACAGAACTTACACGCTCTAACCATTACACCATCAAGACAGTTATATAATCTATATTTAATTATTTCACTCCAACACCAAACACCTCCCAAGGAAATTAATGAAAGCAAGTGTGTGATCCACTGGGATTGGAACCTGGGTTACCACATACAGATTTTAAACTCTAACCATTACACCACCGAGGCAGTTATAATTACACCACACGGCTACTATTAACCCTTTGAAGCCCTGACGCGTTTTAGCAGTTTATTTTGGCTATCATTAGACGATTTTATGCCGCTTAGGAAGGATCTGTGGGTATTACTAGGGTAAATACTATCTCAATCAACCCTTTGACTTCCATATACCGTTACTAATCTGAATACAATCGTCTAATAGTAGCCAGAAACAGAACAGAAACGCGTATTTGGAGCTTGAAAGGGTTAATATCTATCTATCGAATACTGGACATTGATCAAATATAAACAAAATACAATAATAATGTATTGTAGGTGATAGATAGAATGTATGTTGAGTTTGGTTTAAGGGGGGAAGGGCCGGTTTTCTGGAACCCTTTCTCTCTCGTGTTAAGCCCCATTTGTTTTGAGATGTTAAGATGCTTGCCCCATTAGTTAGTCGATTTTAAGACCTTCGCCTCATTTCTTCGTCAATATTTAGACCTTTCGTGCTATTTAGGTATCGTTTTTTTCCCTGGCGAACGATAGTGAGCCTGTAATGTTGAAAGAACCGGCCTTCGACCGGAATATTTTTCTACCGAAAAATGGACAAATTTATCTAATGGATGTTTTTTTCTAAATTTGATGGAGGTCTAGGGAGGACACTAAAAAATAATGAATACATGTATAAATCGCCACACTAACGGAACGAACGTCTTAAAACCAGGCGGGTGCCCAACCCCGAAAGGGGTTGAAATAGGGGAGCTATCCCCCCGCCAAAGGCGGCTTTCTAGGGCCTTTCCTAGCTGATGCTGAGAGGATTGGGTTCTAGTCATGTGGTGATGGGCTGGTCTATCATGAGTGAGAACTGAGCAATCTCTGCCTTACCCATATCTTAGTCTGACTGTTCCTTTTACTTATATATTTTCTTGATCTCAAGTGACGGCGTCTCTTCCGTGGATTGACCTCCCAATCTACTAAGATTGGAAGCCAAAGCGTCACTTTTTTTTCCTTTGCCCCTCAACTTTCTCTTCATAATTGCTGAGGGGCACAGGGCCCTGGGTGGGTCTTTGGTTTCCCGGGCGTTTCCGCACCCTCCTCAGCTCCCCGCCATGGAGTGGCTTCGGTCACCCAGGCTTTATTGTGGTCGGCAGGGAGGGTTCTGTGGGGGCGCTCAGTTATGGCCTTGGCCTTGCTCGGGGCCTTGGGGCTGTTCGGCCAGGCAGCTTGGGGAACAACAACAACGTCTTAAAACCTTAAAGATAATAATTATGCTAAACATGAGAGAGAAGGGGGTCCATAAAAAGCGATTACTACCCCCTTAATATATTGATAAATGTACCACAACCGTATCTTAACCCCTTCAGCACGATGGCGTATTGTTACCTTGGATTGTGGTTAACATTAAATGATTATATGCAGTTTAACCCATACAGTATTCTGGACACTACTAGGCAATTTTATTCAGCTCAGGAAGGACCTTTAGCTATAATAAGGCTTCAAGCTACCTCAACCAACCTTTTTTAACTACCACATATCCTTCCTAAGCTGCATAATATCGTCTAAATATAGTTAAAATACAATATAACACACGTCGCTGGTACTCAAAGGGTTAAGAAGGACCTATATTATTCAGAGGGTTTATTGAGACCGAGCTATCGCTCGCCAGGAAAAATATGACACCTAAAGGGCACGAAAGCTAGGTTTTAAAATTGACAAAGACATGGGGCGAAAGTTCTCTATATCGCCAAACTAATGAGGCGAACGTCTTAAAATCCCAAATCTAATGGGGCTAAACATTAGGGAGAAGGGGGTCCAGAGAAAAATTAATCCTTCATGTAACCGCAATGAATATAATTAAGGGGGGTGTCTTTTCTGGATCTCCCTTCTCCTTCATGTTTAGCCTCATTGGTTTTGAGATTATAACGTATTCGTCACATTAGTTTGGCGATTTTAGGACGTTTCACCTAATTTCTTTGTCAATTTTAAGATCTTTCGTGCCACTTAGTATAATAAAGATGAATGGAGATATAACACCAGTACTCTTCAATCCTTTATTGGCTAGGGTTGAGTACAGGAGCACTGAGACGCTGGTTGGTTATGTGAGAGTCTGGTGTGAACTGAAGGACTTGCTGCCTCCACAGGCCTGGGTGCCAGAGGCGCCCGCAAGTCTAAAGTGTCTGTGGTGCCATATGGTGTTGGACAATAGTGGTGTATATATAATAATAATGTATACACCACTATTGTCCAACACCATATGGCACCACAGACACTTTAGACTTGCGGGCGCCTCTGGCACCCAGGCCTGTGGAGGCAGCAAGTCCTTCAGTTCACACCAGACTCTCACATAACCAACCAGCATCTCGGCGCTCCTGTACTCAACCCTAGCCAATAAAGGATTGAAGAGTACTGGTGTTATATCTCCATTCATCTTTATTATATGGCGCAGTGTATATCAGTATCTGAACCTACATGGAGAACCTGCACTACCTAGCTGAGGCTGCAGCTGCTGTGGAAGCCGGCTTGCCGCCATGCGGTCCCTACCCTGCTACATCTACCTCCCAACCGGTCGAGCCTTCATTGTCCGATGCCCTGTCTCCATACCCATCCATCATCTACTTGAATGAAAGGATCGACGCCCTCCAATCGAGTATCGCCACCTTTCTACAGCATCACCAGGACCAGCAGCCTCCACAACTACAACATCGCCCCGCGACAGCTCCACCACCGCCCCGCCAGGATCTACAACATCGCCCCGCGACAGCTCCACCACCGCCCCGCCAGGATCTCCAGCCCCACCAGCCTCTACAACATCAGCCCCAGGCCAGTAATGTTATCCACCAGGCTGACCCATCCTTTGCCTCACACCCCACCAGTGATACACTTATTCATCCCCCTACACAGACACCCACACCTCATACATCTCCCCATGTCTCAGTGCCCCACCATATGCCAGTTACCCATGTCTCAGTGCCCCACCATATGCCAGTTACCCATGTCTCAGTGCCCCACCATATGCCAGTTACCCATGTCTCAGTGCCCCACCATATGCCAGTTATTCCCCACATGTCTTTGTTACATATGAACATGACTGATCCCCTTACCCACCCTATCAAGAGCGAACATCCCGCTACCCGACCAGGCCCTCCGCGGACGCCCATGATGTGCATAGTGCGGCCGCCAGCGAGCTCGATATCCACTCCGTTGCCATAGCCTCCCTCACCATGCTCGCCGCCATACCTGACCCAGTTGTATCATGGTCTGACCTTAAATCTGCCGACCAACAAGACAGCGAGTATACCTCCCTTCTTCAGACCATCCCCAAGGGCTTCCCGGACTCCAGAGAGGCGACCGCCCCACAACTACGACAGTTCTGGGGTGTTAGAGACCGCCTCACTTCCGTCGACGGGGTAGCCCTCATGGATCAACGACCAGTCATCCCCCATCATCTTCGGTCCAGAGTTCTCGAGGCCCTTCACTCAGCTCATCAGGGTATGACTGGCATGAAGGCCCGTGCACGTGCGAGTGTTTACTGGCCAGGTATTGACAAGGCCCTACGCAACTGCCTGGATACCTGCCACTACTGCCGCGCCCACGCCCCGTCCCAGCCGAAAGAGCCACTCATGTCATCTGACCCACCCCAATGGCCTACGACCAGGTAGCCGCCGATTTTTTTCAGCACCAGGGCAAACACTACCTGGTCTACGTCGATCGCTTCTCCAGCAATGTCCACATCTTCTACCTGCCACCAGGTAAATGTGATGCTCACCACCTCATCTCGGCGTGCCGTACCCTCTTCACCCACTACGGAGCACCCCGGGTACTGGCGAGCGATGGTGGGCCCTAGTTCACAGCCGGGGACTTCCAAGAATTCCTGGCACATTGGGGTGTGTCACAGCGGGTCAGCTCTGCGTACTACCCTCAGTCTAATGGCCGCGCCGAGCTGGCTGTTAAAGCAGCCCGCCGCATCATCGCGGACTGTACATCCCCCACTGGCTCTCTAGACAACAACGCCGCAGCCCGCGCCCTCCTCCAATACAGGAACACACCCCTCTCGACCATTGACAAGTCACCAGCTCAACTTCTCTTCGGCAGGACCCTACGGGACCACGTCCCCTGCAATCCTGCACTTCTCCACCTCCACCCCCACTGGCTTCTCTCGGCCGAAGCTCGTGAGGCAGCCCTTTTTCACCGTAACGCTGCCCTAGCCACATACTATAATGCTTCAGCCCGGCCTTTATCACCACTCCACGTCGGTGACCGGGTCTCCGTCCAGAACCAGGGGGGCAACAACCCGACACGGTGGAACAAGACTGGCACTGTAGTGGAGGTGCATCCACACCGCCAGTATACCATCCGGGTGGATGGGTCGGGGCGAGCCACACTCCGCAACCGCCGCTTCCTACGACAGCTTCGTCTACCGCCCTCCACTCAACCTACACCGCCCGACTCCACCATCGCCTCGTCGGATGCCAATAGGGGGGGGGGGGGGGAGATATAATAATAATGTATACACCACTATTGTCCAACACCATATGGCACCACAGACACTTTAGACTTGCGGGCACCTCTGGCACCCAGGCCTGTGGAGGCAGCAAGTCCTTCAGTTCACACCAGACTCTCACATAACCAACCAGCGTCTCGGCGCTCCTGTACTCAACCCTAGCCAATAAAGGATTGAAGAGTACTGGTGTTATATCTCCATTCATCTTTATTATACTTAGGTATGCGGTGTGCCAGGAGAGATGGAGTGGGATTTTCAATTAGAATTTGTATTTAGGCATGTTACCGTTTAAAATGCGTTTTCTCTAACAGTTATTAAGAGAACGGATATTTTAGGGTAACTCAATTATTGTAAACTGAATTTTGTTTTAATTTTTGATGAATTTTCATAATATTCATGTTATTATTATGTTCCTTCCAACAACCAACTATATATAAAGTCTACTTCATCTCCCAACAATTTGCGTATTGCTACTTATAACTGTAGGGGGCTCCCTAAAACCAACAGAGGGCTTCTCCTACGCCCTGATGTAGTAGACGTATTTGATACCAGTGATATTGTGTGCCTGCAGGAGACTTGGTATTTTAAACAGGATTTGGGTAACCTCAGTACTATCTGTGATAATTTTCATGGGTTTGGGGTCTCGACAACCGATGCTATGGATGGTCTAGTAGCAGGTCACCCACCGGGAGGAGTAGCTATTTTGTGGAGGGACTCTTTAGACAGCCGGGTTAAACCACTTGTAACAAATTTACCATGGTGTACAGGTATAGAAATAGAAGATATCCAACGGAAAGTAGTTATTCTTAGTGTGTACTTGCCCTACCAATGTAATGAAAATGAAGAACAATACCTGGAATGCCTTGGAGAGCTAAGTGCTCTTTTACAAGAACTAAATACCACCTGCTACTCTGTAATAGGGGACTGGAATGCTAATCTGAAGGACATGAGTAACTCTCTGTTTGCTAGTCATATGACTAACTTCTGTGGTGAGCATGATCTAATTATCTCTTCTCAGCTCATGCTCCCTCATAGTAGTTACACATGTGTCAGTGCAGCATGGGGCTCAACGTCTTGGCTAGATCATACCGTAGCTAGTGCTGATTTCCATGATATGATAACAAATATGGAAATTCAGTATACATATACAGATGAAGATCATATCCCATTGACCTTAACAGCTAGTTTGGAAAGAGCGCCAGAATTAACCCAGTCAAACAATAGTGTAAATCCAAAACTGCCATGGGGCGGGCTTGACGAGGAGGAGTGTGAGCAATTTTGCACTTTAACACACACTCTCCTTTCTGAGCTTGATCTTGGCAGTGAGGATGCCATTACCTGTGAAGACCCCAATTGTGTTAATGCTAGTCATCGAGAAGAAGTCAGCAAGCTGTACAATAATATTATATCTTGTCTTACTAAGGCTAGTGACATAGTATTTCACAAGCATAACAAAAATTACTCTTTTAACAAACCTGGGTGGAATGACCATGTTTCAGAACTTTACCAGGCATCCCGAGATGCTCGTAGTGTATGGCTGGATCATAACAAACCGAGACAGGGACCCATTTTTGACATGTTCACCAGACTAAAGGCTAGATGCAAGTATGCAATCAGATATATAAAAAACAATGAAAATGTATTAAGAAGAGAAGCATTGGCCAAAAACTTTGCTAGCAAAGACACATTGGCCTTCTGGAAGGATATTAAAAAAATGCATAATAGCTGCACACCTCTACCCGTTAGTGTAGATGGGATCTCTGGTACTAATAACATAGCCAATCTTTGGAAAACACATTACCAAACTTTGTTTAACTCTGTTGGGCACCAAGGAAATACCATTGCTGCTACAACAGAGTGTAACAAAGAAGAAAAATATGACACAATTAAAGTTACAAGTGAAAAAATCAAGGCTGCAATAAGTAGGCTAGATGCTAACAAATCCTGTGGTTTTGATGGTATATATGCTGAACATTTGAAGTACTCCTCCACTCTCCTCTTGGAGAAACTCCGCAGTTGCTTTACCAGCTTTCTAATCCATGGTTTCCTACCAGAATCTATGATGTCCGTTACCTTGATACCAGTAATTAAAGACAAGGCTGGCAAAATTACATCAAAAGACAACTATAGACCTATTGCCCTTGCCAGTATTGTAAGTAAGATACTAGAGTTAATCATTTTAGACAGAATCTCAGTGTATATCTCAACTAATAGTAATCAATTTGGTTTTAAAAAGAATCATGGTACGGACCAGTGCATCTACACTCTGAAGGAGCTAGTGGATGGGTACATCAAAATGAACAGCTCTATTTTTGCATGCTTTCTTGATGCTAGTAAGGCATTTGACAGAGTCTGCCACAATATCCTGTTTGATAAATTAGCAACAAGGGGAGTGCCATCCTATATACTGAGAATCTTGAAGTACCCGGTACTGGTACGCCAATCAAACATTTAATGTAAGATGGGGTAACATTATTTCGGATTCCTTTACAGTAACCAATGGAGTGAGACAGGGTAGTATTCTCTCACCTTACTTATTCAATGTATATATGGATGAATTAAGTGATAAATTGAATAAAGAGCAGATTGGATGTTATGGTGGGAATAAAATCATCAACCATCTCATGTATGCTGATGATCTGGTCATTATTGCACCGTCTTCTGCGGGTCTGAGCAAACTTCTTGATATATGTGAATCTTTTGGTAGTAAACATTGTGTTAAATTCAACCCACTGAAAAGTGCTGTTCTTATATTTAGATCAAAATTACTGTATAAAAGTAAACTGCCAAATTTCTCACTCAATAATCAAATTATTCAAGAAGTAAACAAAATAAAATACCTGGGACACATTATCTCAAACGATTGCTCAGATGATGCAGATATCGGCCGTCAGCGCAGACAGCTATATTTACGTGGTAACACCATCTTGAGAAAATTCCACATGTGTAATTGGGAAACTAAAGTCACTTTGTTCCGGACATATTGTTCCTCTATGTACACGGCCCATTTGTGGTGGAAGTATAAGAGAGCCACCATAAATGGTCTGTGTACATCCTATCATAATATACTCAAGATGTTCATTGGTCTCTCTAAATATGAAAGCACTAGTATGGTGTGCACACTGTTGGATGTGCAGTGCTGTCGGGCTGTCATCAGGAGACTGGTGTACAGCTTTTCGCAGCGACTGCAATCCTCCAGTAACACGCTGATTGTAGCTCTTTGGTCTAGTGATCATATCTATGAATCCCGTATTATATCTCACTGGCAGAAGCTGCTGCACACATAGTATGTACTGTAATGTAATATATAGGTCTAATTGAACTATGAGCAATGATCTGTGCAATAGGTGTTAACCAACATTGAGCAATAGCCTTAGTTAGCCTATCTGTGTTATATTGTGACAAAATGTGATATGTGCTCTATTCTGTAAATAGGCCTACTGTATTTTTTATTTTATTGTGTCTTTATTAATATATCTTTGTGTATAATTATTATCTGTGCTCTGACGAGAAGTGTATGTGATATGGACCACTAGGTCGTACTGTATTTATACTGTATCTATCTTATGTGTCTGGAATAAAGAATTATTATTATTATTATTATTATACTCCTAAAATCGATTAATGAAATTTACAAACACATGTGGCAGTCCGTGGATTCGAATCCAGGATGCTCACACCGAAAATCAACACCTTATGCATCGCACCACGAAGACAGTTGAATGGTGGACACTGCCTACGATTTATTATGCAACTTCGAATCCTGCATATCAATCTAAGCATGTACACACATCCCAACTGCAACTCACGTAGGCTATGCATATATGAATGGAAAGAGCAATTAATGGGGCCTTAACCACTAGGGAAGTCCTCTCGATAAATTACCCCTGAACCAATATCAATTATTATGTTCCTTCCAACAACCAACTATACTCCTAAAATCGATTAATGAAATTTACAAACACATGTGGCAGTCCGTGGATTCGAATCCAGGATGCTCACACCGAAAATCAACACCTTATGCATCGCACCACGAAGACAGTTAAAGAATGGTGGACACTGCCTACGATTTATTATGCAACTTCGAATCCTGCATATCAATCTAAGCATGTACACACATCCCAACTGCAACTCACGTAGGCTATGCATATGTGAATGGAAAGAGCAATTAATGGGGCCTTAACCACTAGGGAAGTCCTCTCGATAAATTACCCCTGAACCAATATCAATTATTATGTTCCTTCCAACAACCAACTATACTCCTAAAATCGATTAATGAAATTTACAAACACATGTGGCAGTCCGAGGATTCGAATCCAGGATGCTCACACCGAAAATCAACACCTTATGCATCGCACCACGAAGACAGTTAACAAATGGTGGACACTGCCTACGATTTATTATGCAACTTCGAATCCTGCATATCAATCTAAGCATGTACACACATCCCAACTGCAACTCACGTAGGCTATGCATATGTGAATGGAAAGAGCAATTAATGGGGCCTTAACCACTAGGGAAGTCCTCTCGATAAATTACCCCTGAACCAATATAAATTATTATGTTCCTTCCAACAACCAACTATACTCCTAAAATCGATTAATGAAATTTACAAACACATGTGGCAGTCCGTGGATTCGAATCCAGGATGCTCACACCGAAAATCAACACCTTATGCATCGCACCACAAAGACAGTTAAAGAATGGTGGACACTGCCTACGATTTATTATGCAACTTCGAATCCTGCATATCAATCTTATAATATATTCTATTATTCCCAATTAATTTACCGACTGCAAGGTAACTGACGTAAATACAATTATAAGAAAAACATTATCAAAGTGGATAAAATGCGCGGATGAACAGCCAAGTTCCTCAATCTTCCCCAAACAGGTACGAAGGCAAGTCGCGTTTTCAACACTGACTTAAGATTTATCGAAGTTATTACCGATATAGAACTGATTTGTACCTAAGATTATACCATTAATTAACAACAACACAAAATGACCACCAGCTGTAAGTACAGCTATAGCTGGCAGGCCAGCGACCACAGCTGGGAGTCGGACTTGGACATGGGAGAAATGGACCAGCTGATTCTTCATGAAGAACTTAAGGATATCTTCTCTGATATGGTTGGCTTCGAGGGAGTCGACAAGGACAAGAAAATCCCAGTTTTGCGTTCTACAGATGACATAAACTGTGACATTGATAGGATTCGCAAGATAGGTGCAGGAACTTATGGCGAGGCATGGCTAATTTATTACAGTGGAAGATTTTGTGTTCTGAAGAGTGCACTGCCCGGCGCCCCTTCACTTGCCAGAGAAGTATCGGTTCTACACCAGTTGGATGGAGCAGGAGGGGTACCTAAACTTTTGGCGGCCACAGATGACTTTACTCAGATGATCATTAGTTATTGTCCAGGCAAGGTTCTGAAGGAAGTGCTAGCTAGTGATGATATGCCCCGCGATGTGCAGTACTGGATCACACTGTTTATAAAGTTGGCCGAGGGGTTGAAGGATATCCATGGATCTGGGTTTGTTCATAACGACCTACACCTTGGAAACATTATTGTTGATGACGGTGACATTAGTGGTGGGCCAAGCAATGTGTCTATAATTGATCTTGGTCTTGCCACACCGCCAGGACCTTTCCGGTACTTCAAGGCTCACTCTCAGGAAAATATTCACAGGGATAAATGGTATCCCTGTGAGCTGTTTGGCGAACACATCACAACAACTGCAACGGACATTTACAGTCTAGGCTACCTGATTAAGAAAGTACTTGATACCTGTCCGTCTCTTCGTTCTAATGGATTAAATTTCCTTGTATCTACACTTATGAATGACGTTCACCAAAGTCGCCCCACTCTAAATGAGTTTATAACTCATCTTGAGTTCATTGGTAACCAAACTGATGACTGTGAAAACCTGTCACCTGTTACTGACACAGGCAACAAAGTCGCACCACAAAAGTTGGAAGAGGACAGCGCTGGGTGTTGTTCTTCACGCCCAGAATCAGCCGCTGAATCAAGTAGTGAGGTCTCGTGCTGGATGGAACTTTATTCTAATGATTAATAACTAACACTTTCTGTTGACTATGTCTCCACTTTCTTCTATATTATTACTATACTCTTTTCCAAATAAGTAGGCCAAAACTCTTGAATAATAACCTCTATAACTCACAAACGACTAGAGTAATCGACCTATTATTTCTAACATTTGGGAAAGGTCAGGTAGGGAAATGAACAGCCCATTTGTTCTAGCCCTTTTTGAGTTACAGAGGTTAGAGTTCACGAGTTCTGGCCTACCAATTTGGAAAAGGGTATAGCATTACAATTTCATTCACATTAGGAAAGGTCTTCAAGATTCAAAGATTAAGAACAATATAGTTTTAATCTTTTGGATGGTGCAGAAACGCCCGGGACACCGAAGCCCCACCCAAGGCCCTGTGCCCCTTAACAATTATGAAGGGAAAGTTGAGGGGCGAAGGAAAAATGTGACGCTTTGGCTCCCATTCACCTGGACATTCTTAGTGGTAAAGCAGGGAGGGTTCTGTGGGGGCGCTCAGTTATGGCCTTGGCCTTGCTCGGGACCTTGGGGCTGTTCGGTCAGACAGCCTGGGGAACAACAACAACAACAACCTTTTGGATGTTCTCCTAAAGGATACAGAGGCAGAACATGACTATCAGTATTGTACTGAAATGGCTAATTGGGAGAATTTCTTTTTATTAACCCATACAGTACCAGGGACGTCCTTTTCATCCTATTCTGGCAACTATTAGACGAGTTCATTCAGCTTAGGAAGGACCTCTAGCGATAATGAGGCTTCCAACTCTCTTAAACCAGCCTTTTATCTACCACAGATCCTTCCTAAGCTGTATAATACCGTCTTAATATAGCTGGAATTAGATACAACACACGTCGCTGGTACTCAGAGGGTTAATATTATTTCTTATGATAATTGTTGTTATTTAAGTTTCCTCCTTAGCTTTACCCCTTGAAGCTCTGACGCGTTTTAGCAGATTATTTTGGCTATCATTAGACGATGTTATGCAGCTTAGGAAGGATCTGTGGGTATCAAAAGGGTAAAGGCTATCTCAATCAACCCTCTGACTTCCATAATTATACCTTTCCTAATCTGAATAAAATCGTCTAATAATTACCAGAAAACAGAAAAGAAATGCGTCTTGGATCTTGAAAGGGTTAACATAACATCCCGAAGACCCAACCTTCGAGAAAATCTTGTGCATTTTTTGTTTATGTAGAAAAATTGCCCAGCCAAAGTCCGGTTCCTCCTATATTACAAGCTGGCTATCACTCGACACCTAAATGGCACAAAAGGTCTTAAAATGGACAGTGAATTGGGGCGGAAGTTCTTAAAATAGCAAAACTAATGGGGTGACCTTCTTAAAATCTGAAAACTTATGGGGCTGAACATGAGGGAGAAGGGGGACCAGAAAAACCAACCATCCCTTTAACCCTCTCAGTATCAGGACGCATTTTGTTAATTATATTCTGGCTACTATTAGAAAATTGTTTGCAGTTTAAATAGGCTTCGAACTATCTCACTTAACCCTTTCTACTACCACAGATCCTTCTTAAACTGCATAAAATCGCCTAAATGTAGCTGAAATAAAATACAAAATACGTCACCGGTATAGAAGGGGTTAACCCTCTCAGTATCAAGACGCATTTTGTTAATTATATTCTGGCTACTGTCAGACAATTGTATGCAGTTTAGAAAATATTTATGGTAATCAAATTAAAAACTATCCCAATTAACCTTCTAACTCCCACAACTTATTAAAAACTATCCCAATTAACCTTCTAACTCCCACAACTTATTAAAAACTATCCCAATTAACCTTCTAACTCCCACAACTTATTAAAAACTATCCCAATTAACCTTCTAACTCCCACAACTTATTAAAAACTATCCCAATTAACCTTCTAACTCCCACAACTTATTAAAAACTATCCCAATTAACCTTCTAACTCCCACAACTTATTAAAAACT
This sequence comes from Paralithodes platypus, assembly GCA_032716605.1. NCBI lineage: Eukaryota > Metazoa > Arthropoda > Malacostraca > Decapoda > Lithodidae > Paralithodes > Paralithodes platypus. Next base: position 115,325 of record CM064560.1, read on the forward strand.
ATCCCAATTAACCTTCTAACTCCCACAACTTATTAAAAACTATCCCAATTAGCCTTCTAACTCCCACAACTTATTCCTAAACTGACCAACATCGTCCATAATCCGTTCATTCTAGGTTGGGCAGAAATCGTAACCTCTAACCTCTGTAACTCAAAAAAGGCTAGAGCAAATGAGCCGTGAATATATACACCTATTCCCTAGCCAAGTCTTCCTATTACTCTAGTCCATTTTGAGTTATGAGAGGTTAGGGGTTACTATTTCTGCCCTACCTAGAATGAACGGACTATAGTAAGAGCCAGACTATAAATATGGGCATGCGTTCTCAAATACTGAGGGAATTAATGAAGTACTGCACAAGAAAATACACTGCTAATTTAATCGTACCGTACTAATTCCTTCCATACATAAAAGAATGAAGTGTGTACAAATAAACATGGGAACTGTACATAATATATCATTTGATTCTCACAGCTGCCTCACTTCATCTGTTTTATGGCGAGGTGGATATCCATACCAGTGTTTCAGTTTATAAAGTAAATGTCCCTGCATCACAAGTCCTATATGTAGCTCACAACACCTTCCAAGTACCTAAGATAAAACAGACTATGTGCTGAGAACATCCTAAGTCTGGTGGTAATGCGGAAGTTGGTTAATTAACTATAATAACATTCGAACTGGACTCGTGGATTGTAGGGAAGGGACAGGATGAATGTGACGTCATTATTCAGTGCAGACAGTCGACTGGTAGGAGGAGGATGTGCGGCGTGGGCTCTTCATATTTGATCGTATTTAAGGTGTGTATGGGGAACTTTTCGTGTAAATATGGGTGTGTTTTGAAATGCTATGAAAGCTAAGGTGGTTATACATGTAATTTATAAGAGTAATGTAAGAAAACTGTGAACTTATGACTGAGCCGGTTCATGTATGCTATGTCGTCTGCATAATATCCTATCAACTATTCATTACGGGAATATGGTTGACCTCCAAGACATTTAGATAATACCAGGCACTGTTTGGTGTGTGTACATTGTGTTGGTGAGGTGCGTGAATATAGAGGGGGCCATTAACTCATAATTTAAGGTACAAACTAGCGAACTAGGTGACATCGCTGTTGGCCCCTCCCCCCCCCCCCCATTCCTCTCCTTTCCTCCCCGTTCTCTCCAATCCTCTTTCGTCTCCTTTCCTCCTCTTCTCTCTCTTCTCTCTCTTCTCTTCCTCCTCTCTTCTCTTCATTCTCTCTTTTGACCCCCCCCCCCCCCCCCCCTCCTCCTGACACCGTACTCCCTTCCCCCTCCCTCACCCAACCTTCCACCCTCTCTACCCCCCACTCCCTACCAATTTCCCTCGTGTCCCCACGATCACCCCTCGTTCTCGATATAGTTTATCTTGTATATAAATTGTAAAACTATAGGTTAATATACAGGAGACGCAACAACGTGTTTTTCAGGTATTTTTTTTGGTATTTTGATTTTGTTTTTGGTGTTTTAGTGGAATCTAGTGATGAAATTGAATGGGAATTAAGCATTTACCCATTATCCATCAATCTAAAGACACACCCCCCGATAGTGGGGAGGGCTATGAAGATCAGGGAAATTGAGGGGTAAAAAGCGTATAGAACACTATAGAACACGATAATACACATTTGTAACCCAAATTTGGCTCGGGTTTGTTCAATTTCCAGACCCATAAAACCCAATTTTTTGAAAACCCGAGCCAAGTTTTGACGAAACTTGGCTCGGATATAACAAATGTAAAAATGAAAAAAACACAGTATCGGGAATTTAGATAAAGGTTAAATTACATATCACTGGTACATGAAATATCCCAACAAATAGTTATATTATAATTACCAACGACGTAGTCATTGATAGGTGTAATCCAGTCCCCCACACGCGGCTAGTTCAATTGCATGACATGTAGGAATGTTCACATAATACAATATCGATACAATGAACTTAGCTTAGAGGACTGGTGATGTAGGACTGTTGTTAATATTATTAGTAGTTGTAGCACATGGTGAACTGTGGGTTGAGTCAGGGCCGGGGGAGGAGATGTTGACTGTACGGTGTTGTTTGAGAGACTAAAGGGCCGGCCTCCGATCGCTTCGCGAAATTACATATGGCTGCCGGCTCATAATAATTATAACCCATAACTTGGTTTCATAATACATCTAGAGCTGATGTAGATATTTGTACATTACAGTTAATATTTAACCTAACTTAAGAATAAACTACAATACACAAAGAACCAGCCGAAATCGTACAAGCGATACGATACCGCCAAATTCAAATGTCCTATTGGACCAAAACCTGTCGGGATCATTACCCTATTCCCGATATATTGCCCGCCACCAAAAATGATATACAGGAACAAAAAAAGGACATCGAAGTCAAAGATCACCTTGTTGGATCTTTGATCTCCAAAGATCCACGGAACTCATAGCCGTCCTCCTTTTGGGACGAGCGCCACCTGAAACCTGAGGAGGATCATCCTTCTCATCATCTGCTGCCCCACCTTGAGAAGCACTGTCACCAGCACTCTCCCGCGGAGGGGTATCAGTAGAGACGCCAGGATAATCCGGCAGTTCTACATCCTGCTCCAAGGGATATAACCTCACGACTGGGCGAGTAGTAACCCCAGTCGAAGTTCGTATTTTAGCAACCCTTATAAGACCATCAATGCCCTGGAACAAATCGATAATCCTCCCAAGCTTCCAAAATAACCTAGGACGCTCATCATGAATCAGGACGATATCCCCGATACGAGGCCATCGTTGATTCGTCCCTTTGATCTTATGAGGGTGACGCTCGCGAAGAGACAGCAAATATTCTTGGGTCCACCGTTTCCATAGATCGTCGGACACCTTGTTTACATACTGGAAGAGACGACGTGTGGCGTCAGCATTGCCGAACGTAGGGTCATGCAGATCTTCGTCATTTACGGACGATCTAGGAAAGGTATTAAGGGTTCGTCCACGTGTCATCATGGAAGGCGAAATGGGTAAGAGGTCATCAACATCTGCCGAGGTATAGGTCAAGGGCCTGTCGTTGACTAACATCTCAATCTCTATTAAGATGGTTTGCAACTCCCGTCTGGTCACCAGTGCCCTTCCTAATACCTTCTTCAAGGCAGATTTGACGATACCGATTGTTCTCTCTCAAATCGCCCCGAACCATGGTGCACGTGCTGGTATAAATCTCCATTGACAACCCTTTCCAGTGAGGGTAGCCACAACCTGCGGGTCATCCATTAAACTCTGGAGATATTTAGAGGCCCCGACAAAACAAGTCGCATTATCGCTCATAATAATTTGAGGGAAACCATTGCGGCCTGCAAAGCGTCTTAGAGTATGCAAAAACCCCTCACTGGATAGGTCGTCAATCAATTCAATATGAATCGCTCTGGTTACCGCACATGTGAATAGGACGGCATATACCTTTATGATAGTACCGGGCGATTCCCTAACATGAATCGCTCCGGTGTAGTCCACCCCGGTTACCTGAAATGGTTCAGTCCTTTGTACCCTGAACTCAGGTAAGGGAGGTAGATCAACTGGGGAGTAAGGCTTACCCTGTAATCTTTTACAGATCGTACAGCTATTGTGGATCCCTTTAATTGCTTGTCGCATCTTAGGGATCCACCAACGTTGTCGCATATACGCCAGAACATAATTTACGCCAAAATGTAGGCAGGTCCGATGGCATTGGCGAATCAACAGTTTGGTAATCAAATGAGAGGAGCTAAGGAGGACAGGATATTTCGCAGAATCAATAATGTCCGCCTTTTGTATCCTGCCTCTACACTTAATTATGCCTCCTTCCATATATAATCCTAGCTGCCTCATTAAGTTAGAGGGTTTGGCCTTTGACTCCTTGCTCAGGATTTGATGTTCAGTAGGATAAGATTCCTTTTGTACTAAACATATTAGTTTTGCTTCTGCTGATCTCAATTCATGGAGTCTGATATGCTTCGAATCTTCACTAAGGAAAGACCCGTGAGCCCGACTTCTCATGTTGTTAATGAAACGGTATATCCATGCAAATACCCGTATTACTTGATCATAGCTGCCGTAACGTTTCCACTCTACCAACTTGTTATCCTGATATGTAGTACTCACATTCGAACTACTTAACACATCATCTTGGGGCCGACTTGAAGGATCAGATATGTAATCCCTGAAATCCTGAGGCCATTCAGTTGGAGATGTAAGCCATGGAGGTCCATGCCACCAAATAGAGGAAGACATAAACTGCATAGATCATAGACATAATTTGCGCTAGATCAGAGATCAGGGACGGACCCGTGTACAGACAATCATTCAGGCTATAGGAGCGATCACTGGATTTAGCAGAGCAGTCATACACAATACGAACAGGAGTGGTGGAACTGTCCTTTTTAATCCCATGGTGAGCAAGGTAATGGATGTCATCCCCATACTCACTGAGATCTACTCTCTCCACAAATCCACGTTGTACCTGCTCGGCCAAAACTGCCGCATAAGTCTCGCAATAACTTGGATCCTTGACAAACTGCTTCTGAAGCCCACGCAACCTACCAAGTGCTAGATGGAAATTAGTAGGTAATTTACTCTTGTTATCATTCCAAGGGAGCCTTACCACATACTGACCTCTGCCAGAGTCATACGTTACAGTCTCTTCATACGAGCTTAACGCTAGCTTGGACTCACGATCAAGTTCATGTGGGTCAATTCCAATATTGTCCAAGTCCCATAGCTTATCTATATCAGTACATGTATTATCAGGCACGTTTGGCCTAATATATTTATCTATGGGGCTTACTGCTACCTTGAGGACCGTAACCACCTCCACCTGTGTGTCTTGAGAGGAAGTGGCATAGGATCCAGAAATGGCATAACCTTGGATAGTGGGGAGCATTATTAGCTTATCTACCCGCCGATATCCAGGGTGAACCAGGTCGTACTAATAATCAGCTCCGACCAGTAGCATAATACCATTGTTAGCAGAGAGTTGATCATCAGCCAGTTTATACCCCTTGCTTCTGAGATATTTCAAATGTGGTTGAATCTCTGATGCTATATAGAAACTGGGTAGTGTGTCGACCACAACAGCCTTGATGGGACATACCTTTTTTCTATAAACATATGAAATCTCCACAATATCATAGTCACTGGAATCTATTTCACCAGTGAAACCATGGAGACGCAAATTCTCTTGACCCTTGCTGGTACACTTGAGCTGAGGTAATGATGACCGCAGAACGAATGACCTCTGTGAGCACTGGTCAAGTAAAGTGCGCGTCATTATAGTATTATTATTACTCCCCACTACTGGCAGCATCATAGTAGGAAGCAATTGACATTCTCGAGAAGCAATGGACATGGTAGATACTTTATCACCCTCGCTCTTACTTTTCTCATGTGACTCTTTGGGGGTTCTCCCCTTTTCTTTGCCGTCGTTCAGACTGGGTGCAAAGGGAAAACCAATGTTTCCCCTTGCAATACTTACAAGGTTTGATGTAGGAATTGGTGCAGGTACTGTTGAAGTGGTCTCTTGCCAGACAGCTGGTACATAACTTAAGCGATTTAGCCTTGCTAATCTTCTGTGTAGCCTTAGGATACTTAGGACACTGATACCACAGATGACCGTGGACACTGCACAACTTACAACCTAATGATATTGGCCTTTTCTGTTTAGGAGAAGTCTGTACCGGGAAAGCTGCAGTAGATGGCGACATCTCCACTTGTCGGTAGTGTCCAGTACTCTCCATATTGAAGACTTCAGTCTGGTACACCTGCACCAACGCTTCCAAGTTTAGTGGAGAGTCGCTTAGTTGTCGTCTTAAGATTTCCCTTAAGGGAGAGGTATCTTATTCAAGATATTCACACTAAATATCTCCTCCTTGGTGACGGCCATTGTCTCCATAGATCGGAGGAGGCTCTCAAAGGAGGCATAGTACTCCTTTAGGTCCGCCACATCATAGGATGGAGGATCTAGTGTGAAGAATTTGGTAATTAAAGCGGTCTTGATGACTTCCACTCTCCCGTAAGTTCTCTTCAGCAACTCCACTGCAGACTCGTAGCTGTTTGCTTCTAGCTTGTACCCATCGACTAACTTCAATGCCTCCCCTTTCAATTGACCACGGAGATATGTGAACCTTTGGATGGAGGTGAGTGTTTTATGATGATGGATGGAACACTCAAAAATATCCCAAAATCCAGTCCAGGTAGCCGAATCCCCGGAAAAGGCAGGCAAAGTAAGCTTCGGCAGGTTAAAACCAGTCGCCTTTGGTGTACCGGTATCCTTAACAGAGGTTGATTCTTGGGTGGAAGATAGTCTGGCTAAGGCTGTATTAACGTCCTCAAAGTACTCAAAATCTGCCGACATTTCTTCTTCCACATCGTCAGTAACTGTCAATAAACCATATACCTGCTGAGAATAACTATCATAAGCAGCTAGCGATTTAGTAACAGTAGCAATTTTACCTTTTATCTGATCAGCCGTGGCACTTATTAAAAATTCATCAAGATCTCTTAAACCTCTATTTAAACTTCCCTTCATCCCTCCCTTAAGAATCTTAAGTTTCTTCAAATCTGTCATCGTTAAGGTTTAATTTTAAGCAACTTAAACTACAATGAGGTCAGACTACAAACCGTTAATCGCTTAGGAATCAACAGCGGCAAACTCCCATTACTTAAGAAATTTACTCAAAAAGAATTACATAATACCTACAGTCCCCCCCACTAGCAAAATTAATAACGAGTCCCACAATGACACAACACAACTAACACCACAGGCACACCACCAAAGCGAAATGAAAAGCCACCACAGACACCTGCAGGCCTAGACTGCCTAGCCTAGCCTATGAGCGTGAAATGGCGCCCGACGAAATTACTCCAACCCCAATCTCCAGCCCAGCTAACCCACCAAAAAAACGCCAAGGATCACACGCCCAAAAAAAAAACTGGAAACCAGTCCCAAAAAAGATAGAGACGGTGCCTAAATGGTAAAAAACACGGGGGAAGAAGCTGGGTCTAAACTAGGGAAATGGCAGTCGGCCAACAACGCGCGAGGCGGCAGCCATTTGTAAGCCCACAAGCGTCAAGGAAGCAAACAAAACGGTACTACGGTATGGAAGCTTTAGGGCACGAAGGACCAATATTTATCGGGAATTTAGATAAAGGTTAAATTACATATCACTGGTACATGAAATATCCCAACAAATAGTTATATTATAATTACCAACGACGTAGTCGTTGATAGGTGTAATCCAGTCCCCCACACGCGGCTAGTTCAATTGCATGACATGTAGGAATGTTCACATAATACAATATCGATACAATGAACTTAGCTTAGAGGACTGGTGATGTAGGACTGTTGTTAATATTATTAGTAGTTGTAGCACATGGTGAACTGTGGGTTGAGTCAGGGCCGGGGGAGGAGATGTTGACTGTACGGTGTTGTTTGAGAGACTAAAGGGCCGGCCTCCGATCGCTTCGCGAAATTACATATGGCTGCCGGCTCATAATAATTATAACCCATAACTTGGTTTCATAATACATCTAGAGCTGATGTAGATATTTGTACATTACAGTTAATATTTAACCTAACTTAAGAATAAACTACAATACACAAAGAACCAGCCGAAATCGTACAAGCGATACGATACCGCCAAATTCAAATGTCCTATTGGACCAAAACCTGTCGGGATCATTACCCTATTCCCGACACACAGTAACCTTGGTAAATTATTGGCTCGGGTATTGTCAATTTCCAGACCCATAAAACCCGACTTTTTGAAAACCCGAGCCAAGTTTTGACGAAACTTGGCTCGGATTTAACTAATTTAAAAATGAAAATAACACAGCAACCTTATTAACATTGTTGGCTCGGGTTTTGTAAATTTCCATACCCATATAACCCGACATTTCGAAAACACGAGCCAAGTTTTGACGAAACTTGGCTCGGATTTTACTAATGTTCATGTTAAAATTACACAGTAACCCTAATAAAATCTTTGTTTGGGTTTTCATAAGGTTAACATTACCCTAACCTAACGAAGTAAGAATGGGGTTAACATTAGCCTAACCTAACAACCTTACCTAACCTAACCTAGTAAGAATGGGGTTAACATTAGCCTAACCTAACAACCTTACCTAACCTAACATAGTAAGAATGGGGTTAACATTAGCCTAACCTAACAACCTTACCTACCTAACCTAGTAAGAATGGGGTTAACATTAGCCTAACCTAACAACCTTACCTAACCTAACCTAGTAAGAATGGGGTTAACATTAGCCTAACCTAACAACCTTACCTAACCTAACCTAGAATGGGGTTAACATTAGCCTAACCTAACAACCTTACCTAACCTAACCTAGTAAGAATGGGGTTAACATTAGCCTAACCTAACAACCTTACCTAACCTAACCTAGTATTATTGGTGGGGGCTGCCGCCCCCACACCCCCGCTGGTTGGGTACTGGCTGAAAAACTTATTGTTTTACAGTAGGCCTATGTATTTTATTTTATTTTTGTTCTCCCTTATAATACATTTCAGCTCTTAATGACATATATAGCAATGATGTATAGCCTATGCTCTACCGGACCTATTAGGCCTAAAAAGATCGATGGGCTAACTGTCGGTCCAAAACAGCAGTATAACCAACTAGCCCTTGCATGCCAGTTTAATCCTATGCAAAAACATCTTCTACTTTATGTTACTTTGCGATGACCCATTAAGATTCCCTAGCTAGCTGTGGTCCGGCTCCTTTATGTTGTCCCAACCAACCAACTTACCTTAATGAACAGAGGAGGTACTGGGCTGCCTGGCTGGCTGCTGGAGGCTCGATCACCACTCATCTTGGTCAACAGCTGGTGGATTTTTGTTTCAAATTTTTCCATGTAAAACAAGTGTATGTGCATTTCAAAACCAGCTGTCCTCGTCAGCTGTATTTGGAACACTGGTTATTGCACTTTGGACAGTTTACACTTATTGGAAGGCGAAAAGGTCTTAAGCAGCCTCAGTGTTTTTAAAGACGGTGGAAAAAGCTTTGATCGGCTCACACCCTCTACACAAGCTGGCCAGAGTCAAACTGACAGCTTATATCCTGGGCCACCTGTTTTCCAAATCATGGCATCACCTGATTGGTCGATAGACATCACGTGTCAGTGAACTCGAGTACTCTTGGCATGAATTAGGTAGGGTGATTACTTTGGCCACGACGCCACCAGTATAGTTCATTGCATTCGCCACCAGATGTCTCAGTTGTTGACTGACAGTCACGCAAAAGAAGTCTCCCAGATGAAGACGAAAAAGAAGAAGTATAAACAAACCCTTAAAACGTAAATATCCATATAATATGTATTATGTTAGTTTCCTGGGAATGACACCTACATCAACAATTTGGAGAAAAATCGCTTAATCACATGCTATTGAGCTTAATTTTTTACCAATATTGTAGCGCCTCCTGTATATTGACCAAACTATAATTTGTTTGATTAGATTATGGCTCCAATGATTATGATGCTGTCCTATAACGTGATCCGGCATACTCTACCCCCACCCACCATTTCTCTCTCTCGCACACACACACAGTCGCTCCCCCCCCCCCCCCCTCCCGCCTTTCTCTCACTCTCTTTCGCCCTTGCTCTCTCTCTCTCTCTCTCTCTCTCTCTCTCTCTCTCTCTCTTTCCTCGCTCTCGTTCTATCTTTCCTCTCTCTCTCTCTCTTTCCTCTCTCTCAGTTACTAACCCATCCGTCCCCTACTAACTTCCTAATCCTGCCACGGACATTAGTTCCAGGGCAGTAGTTCCCTTTCCAATGTTCCCTTACCCACTCTAAACCACTGTTTGGACACTTGATCCTCAGTGTTTTGGAGGACAAGCAGCCTAGAATGGTCACTAGACCTATTGTTGCTTGATTTCCTTTGTACTCTCTCTCTCTCTCTCTTTCCTCTCTCTCTCTCTCTCTCTCTCTCTCTCTCTTTCCTCTCTTTATCTATCTTCTCTCTCTATCTTCTCTCCTCTCTCTCTCTCTACTCTTTTTCTCTCTCCTCTCTCTCTCTCTCTCTTTCATCTCTATTATCTGTTTGTATTATCTCTCGCTCTCACTCTCTCTCGCTCTCTTTCTCTATCTCGCTCTTTCTCGGGAGCTAGCTCTTTCTATTTCTTTCTCTCTCTCTCTCTCTCTCGGGTGCTAGCTCTCTCTATCTCTATCTCTCACTCTTTCTCTTTCACTCTCACTCTTTCTCTTTCTCTTTCACTCTCACTCTTTCTCTTTCTCTCGTTCTCTCTCTCTCTCTTACTCTCTCTCTATCTCTCACACCCACTTTAGACTGTAGGGGTAGGCTTTGTTCTATTACCATGTAGATATTGTTCATACCACTCACGGGCGGTGGCACCTTTAGAATAATGGCCCAACATAATTAAGGGGGAGGTAATCGCTTTTTCTGGACCCCCTTCTGCCTCATGTTGAGCATATTAGTTTTAAGACGTTCGTTCCGTTAGTTTGGTGATATTGAGACCTTTCGCCCCATTTCTTTGTACATTTTAAGACTTCGTGCCATTTAGGTATCGATTATTTCCTGGCAAGCGATAACGAGCAGCGAGCCTGTAATTTTAGAAGGAACCAGCTAGCTTTCGGCCGGGATATTTTTCTACCGAAAAATGTACAAGTCTAGCTTGAATGGGGTCTGGGGTGTGTGTTTTTAAGCTTGATGGATGTCTAGCGAGGACAAAACAAATAATAAAGATAGAAATGTATAGTTAAAAAAAAAAAAAAAAAAAAAACAAGCATTACTCCCTTAAATATTGAGGAAGTAAAGGCAATATAAGGATAGAAGGGTAAATCACTCAGTATAGCCTACCCAATGATTTTATTTATTTTATTTTTTTCAATTTCATGTCACTCCGGCCCCTAGTTTTACCGGCCCTAGTCACCCCGGCCTCCCACCCTAGTCACACCGGCCTCACTCTATGCAAACCACGGTCAACGGATGTAATATATGAACATACAATCGATTTCAATCAATTAATTTAATTTAGGAAGGAATTGTAGGAGCCGAGAGAGATAATTGAAATTTAACTCTGATTTACTGAGGGCCTTCTAAACCTGAATGAAGTCGTCTAACGTTAGCCACAATAAGGTAAAAGTGTTCTCGGATACTGAAAGGGTTAACAACGTATCCAAGGCCAGTAGACCTCCAGACACCCCTTGAAACAGTCGGTCTACTGTTCCTCCCAAGGCAAGGGGACAGCACGGCATGGGGGGCATCTCGGACCAGGAGCAGTGCCAAGCGACCAACACATAAGCTCCTCCCCACACGACACACAGCGCGCAGGTCTACCACACAGTCCTAGCAACCAACCAACATGTCCCTAGCAACCCACGCGTCAATAGCAACCCTCACATGGCCCTAGCAACCGACTCCTCCCCCACACCACACACACTGTCAGTCTGTCACACGCAAAGACATCCGCATGGTCAAAATGTATACGGGGTGTTGCTGTGAAGTATTTTCAAACTATTTGGTGCTTCAAAATCAAAAGTAAAAACATATAGATATTGCTTCTGACCCTGACCTCCCTCCCTCCCCACTGCATTCACCCCTTCCTTCCTCCCCACTACATTCACCCCTTCCTCCCCACTGCATTCACCCCTTCCTTCCTCCCCACTACATTCACCCCTTCCTCCCCACTGCATTCACCCCTTCCTCCTCCCCACTGCATTCACTCCCCTTCCTCCCCACTGCATTCACTCCCCTTCCTCCCTCCCCACTACATTCACTCCCCTTCCTCCCTCCCCACTGCATTCACCCCTTCCTCCCCACTGCATTCACTCCCTTCCTTCCTCCCTCCCCCACTGCATTCACCCCCTTCCTTCCTCCCTCCCCACTGCATTCACGCCCTTCCTTCCTCCCTCCCCCACTGCATTCACCCCTTCCTCCTCCCTCCCCACTGCATTCACCCCTTCCTCCCTCCCACTGCATTCATCCCCCTTCCTTCCTTCCTCCCCACTGCATTCACCCCTTCCTTCCTCCCTCCCCACTGCATTCACCCCTTCCTTCCTCCCTCCCCACTGCATTCACCCCCTTCCTCCCCACTGCATTCACCCCCTTCCTCCCCACTGCATTCACCCCTTCCTTCCTTCCTCCCCACTGCATTCACCCCTTCCTTCCTCCCTCCCCACTGCATTCACCCCTTCCTTCCTCCCTCCCCACTGCACTCACCCCCTTCCTCCCTCCCTCCCCACTGCATTCATCTCTGTCCCTCACTCTCCGTCCATCCCTCCCCCTGCATTCATCCCTCTGCCTCCCTTCCTCTACATCTATCTCTCACCCTCCCTCTATTTCCATCACTCACCCTCCCTCCCTCCATATCCATCACTGACCCTCCCCCCCCCCCCCCCTCAATACTGAAAAGGAAATATGATGTTTCTGTAATTACACAATTTGTTATTTAATTGCAATGATAGTACTGTAATAATGTTCTAGTAATCCTCATTGCTATTACAACTAATTACACACCATATTGACTGGCTAGGAATGCGACATAACTATAGTAATTACCATCGACAATGATGGGGTACCGGTATGTGTAGACTTTATCACTGTATTGATGTACCGTACACTTGAAGGGGAGACTGGCCGTTTGTTTGGTCTATTAATTCATTTATTCATATATATTTTTTTAGTTTCCTCCCTAGACCTCCATCAAACTATGGTAATTACCATCGACAATTATGGGGTACCGGTATGTGTAGGGAGCGTAGACTTTATCACTGTATTGATGTACCGTACACTTGAAGGGGAGACTGGCCGTTTGTTTGGTCTATTAATTCATTTATTCATATATATTTTTTTAGTTTCCTCGCTAGACCTCCATCAAACTTAGAAAAACACCCCCTAGACCCCCCTTCAAGATAAATTTGTACATTTTTCGGTAGAAAAATGTTCTGGCCGAAGGCCGATTCCTTTTAAAATTGCAGGCTCGCTATCGATGGCCAGGAAATAATCGACACCTAAATGGCACGAAAGGTCTTAAAATTGACAATGAAATGGGGCGAAAGGTTTTAAAATCGCCAAACTAATGAGCCGAACGTCTTATAATCTCAAAAATAGTGGGGCTAAACATTAGGGAGAAGGTGGTCCAGAAAAACGGTCTTCCTCCCCTTAACCCTTGGGACACATTTCTGTTCTGTTTTCTAGCTTTTATTAGATGATTTTATTCAGATTAGGAAGGGTGTATTTAAGTCAGAGGGTTAATTGAGATGCCTTAGCCTTTTTTCTTTACCCCTGCACAGCTTCTTGCTCTGTACAGGGGCACAGTGCGTCCTTGTATTGAGTATGTTCACATGTGTGAGGAGGATCCTTTTATACCTCACTCCTACACAAAGTAGAAAGGAAGGCCTTTCGTATCATTAACTCCCGTCCACTCGCCAACTCTCTGCAATCTCTCTCTCTTTTTGCCGCAATGTTGCATCTCTCTCGCTATTCTATCGCTACTACAATAATCAGTGTTCCTCAGATCTCTCCCAGTGTATACCACCTCCTCTACGTAGGGTACGTGGTACCCGTCTTGCAACACAATCCCACCCCTACTCTGTGCAACTCTCCAACCTAAGAGTGAAACGTTACTGTCTTTTTTCTATTCAACAACTGAGCTCTGGAACTCTCACAGATTAACTTTCCCTCCTCCTATGACTTAAATTACTTCAAACTCCGTGTGTCCAGGCATTTTGGCTCGAACGTCCCTTGATTTTGGCCCTGACACTCTTTCAACTATGGGGAGGCACTCGCTACAGGCAGTTCTGCCTTTTGTCTCCCTCATTCACATGAAAAAAAAATCCCACAGATACTTCTTAAATTGTATAAAATCGTCTATTGATAGCCAAAATAAATGGTCAAACTGCGTTTTAACCCTTTCACGCTTATGACACAATTTTGAGCCTATTAGGGATACTTTAAAGCCTTTGTTACCATCAGGGGTATTTATAAACCTTTAGTTTAGTTACTTCAACCTCTGCAGTTGTCTTTGAGTTTGCTGTGGGCAGAAAACTAATTTTGGAGAGGTAATTATAAGAGTGAGAGAACTCTATTTCTCATTGCTAATCTGGCAACCTCTGCGTCATAAACGCGTGAAAGAGTTAATCTTCAAAGGGTTAAACATTGAAGGGTATGGAAGAGGTATATACAATAATTTGAGTTACTGATGGTGATTTAGCTTTCTGTCTATTATTACCATCAGTATAACTTGAAATGGTTACATTATTATCAACTATTTATTCTTTATTAATTTCTTTACTGTATTACTTTATTTACTTTCTTTTACAATGTCAATCTTTAAATGGTTAGACTATTATGGACACTTTAATTTTATTCTTTTCATTCCCACTATTGTACGCAGTGTAGTCTTGACCAACGATACATGATGATCAAATATTTAATGACTGTTTACGTTGTTAGAAATCTGACTATATTACTAATTATTATTAATTCTTCCTTCCAGAATGTGTGGGTTTTGGTGCTTACCTATTTAACTGCCAACGTTACCACCACTACTGCCACGGACATTAGTTCCAGGGCAGTAGTTCCCTTTCCAATGTTCCCTTACCCACTCTAAACCACTGTTTGGACACTTGATCCTCAGTGTTTTGGAGGACAAGCAGCCTAGAAGGGTCACTAGACCTGTTGTTGCTTGATTTCCTTTGTACTCCGTTGTACACTACGACTACTACCAACACCGCTGCCACCACAACTACTGTCAACACCGCTACCACAGCTACCACCACAACTACTGCCAACACTACCACCACGACTACTGCCAACACAGCTACCACCACGGCTACCACCTACCACCAACACTAAGGTGCAGGCCGGGCGGAGTGGGTGGAGAAGGGTGGCAGCAGGAGTAATCTGCTATAGTAGGGTTTCTGCAAAAGTGAAAGCGAAAGTATAGAAAACGGTAGTGAGACCAGCTATGTTGTACGGGATGGAGACGGTGGCATTGGCAACAAGACGGGAGGCAGAGTTGGAGGTAACAGAGTTGAAGATGCTGCGATTTTCTTTGGGAGTGACACGGATGGACAAACTTATAAATGAGTATATTAGAGGAACAGTGCATGTACAACGGCTCGGGGACAAAGCGAGAGAGGCGAGATTGAGCCGTAAGGTGGTTTGGACATGTGCAGAGGAGGGATGTGGAGTATGTTGGGAGAAGGATGCTTGGGATGGAGCTGCCAGGCAAAACAAAAAGAGGAAGGCTAAAGAGGAGGTTGATGGATACAGTGAGGGAGGACATGCGGGTGGTTGCTGTGACGGAGGAAGATGTAGGGGACAAGGTGAGATGGAGGTGAGTGATCTGCTGTGGTGACCCCCTAAGAGGAACAGCTGAAAGAAGAAAACCACCAACAGTACGACTACCATCACGGGTACCACGATACTACCACCACAGCTACCACGACTACAACTAGATACCACAACTACCAATACTACTATTACTACTGCCGCCACGGGTACCACCACCACAACTACCACGACTACAACCATATACCACAACTACCAACACTACTACTACTACAACCACAGCTACAACCAGATACCACAACTACAACAACTACCACCACACAGCTACCACCACCACGACTACCACCACAGCTACCACGACTACAACCACAGCTACCATGACTACAACCACAGCTACAACCAGATACCACAATATTATTACCATCACTACTACTACTACCACGACTGCCACAACTACTACCAGTAATACTACCTCTATGACTACAAGTACCACCAATACCATTATAACCACCACCAATACCATTATAACCACCACGACTACTACCACCGCGGTTTCCACCACCAAAAAGATTACCACTATAACCACCACTACTATTACCACCACGACTATGACCACGGCTCCCACAACTATTACTACCTCCACCACTACCACCACAACTACTACTACCACGTCTTCCACCACCACCACGACTACCACAACTACTAGCAGAACATCCCGACCACAACTACCACCATTAGGCCTACTACCACAACTACCACTACTACGATCTCTACCACAACAACCACCGTGACCGCCACCACTACCACAACTTACACAACTACCAGCAGAACATCTCTACCACAACTACCACTAGTATGACCTCCACCACCACTACCACAACTAGCCTACCAGCAGAACATCACGACCACAACTACCACCAGTACGATCTCCACCACCTCTACCAGCAGAACATCTCTACCACAACTACCAGCAGAACATCTTTACCACAACTACCACTAGTATGACCTCCACCACCACTACCACAACTAGCCTACCAGCAGAACATCACGACCACAACTACCACCAGTACGATCTCTACCACCTCTACCAGCAGAACATCTCTACCACAACTACCAGCAGAACATCTCTACCACAACAACCACCACCACAACAACTACCAGCAGAACACCTCTACCACAACTACCAGCAGAACATCACAACCACAACAACCACCACCACAACAACTACCAGCAGAACACCTCTACCACAACTACCAGCAGAACATCACAACCACAACAACCACCACCACAACAACAACCACAACTACCAGCAGAACATCACAACCACAACAACCACCACTACAACAACAACCACAACTACCAGCAGAACATCACAACCACAACAACCACCACCACAACAACAACCACAACTACCAGCAGAACATCACAACCACAACAACCACCACCACAACAACAACCACAACTACCAGCAGAACATCCCTACCACAACTACCAGCAGAACATCACAACCACAACCACAACTACCAGCAGAACATCACAACCACAACAACCACCACCACAACAACAACCACAACTACCAGCAGAACATCACAACCACAACAACCACCACCACAACAACCACAACTACCAGCACACAGCAACCACAACTACCACCACAACAACAACCACAACTACCAGCAGAACATTCCTACCACAACTACCAGCAGAACATCACAACCACAACAACCACCACAACAACAACCACAACTACCAGCAGAACATCACAACCACAACAACAACAACAACTACCAGCAGAACATCTCGACCACAACAACCACCACCACAACAACAACCACAACTACCAGCAGAACATCACAACCACAACAACAACAACTACCAGCAGAACATCTCGACCACAACAACCACCACCACAACATCTCGACCACAACAACCACCACCACAACAACAACCACAACTATCAGCAGAACATCTCGACCACAACAACCACCACCACCACAACAACCACAACTACCAGCAGAACATCACAACCACAACAACCACCACCACCACAACAACCACAACAACCACAACTACCAGCAGAACATCTCGACCACAACAACCACCACCACAACAACAACCACAACTATCAGCAGAACATCTCGACCACAACAACCACCACCACAACAACAACCACAACTACCAGCAGAACATCACAACCACAACAACCACCACCACCACAACAACCACAACTACCAGCAGAACATCTCGACCACAACTACGATCTCTACCACAACTACCACTACCACAACTAACCCAAGGTAAGTTATTAACCCGTTGAAGATTATGATGCATTTTAACAGTTTTTCTGGCTACCATTAGACGTAGACGATTTACTACAGCTTAGGAAGGATCTGTTGGAATTATTGAGGTAAAAGACTCTCTCAACCCTCCTAACTTACGCAGAGTTGATAAATAGATAATCACACACATTAACTTAATAAATTAAGGTTTAGAATGCGTGGATAGTCAGTACTTTAAGGGGGGTCACCTGTTTTGGTTCTGTCCTGCCCTATCTTTCTCTGGCTTGTATCCATTTGGCCCCATTCAGCCTACTGTTTTAAGACGTTCATCCCCATCCAGGTGTCAATTTTTTACTGGTGAGCGATAGCGAGCCAGCATATTTTTTATTTTTGTTTGACAGCAGGCTAAATTTGTACATTTTTCGATAGAAAAATGTCTCCGGCGAAGCCGGGTTTCTTCATATAATGCTGGCTCGCTATCGCTCGCCATGAAAAAATCGACACCTAGATGGGGATAAACGTGTTAAAATAGTTGGGTGAATGTGTTGGAATGGATACAAGCCAGGGAAAGAGAGAAAAGGCCAGAAATAACAGCCAGCAGAGCAGGTCACCCCCCTTAATACGACGGTCATCTTTTTTAGGTTTTTGGTTTGTTATGGATTAATCTGAGACAGAATGTATAAATATGTAGCATATTGCGTAAATACAAAATAATGGTACCAATTACCGGTAGTTACTTTCAAATGGACGTTCAAATTTGAGACTGAAAATTTCGATTCTTGGTTCAGGGAAGGCTAATTTGGAGAAACTGACACAAGTCCAGCAAATTAAAATGTAGAGAAGGTAGGCTAAAATGATGTGGTAAATCGATTGGTGTAGGTTAGAAAGGTGTAGCGTTAATTTTGGGCGTAGTAAATTCGGGCGTTTTGGGAAGTTATTGGGCCAGACTAGCCCAGCGCGCGGGGATCACCAAGTCCTTTATTATTTGTATTATTTGGTTATTATTGAATATTATTTATTTTTTAAGGGTGTTTATGAAACGGACTATATTATTGAGTGCATATTTGTGTGAATATACCACTAATTTCAACCACATGTACTTATAATTCACGTTTTATGAATAAAGCGGCACTCATTTATTCGTAACTTTCTTAAAATACACAAATTTGAAAATGTGAAAAAATGAATTTCTAGAAATAAATCGAACTACCTATTGTCAAAGTCTCAACCTTCTAACTCAAAAACTACAAAAGTTACTGGACTTTCAGAAAATTTCGATTCTTGGCTCAGGGGAAGCGAATATAGAGAAACTGACACAAGTCCAGGAAAGAAAAAAAGTATAAAGAAAGTCTAAAATAACGCGGTAAATCCATTGGTGTAGGTTAGAATACTGTAGCGTTATTTTGGGCGTGGTGATTTCGGGCGTTTTGGGCGGATTTCGGCGACTCAGGCAGCCAGCCAGCCCCAAGACCAATGCGCGCGCTACCGTTTTCTATACAACCCAGTTCAGCAGAGACATTTATATGCAACTCGGTTCTTTGTACTGTCAACATATCCTGCAGTTTGTAAATACTTTCACGCATTTATGACGCAGAGGTTGCCAGATTAGCAATACAAATTTGAGTTCTCTCACTCTTATAATTACCTCTCCAAAATTAGTTTTCTGCCCACAGCTAAATCAAAGACAACTACAGAGGTTGAAGTAACTAAACTAAAGGTTTCTAAATACCCCTGATGGTAACAAAGGCTTTAAAGTATCCCCAATAGGCTCAAAATCGTGTCATATGCGTGAAAGGGTTAGTCTTTATTTAATTAATTTTAAAGATCCGTACTTTTGTTAATGTTTCTCAGTCGCGTATTTTAGTGATTAATAGTCCTTATTACTAATATTTAGAACCGGTACTATTAAATATTTCGTAGTCGAATATTCTAATCAATTATTTTTATTCTTCTCTTTTTCAGGATTTGAGTTGTTGCCTGCCAACTCTACGCAACTGCCAACACTGCGAGATAATGGACTCTGCCAACACATCCCAACCTCCTACTGCCAACACATCCCAACCTACCAACTGCCAACACTGTGAGATAATGGACTCTGCCAACACATCCCAACCTCCTACTGCCAATACATCCCAACCTACCAACTGCCAACACTGCGAGATAATGGACTCTGCCAACACATCCCAACCTCCTACTGCCAACACATCCCAACCTACCTACTGCCAACACTGCGAGATAATGGACTCTGCCAACACATCCCAACCTACCAACTGCCAACACTGCGAGATAATGGACTCTGCCAACACATCCCAACCTCCTACTGCCAACACATCCCAACCTACCTACTGCCAACACTGCGAGATAATGGACTCTGCCAACACATCCCAACCTCCTACTGCCAACACATCCCAACCTACCAACTGCCAACACTGCGAGATAATGGACTCTGCCAACATATCCCAACCTCCTACTGCCAACACATCCCAACCTACCAACTGCCAACACTGTGAGATAATGGACTCTGCCAACACATCCCAACCTCCTACTGCCAACACATCCCAACCGCCAACACTGCGAGATAATGGACTCTGCCAACACATCCCAACCTCCTACTGCCAACACATCCCAACCTACCTACTGCCAACACTGCGAGATAATGGACTCTGCCAACACATCCCAACCTCCTACTGACAACACATCCCAACCTACCAACTGCCAACACATCCCAACCTACCAACTGCCAACACATCCCAACCTACCAACTGCCAACACTGCGAGATAATGGACTCTGCCAACACATCCCAACCTCCTACTGCCAACACATCCCAACCTACCAACTGCCAACACTGCGAGATAATGGACTCTGCCAACACATCCCAACCTCCTACTGCCAACACATCCCAACCTACCAACTGCCAACACTGTGAGATAATGGACTCTGCCAACACATCCCAACCTCCTACTGCCAACCTACCAACTGCCAACACTGCGAGATAATGGACTCTGCCAACACATCCCAACCTACCAACTGCCTGGGGTGAGTTACTGCTTAATTTATTACAATATATATAGTTATATACTCTGTTCGCGACAAGTAGGCCAATAATGAGTTATGTTCAACATGTACGAGAAATATGAAATATTATTATGTTTTTTACATCTAAACTCAATTAATGAAGTCAACAAATACATGTGGCACTCCGAGGACTCGAACCCAGGATACTCACATCGAAATTCCGCGTACTATCATATTACTGCATTACGCTATCAAAACACATATACAACTATAGGTAGCGCCAGCGAACTTGACAATTATTTTGACCCCTTAACCTCTGAAGCTCTGACGCGTTTTAGCAGTATATTTTGGTTATCATTAGACGATTTTATGCAGCTTAAGAAGGATCTGTGGGTATTAAAAGGGTAAAGACACTCTCAATCAACCCTCTGACTTCCACATACCCTTCCTAATCTGAATAAAATCGTCTAATAATTGCCAGAACACAGAAAAGAAATGCGTTTTTGAGCTTGAAAGGGTTAACTGCTTATAACTCGAAATTAATGAAAGCAATCGGGCTGACGTTTCTATCATTTGGGAAGAGTCCACCAAGAAATAGGTGTGTGGATATTTACAGCCAGTTTGCTCTAGGCCCTTTTGAGTTACAGAGAGGTCAGAGATCAAGATTATTGTATAAGAATTCTGACTTGTTGAAAAAAGTGCGATTTGTGGACTTACGAATATGGATAGAGAAAACCTGTGACAAGTTGTATATAAAAACGTTTAATGAAAGGGTTAAATTATGCGGTAAATCGAATGGCATAAGTTGGAAAAGTGTAGGTTAATTTGGGCGTGGTGAATTAGGGCGATTTTAGCTGGACTTTGCACCAGGCAGCCAGAGTGCGTGGATCACCAAGTACTTCAATATCTACATTATTCAGTTGTTATTACAGTTTCTTACTGTTGTGAATTTTCATATAGAACGGAATATATAATTAAGTGCATAATTGTGTGAAGGAACAACTGCTTTCAACCACATTTACGTATAGTTCACATTTCATTTGTAAAGCTGCACTAATTTATTCATATCTCTCGAACAAAATACAAATTGAAAAATCTGAGAAACTGCATTTCTCTGAACAACTAGAACTACCCATTGTCAAAGTCTCAACCTTGTAACTCGAAAATTACAAAAGTTAATGGACTTTCAAATTTGTGACTGAAAATTTCGATTCTTGGCTCAGGGGAGGCGAATTTGGAGAATCTGACACAAGTCCAGCAAAGAAAAAAGGAATAAAGAAAGTCTAAAATGATGCGGTAAATCCATTGGTGTAGGTTAGAATACTGTAGCATTATTTTGGGCGTGGTGATTTCGGGCGTTTTAGGCGTTTTTGGGTGACTCAGGCAGCCAGCCAGCCCCAGGACCAACGTGCGCACTACCGTTTTCTATACAACCCAGTTCAGTAGAGACGTTTAAATGCAACTCGGTTCTTTTGTACTGTTAACATATCCCGCAATATTATTGATAATTAGACATAATCAGAAAGTTTATAACTATTCCTTTCATTATTGATGCTTGATAATTACCATCGTATTTCGTTGCTTACCTCGCATTACTGAAAAACATTCCATTTGTGAAAAATAGTAGTTTTATTTATGATTTATGTGAGCTCTCATCTTGGTAATCTATTGCCCAAATTAATTTATTGTTTCTTGTTTTCAGGATCTGCTTGTGAACTCTGCCAGCTCTACGAGACTGCCAACAACTATGGACTCTACCAACACACCACAAGCTACCAACACCATCCCCTAACTATGGACTCTGCCACCATAACCTACGAACTGTCTAGGGTGAGTTACTGCCCAACTCATTATACTCTGTGCATGACACATAGGCCAATAATAAGTTTTTATTTCCACAATTTGAAAGTTAAAAAGTTTACTAGAAATATGCATCATAATTGTCGCTGAATAATTAGTATCTTATTTCCATATGTTTATGTAACTGTTGAACATTCAAAGACAAAATTAATTACTGACCTACTTGTCGTGAACATAGTATTGTTTAATTTATTATATATGATCTCAGCGCTTGTCAATCTATTGCCCAAATTAATGTTTTGTTTCTTGTTTTTCAGGATTGGGGTGGCTGCCCGTGGACTCTGCTGCCTGTGGACTCTGCTGCCTGCTGACTCTGCCGGTTGCTGCCTTAGGACTCTACCGCCTCTGCTAGAGACTGCCCACGCCACTACTATTCAAGGGGAGTGATAGTTGTGTTTTGTTTGTAGTTAGTTGTAGTTAGATGTAGTTAGTAGTAGTTAGTTGTAGTCGTAGTATGTAGTCGTAGTATGTAGTCGTAGTGGTGGTGGTTAGGTTAGGAGGGTAGGTTAGGAGGGGAGGGTAGGTTAGGAGTAGTCGTAGTTCGTAGTCGTAGTAAGTAGTCGTAGTTAGTAGTCGTAGTTAGTAGTCGTAGTATGTAGTCGTAGTTAGTAGTCGTAGTATGTAGTCGTAGTTAGTAGTCGTAGTTAGTAGTCATAGTATGTAGTCGTAGTTAGTAGTCGTAGTAAGTAGTCGTAGTATGTAGTCGTAGTTAGTAGTCGTAGTATGTAGTCGTAGTTAGTAGTCGTAGTTAGTAGTCGTAGTATGTAGTCGTAGTTAGTAGTCGTAGTTAGTAGTCGTAGTTAGTAGTTGTAGTATGTAGTCGTAGTTAGTAGTCGTAGTTAGTAGTCGTAGTAAGTAGTCGTAGAAAGTAGTCGTAGTATGTAGTCGTAGTTAGTAGTCGTAGTTAGTAGTCGTAGTTAGTAGTCGTAGTTAGTAGTCGTAGTAAGTAGTCGTAGTAAGTAGTCGTAGTTAGTAGTCGTAGTAAGTAGTCGTAGTATGTAGTCGTAGTAAGTAGTCGTAGTAAGTAGTCGTAGTATGTAGTCGTAGTATGTAGTCGTAGTAAGTAGTCGTAGTAAGTAGTCGTAGTATGTAGTCGTAGTATGTAGTCGTAGTTAGTAGTCGTAGTAAGTAGTCGTAGTATGTAGTCGTAGTAGTAGTCGTAGTAAGTAGTCGTAGTATGTAGTCGTAGTTGCATGGTATGAATGGTGTGTGTTAGGTTAGGCTAATCTATTTTTCCCTTTCAGATCAGATAGGTTTTATTACCTTTACTCTAATCTTTGCTATTTTTCTTATTACTTCACAGTTTTGTTGCTTTGATGATGTCCCCTCTCCCCCCCTTCTTCCCCGAGTTGGTTCCCTCCTTCAGCTTCAATATTTTGCTTTGCTTTAATTTCAATATTGATTGTATTTGCCTTAAATGTAACTTATGATATATTCTATCACTTGAATTCATAACTCTGTATTTGCTATTAACTTCACTTGATATAATATTGTTATATATCGTCTTTGTCACGCGAACTTTGCTTAATAAAAAAAAAAACGAACTTCTATCTTTTATTGATCACTATATTATAAGCTATGACTTTTATAACTGATAAAAACTTAGAAAAATAGTTCTCAATTATAAATAAAGTTCCAATATATGGACTTAGAACAAATAAATGAAAAGAGAACTTATAAAATAAAACAATTAACTTAGAAAAACTCTAGTTCTCAATTATAAATAAAATTCCAATATATGGACTTAGAAACAAAAATAAATAAAATATGAAACTATACACATAAGAGAACTGAGAAAATATACTGAATATGAAGAACTTAGAAAAAAATAGTTCTCAATTATATATTAAGTTCCAATATATGGACTTAGAAAATATACTGAATATGAAAAGAACTTAATTATATATAACTTAAAAATATAATGAACTTGTAATAACAGAACAAAATTATAATGGATATTAGAAAGAATATAATTATCGACTTAGTATTTTATTGATCAGTCAGACATACATTTGTATAATATCTTACAAAACACTGTGCATACAGTACATTAACTTTAAATAACAGGACAAACAAAAATATAATGGATATTAAAAAGAATATATAGACTTAGTATTTTATTGATCAGTCGGACATACATTTTTATATCATCTTACAAAAATCCTATACTTTTAACCTCTCCGCAGCGCACAGGGGGTTTTCTACAGGGTAAGACTGTGCGCACCTATGATGATTTTGGGACCTATTGCCAATTTCGATAAAAAGTACATCATCGTGTAGGGAATGTTTGCGTGCATCGGCCCATATATATTTGACCCCCCAAAAAATGTCTGGGGGGGGGTAGGGGAACGGTCCGTAGTTGAAAAATGTGGAGCGAATGGCACCGCGCGGCTAGATTGTCATCGAGCGGCGAGATTTCCCTGCCGAATATTTACGCGCGCAGGGGATAGAAGGAGAGGGAGGAGGGGGTGGGTTACCGCGTATTATCACGTATATGTCCTTTTTTGAGCCCTTTTAGGCTATGTAGAGTATGTATACGTGTGTAGGGCACCCATATAACAATGAATATGCCTCATAGTGACCAAAAATTGCAATATATAAGGGAATTATAAGATAATTTTTAGGCGGGAATGAAGATGTGTTGGAGGTTTGGCGGCAATTTATGAGCTGAGAGTGTGGTTTACGCCATACATATCACATATATCTTGTACGTAGAGCACTGTCATGCTATAATACAGACTTGTACGTATGTATACGTGCCATATATCAAAATATATACCGCATTTAGACCAATTCATGCGATATTTACGCACATTATCAATGAGTTTCTATGCGTGAACCAAGGTGTGAGTGAGTTGTGGTGGGAATGAAAGGGGGAGAGGGTGTGTTACGCCATAAATATCACGTAAATCTTGTATTTAGAGCACTCTCATGCTATAATAAAGACGTGTACATATGTAGGCGTCCCATATAACAAGGAATATACCGCATATAGCCCAATTGATGCGATATTTACGCAAATTGTGAATGTGTTTCTAGCAGACGGAAGCCTGAAAGGGTGGGTAGGGGGTGGGTGGGAGGGAGGCATGCAGGGGTGCAGTGAGTGAGTGAGTGAGTCGTGGAGAGATGGAAGTCAGGCAGATCTCTAGATAGATAACCAGCTTAGTGATAATTGTGGAGGCGCCCCAGGCGTATTGATGTTTGGTATTTTGAACCTTATGTCTACCAGATGGCTGGTGTTCGTTGCCATCAACAGGTCTACAATAACATGAGTCAGGAATGGAGAGAGAGAGAGAGAAACTGAGACATTCATATGTCGTACGTATAAATGGACTTCAGAATTGCATTTTTATGCAAGCAGACATTGCATTTTAGACACATGTGAAGTACCACAGAAACATGTAGGCCATTGACTGTAAATAAAGTACTATATTATAGACCACCAGCGACGGTGCTGAGTCAACACAGGCAGATTGCCTTTTGTGATAGAGGGCTAAATATAGACTGGTGTCTCCTTACACTTGCGAAAGGGTAGATTGCCACCAGAGAAACGTTTACTTATTTATTTCGAAGTAATATGCAATCTAAATGTATATTCGAGACTTACTGCAATTATTTGTATTACAGTCATGACTATGTATAATCCAATATACGCGCGTAGGCGAGACATAAGAAAGCTGGTTGAGCAATTTTCGACACCCACACAGTTATTATTCATTTTTATTTACAATATTATACAACACAAATGTATTTGTGAAGAGTATTTTATCCATTATTGTATTTATACCAATTTTGTTCCCAGACAGAGCTGCTGTAGCTGGAGCATCAAGGAGCGGCAAGGGTCACCTCGTGACCGCGTGAAAATGAGTGGAGTCACACTGAGAGGGGCAATTTTGCTGAGTGTTTGGGCAATTTTTGACAGAATAAAGTTATATAATTACTAATTCTTGACAGAGACAAACTTTTATAAACCTTGGCATGATATAATTGATAATCCCATCAATTTACAAACGTAAATTGGTGGGATAATTCATTTTTTTTTGTATATTGTCATTTCGATTGTAGACACGAAGTTTTGAGTGATATTTGGTATGAGCTCCTGTGGCATGGTTGGTAAGGTCGCGGACTGGAAAACTCAAAGTGTCGTAGGGTAGTGGGATCGAATCCAGGGTTATGGGGAAGGTTTTATATTGTCTAGAAAATTTTTGATAATTTTTTTTTTTTACAAGATCATGCCATTGTATTCAAACAATATGAAATATTCATAGAATATATCATATTGTAAGAATACAATGACATGACCTTGTTTTTTTTTGGTTTTTTTTATTGTTTTATTTTATTATCTTAGTAGGTTTGACAGGATTTATTGAAACATATTTATTTTTGTACAATTCATTTGAGGTAAGAAAATAATTATATACACATTACTTTGGCTAATAACAAACATATATATTGATATACTAAAAAAATAAGTCATATTACATGTAAATCTTTGAAACTTATAAACTAAATAATGAAACATACAATTATATAATGTAAAAGCTATATCACAGGGACATCTTTGGAACTTATACATTATATAATATATATGTTACATTATGAGGTAGCGTGATCAATTAGGTCAGGTCAGGTAAGGTAGGGCGCGAGTCCAGGGCAGGGCAGGGCAGGGGGCGAGTCCAGGGCAGGGCAGGTGGCGAGTCCAGGGCAGGGCACGGGGCGAGTCCAGGGCAGGGCAGGGCAGGGGCCGACACTCAGTAGTTCTTGAAGGTGTGGTAGTCCCTGAAGCAGTCACCCAGGCAGAGTGGAACTTTGCACTCGGCGCACATTGAGGTGACTCTTTTCGTGACATGGGGTTTCCTGACACTGGAGCTGCAGACGGTGCACTGCGCCTGCCTGTGGCGAGTGCCAAGCATCTCAGTGTTGATGGGGTAGTGTCTTTCGACACCCAGCTGGATGCGGTCAGGAACGTGATCCCCACGCCATGCCGTACGTCTGTGAGTGGTGGTGCCATACTTCTCCAGGAGTTGGTAGGAGACGTTGTACACGAACTCCCGGAATTTCAGCTTCTGGTTTGGGGCCATATCCTTTTCACCAACCACAAGTTGTAGGCGTTCAGCATCGTTATGTCAACTAGGTGGAGGAAGAGCTTGTGATACCACTTCACAGTCTTCCTCAGACACTCAACGCCTGACAGCTGACAGTCAGACTTGTCCACCAGGCGCATGTTTTTTGTGTAGTCCACTACCATGTCGGGCTTGTAGATTGTCTTCCTGGTTCGGTAGTGGATTTTGCCAGAATCCACCTGGGCACCTGTGTGGACGGTGGAAAGCAGGTGGACGTCTCGCTTATCCTTCCACTTCAGGGCTATCAGTTTCCCACACTTCTCGAGCTGCTTGTATTTCTGCCCCTTTCGTCGCCTTCTTCGCACATGCCTCTCGCGGTGTTCCTGGGCCAGGTCGTCTTCTGAAGGTGTGTCACTGGAGGAGGCATCTGTGAGAGGAATGACATCACCTGTGAACTTTGGCATAAACTTTCTTGTCTTTCTGACAGTCCCACATGACCCCGTTTGGTTGTCATAAAGAAACTGGCAGAGAGCAGGAGAAGTATACCAGTTGTCAGTGTAGATGATGTGGCCTTTGCCCAGGTAAGGTGCCAACATTTTCCTGACGATGGCACCTGACATGCCCATGGGGTCATTGGCAGCGGCTTTCGGTACGTCAATGTCAGTTCCTGTATACACGATCATGTCAAGCACTATTCCAGTTTCACAGTCGCACAACACGAAGAGCTTGATTCCGAACCTATGCCTCTTCAAGGGGATATACTGCTTGAAAACAAGACGTCCTTTGAAGAGCACGAGCGACTCATCAATCACCAAATTGAGGAAGGGGTAAAAGTATTTCCTATACCTCTCCAACAACATGGTGAACACATCCCGAACTTTCCATATCCTGTCAATCCTGTTAGGATTTTCGTTGTCTGCAAAGTGCATAAATCTTAGCAGCAACAAAAATCTGTCACGAGTCATGAACTTATTGAAAGTTGGGGTGGCGATGAGAGGGTCGTGCTTCCAATAGTGTTGCAACACATGCTTCTTGATCAGAGGCATAAGGAACAACAAGGCAAAGAACGTCATAAATTCTTCCACAGTCGTATCCACCCAGCCTCGTATTCTCGCTTTTGGAGAAAGGACGTCCAATCTGCCAAACACCCACCTGTAGTAGGCGTTTGTTTGGGCAACGATGTACGTCATTACCTCCATGTCGAAAAAAGCGAGGAAGAAGTCGCTTTCGTTCGCTTGATCATCACAGGGCCAGTCGTCAGTTGTTCCTGACGTCCCAGGATTGAACTGGGGCACGTCAGGTACAAAATTGACCCCGTCAGACCAATCGAACGAAGGCAGCTCAGGGATCGGAATGTCGTCTGCGTCTGCTTCATCGTCTGAAATATCGCTTCCATGGTCGCGATACAGCACTTCATCATCATTACCCTCCTCTTCACTTGACAGACGATGCCCTTCCTCATTTTCGTCACCGACGTCGGACTCACTCCCACTGTCCACTCCTAAATCCCCCCACCCTTGGTCCCGTGCTAGGGCTTCGTCGTCGAAACCCGGGCTGCCAATGTCCTGCGAATCACCATCAAACAGCAGGGTGGCATACTTAGATGGTGTCAGAGTTTTTCGGGTCACTTTGGCACGTGCGGGAGTCTTATGGACAGGGACAGCAGAGGCGGTGGCAGGGGCGGCGGCAGGGGCGGCGGCAGCGGCGGTGGCAGGGGCAGCAGTGGTGCGTGGCCTTGATGGCAAGATGATGGTGGTGCCTGTCGCCCTTCGCTCTGTTCCTTGGGCAGGGGCGGCATGGGCGGCAGGGGCAGCAGTGGTGCGTGGCCTTGATGGCAAGATGATGGTGGTGCCTGTCGCCCTTCTCTCTGTTCCTTGGGCAGGGGCGGCATGGGCGGCAGGGGCAACAGGGGCAGCAGGGCCGGCAGGGACACCAGGGCCAGCAGTCGCTTTCCCAGTCGCTTTCCCTCTCCCTCTCCCCTTCCCCTTCCCTGTTCCTTGGGCAGGGGCGGCAGGGGCGGCAGGGGCAGCAGGGGCGGCAGGGCCGGCAGGGACACCAGGGCCAGCAGTCGCTTTCCCTCTCCCTTTCCCCTTCCCCTTCCCTGTTCCTTGGGCAGGGGCGGCAGGGGCGGCAGGGGCAGCAGGGGCGGCAGGGGCGGCAGGGGCGGCAGGGGCGGCAGGGGCAGCCGGGCCAGGGGCGGCTGGTGGTGGTGGTGGTGGTAGGGGCACTGTGGCTGGCGTACGGGTTCTCTTCCCTACGCCCGTGCCTTTCATTTTTCCTGCATCCGCAGGTAATGCAGCCCTAGGGCGGCCTCCTGCGTCGCTGGTACCGGTGGCAGGGGTGGCAGGGGTGGCAGTGGTGGCAGTGATGGTGGTAGTGGTTGTTGCAGTGGCCTGGGTCGTGGTGGCAGTGTCCCGAAAGACCAATGACCTCTGTGCCATTGCCCTGCTTGCACGTGTTTTCCGTGCTTTGGGTGCTGGTGCTTCGTCCTCTGAGCTGTAGGGCATGTCGTACTGGTAGCTAGGGTCTTTGGCAGCCACCCTCTGCCTTCCACGGCGGCTAACACCACCAGAAGGAGGGCTGGTTGTGTCATCAGGGAGCGAGCGTGAGGGACGTGTGGGCTCCATGACTAGTGCGTGGTTACTGGCGCGGTGGTGCTTGCACGAGTGCGGGGCGAGCGTTTGGCGGGGTGGTATCGAGAGTTGACATGTAGTACTATACCCACACCAATTTTCAGCCGCCTGGCTATAAACGCGCGGTTTTGGTACGTGTTCAAAGTCTCTGCTCTTAAGAGTCTCCCCGCAGTGCGCCGGGGGAACTCTTATGAGTCTCCCCGCAGCTCCCGGGTTAATACTTAGTTATTTTTGTATTATCCTTACTGGTTGTATATAATCTTATAACAAATGAACAGTTTTGCTTTTATATTACGTACCTAAAGTACTTTATACCGAACTTGGCTTTGTGACCATGGTATAACTTTTGGTTCACTACAGAATATGCCCATTGTGTACTCTAATTTTCTTTTGAAAGTACATCTTTATAGTCTATTCATTTTGCAATAACCATTGGGATTTCGGCAATTTTTCATAGCTTTATTTTGGATTTTAAGCCTTTTTCATTGGCAATGTAATTTGGCATTTTTGATCATTCTTAATCAATGATTTCCGTTTAACTTTTCAATAGCCAAGCTTTTAAGGAATACTTTTATAATCTTTCCAATGTTCTTAAGTGTACTGTCCTTTCAATAATTACTTCTTAGGTGTAATCTAGTTCATCAGCAAAGTTAGCTAGTAGTAGTCTACACCTGGACTATTTCCCTCTCCCTCCAGGCAGTACTGAGGTAAGCCTGTGTTAACTATCTAGTTTATAGCTCAACTCTAACCTATTTTGTTTATGAAGTAGTGTTTAATACTTTCGAAACTAGTGTGCAGCTTTTGGAGAAAGGTTCGTTTTTAGAATTAGTTTCCCTGTTGTGTATGAGAATGTGTAGTACTAAGTAGGGATGTTGGTAAAATGATGAAGTCAATTGGCATTGTGTATTGGAAGTGTGATGGAATTTGTGGATGTTGGCAGAGTATGTGATCAAAGTAGGGGAAGGATTTATTCATTACGAGACTGATTAAGTGTATGATTAGGTGTTAACAGTGTACGGTCAAATTAGGGGAAGGTAGTGATATGCCGATTAAATGTGTGTACGACTGTTGGCAATGTAGTGTGGATTGTTGGCAAGGGTAAGAGTACAATCATTGAACCTAAATGTTAGCAGTGTGATTTAGTGTGTTGGCAGTATTCAGTGGTCTTGGTAATTACGTGGTTTTAATTTAATCATTGAAGGAATAATGAAACTGGAGCCATGTACAATAAATAAGCAGATGTGTTGTCAGTGATATTTGTTGAATTGGTAGGGTTATAAGAGGTGTTGGTAGTGATATTTGATGTGTTGGCAGTGACATTAGGTGTGTTTTGGCAGTGATTTGGTGTGTTGGTAGTGTTCGGTGTTCTCGATAGGACATGTGGGAGTTCATCAAAGTATTGCCTATGCCAAAGTTAATTTAAATCCTAAAGTTATCATGTGACTGGAGCGATGTGCAAATTAGGATTCAATCTACATGTATTTGTTTTTACTGGCCTTATCCCATATCACGGTTATGTTATTTTAAGTTATGTATATATTTAAGTTTTATTAGGATGAGGTGTTACGGAATTTGAAACTATTGTATATATGTAATTACTGGGTTAACTAAGCTATATATTCCTGAACTATATATCTACTGATCTATTCTTCCCATGTAACAGGTGTATATCTACCAATGTAACGATCATGATCTATCCCATGTAACTATTGCTATTTGCCTGCTTATCCCAAACTCCTATAGCTCTTCCTACCTACCTCTCCAAGATTCTAGATATATTAGATATATTGAAAGTCATCCCCCCTCACCCAGAAATTGTATTTTGTAGTTCATTTTGTGAACTTGCCGCTTCTATTCTCTGGCAATGTATTCCAATATTTATTTATTTTCAATTAATAATCATTTGTAAAGTTTTCTTTAGATTTATCGAGGGTATTGGCGTGTAGCAATTTGTTCAAATATATTTTTCTATTCATTCCAAAATTAATATTAATTGGTATTAATGGTCTTTATCCAAAAAATATTTGCGATATTGGATTACAACAATTAGTTTAATTTTGTTCATTCAAATTTAATATGAATAACTATCAAAAATATAAGATTGATCTACAATATTGGATTACATCAACAGGTTGGAATCAATAGTCAAGATTCAAATAGGTTATTTTTTTATTACACAAATAGGTAGTGTTCTCCATTGGTCCAGGGTCCTCAGTCTGGTCACGGCAACACATCACATCTGTAAAAACAAGAAAATATTGAGGCACCAGAAATACAGCATTTTCAAGGAGGGGGTTGGGGGGTAGAGGGTGTGTCCTGAAGAGGGAGTGGTCCTGAGAGGGGGGGGGGGGGAGTGGTCCTGAGAGGGAGGAGGGGTGCTGAGGGGGGAAGGGATTCAGAGGGGGAAGGGGTTCTGAGAGGGGGGGGGGGGGAGGAAGGGGGGGGAAGGGGTCCTGAGAGGAAGGGGGGGGAAGGGGTCCTGAGGGGAGGATGGGGGGGGGGGGGGAAGGGGCCTGAGGGGAGGGGGGTCCTGGGGTGGGAGGTTGGGGAGAAAGACTGGGGGGGGGGGGGGGGTGGAGGAAAGACTTGGGGGGGGGGGGGGACGGGGAGAGGTCAGAGGCTATAGTTCTGTTCTTAGATTTATATATTTTTCAGTTTCCTACATAACCATTCCGTACCCGCTACGAGTTTTCACTTCCCTTCCCTTCCCTGGTAGTTCATCCTATCCCCATCCCAGATAAATCTTCTCTTCAGCCCTAGTTTGTTCTGTTCTATTGTGCACACTAGTTCTATTCTGTATTCTGGCTAAATCTATTATCCTCCCTCCTTCCCTGGTACATCAATACCCTCCCTGCAACACGCCCCCAAACACACATAAGAAAAGTCAGGAATATATTTGTAATGTATATTTTATTGTCAGGAAGCAGTCAAGAAGTCGTCGGTGTCAAGTATGGGATATGAGCAGACAGTATCAAGAAGGACAAACGGTAGGAGTAAAACAGATGCAGCAGAAAAGGCTAGGCACAGCAGAACGGGCCAACGACAGCAGAACGGGTGACAACAGACAGCAGACCGAGTACATAGACAACAGACAAGGAATTAACAATGAGGTAGGAGCGAGTTTGCTATGGTTGGTCAAACAAATTGATCTGTTTTGACTAAGATTTGTTTGGTATATTATCTGTCTTTATGAAGATGTTTATGTTTTGAATATATATGGAGAGATATTGAGCGAGCTGGAGTATTCAGTATGAAGTTGTAGGTATTCCATATGAGTTGGTAGGTAGTGAAGTGTGAGCATAAATTGGTGGATGGTGATGAGTATAGTTATTGAATATGACTTTATTCAGGTTGAAAGGTGGAATTCAAACGAGATATGGACAGCCGCGAGCAAAGCGACTATTGGACACACATCAACGACTGCCACAGCATCAATGGACCCTTCAACAGTGGGGATTGATTGAGAGACAACAGTGGAGCGAGAAAGCATCATGAGGAGTCGAGAGAGGCACCATTGCAGCGAACAGCGACGATTCGGTGAGCAAAACTATATTGTTGTATGGGAAAAACAGGTCAGTCAGTCAGTCTACCTAACTTCATTAATAAGTCAAGGGGAACAAGAGGCCCCTATAGAAAAGGAAATAAATTAGATTGAGATAGAAAACAGTGTGCTCAACAAAGTAGGCCACACTTCATTCACTCTTTGATATATTCCAAATCACCTGCATCAACTTAATTATAATTTTACTTTACATTTACAGTATAGATCTGTATTATTGGAAATATGAAAGCCATTAAATATATTAACAGCTAATTAAATTGAAATTTTATTCTTTAACCAATGAAATTATTTATAACTAGTTAAATTAGATCGTATATTCAAATGTTTACCAAGAAATTACTGGTATTATTCAAGAGTTGGGCAAACACTGGAGAATAATGGTTAGGGTTAAAATGTACTCTTCTAACAGGATTATGCAACACTTTCTCGTAGCAAGAAAGCTATTACTGAAACAATTTATCACGCTACAAACTATGCCAGCTGTAGAACAAATTTATCAAAGACTTTAATATCGGTTATCAATATATACCTAAACAAATTGACCTTGTAAGTGAAGCATTAGGACTGCTATTATTCTATTATTCTAAAGTATTATTAGTTCTAAAGTTATATCCGTTGTACGAATAGGCTTGAATACCTTTAAAGTAGTCATAAGGAGATAATCCGATTTACAGTACAACAATTTACGCTTTTGAATATTTATCACTAGGCATGTAGGCTTGACTTTAAGTAATTATATAACTAATACAAATAAATTAGAAGTACTTAGCCATGGAGGGACTGATAATTGAAGATGTATTGTTCGGATCATGGGGATAACTGCTTAAAACGAGGCATAAGTGCTCATAAAAAAAACTATCTAAAAGCTTACAGAGTCCACCTAGGATTAACATTAACAAATCAAACTTTGGATGGACCTTGTAACAATTTTGTAATAGATGCCCTGTTCGTAGTCGTCAGTGAAAATTGGGACAGTATCTGACATTATGAGCAGCCTGTTTTACATATTACAGTAGAGGCCTATATTATGGTTCTTTAGTATTTTCAATTGATTTGATAGTTATATGTTTATCTGTGGTTACTTTGGACACAAGGTTAAACCGATTTCGAATTTACTCAAAGCTGGTCTATGATAATCTTCATCTACAGTGGCATTTATAACTATCTCAGCAGGGTAAACCAACATTTAGTGTGTTATATTGGTCACATTGATACAAGTGAATGCAGTTATATAGTAGATTCAAATAATTATATTTGTCTTAGTCTCCAGTGTTTTCCATAACTTATATAAAACTTACTGTATTTACTTAAAGACTAAAGTGACTACATATTAATATTAACAAGGGTACAGTCAATATAAATAGTTCGCCGACACTTAAAGGACTTTAAACAAATCTTTCTAGGCACAGGTTATTGGAAGCAATTGAGAACTCTCAAAGACAAATTTATATAACTTACAAT
The DNA here is from genome assembly GCA_032716605.1 of Paralithodes platypus. Lineage (NCBI taxonomy): Eukaryota > Metazoa > Arthropoda > Malacostraca > Decapoda > Lithodidae > Paralithodes > Paralithodes platypus. The sequence goes on from CM064560.1 coordinate 150,481, forward strand.
TACACTGTATTTGAGCAGGATTTTGGGAGAACTATTTTGGTTTCGACTAACTAGCAGCATTTTTAATATATCCAACTAAAGGAATATTCGTACATTTGACAACACTTATATTATAATAAAACTGTATGAATTTATAGAACATATGCAACGGAATAATATTTTTGTCTTAAGAAAAATTATACTTTTTAGAAGCATATTGATATTGCTAAATTCATCTAAGGATAGAAAGATACCGAGTTGGAATCCCGTGAGGACCATATACTTTCATTAGTGTATTCAAGTGCATTGGGGTTTGTAGTTGATTAATGTTAAAACGGGGTGTTACTTAACTTTATTTATATCTAATAATCAAGGGAAGGTCGATCTATATACAACTACTGTATTATATTTGGTTTATAGTCTAGTCAATCAAACTTATTTTGATATACTCAAGACCCCTCCTGGGAAACTCCCACTACAAGATGGCCAAGGCAAATATTCCTCAAGGTTACTTTAACAGACATAACTTCTCAGGATCTTTGAAGAGCTACGTAATGTGAGGACTATTGATTCAGACGTGGAAGACTGGAATTCAGTAATAGTCTTAACAATCATTAATTATTATTATAATTTTACCCAATTTCATAACCCATTTAAGCAGAGGACCCAAATGTTTTTTTCATCATTGCTACCTCCAGACGATTTTAGTTAACTTAAAAAAGAAGCTGTCAGAGTTTGAGTGTTAATTTGGATAATCTTAAGCTCTTTTGATTCCCCGAGTTTAGTAAATACCTGTCAGTAATATTGTTTTTGGTTATACTGTCACTATGATTATTTACTTTATTATGGGTACCCATAGACAGTTTTACTCGGTTTAGGAAGGACCTGTTGGATTCTAAAGGTGTAGATATAATGTGTACCCCGTTGATTCCTTGTGGTCCTTAACTGATCTATAGAGTCTCGTGAAAGCGAGAATAACTTTGTTTACCTGATCATACGGAAACTTGTTCTTTCAAATAAATTACGCCAAATTAAGTTATATTTTTGCTACCTCGGGACTTTTTCAACTTGCGAAAGGCCTGGCATAGATAGAGGTTTAGTTTAAGTACTGTGTTGGACCTTTCATTCCCAGTGGTTCTTCCAAACCTGATTAAAATTATCTGGTTGGAGCATTGATCATATTGAAAATATGGTGTATTAAAACTAAACAATTACTTAAGAAAAATTTCTGCATACCTATAGGGAACCGAGTCTAGTTAATTTAGTTAATTTTCACCAGTCACCCACTGCCACAGATCTCAGTTTGGGAAGGATCCGTTTCATGATAACTTAATAAACATCAGTGTTGCCATTTGTATGAAATACTTAAAATTGGTTAGATAAAGCTGCTGCCTATACCCTGTCCACCACTTATGATAGTCTATGAAATATTTTGAAGTTTATTAGGCATGACTAAACTGGTCTACTTCAACCAAATATTTGTTCAAGTTCTTAGGCCAATATAGGCAAAGTATATTATTATTATTATTATTATTATTATTATTATTATGATTATTATTATTATTATCATCATCATTATCATTATTATCATCTTAACACCTTACGAGCGGCCTATGCGGTTTATTTATGTGTACCGCACAGCGGGGTGTTTTTAGCCAAAATAGGGCTGTTTACGTGATCATTTTCATGCCTAAATAAGACCCAGAACGTAAAACAAGTACCTATCCCTGAAAGGGCATAAACAGAGCTTTCGAATGACACCATAACGATCCTTGTATGATGGATAGTTTTCTTGCAATAACCGTGCAACGCGAGTGCAAAAAGCAGGTAATTCGGTACTTTCAGTACATAATTGAGTATGTAGCGAGTGAGAGAGGGAGGAGGGAGCTGAGATTTGTGTCAGTAGGTTCGCCGCGGTGGTCTGGAGCAGTCATACGCTCGCTAGTCTCCTGCCACCACTTGTCTCTCTCTCTCAGCCACATTACGTGCTGAAATTGCCACTCGAGTTATGTCGAGCGCCGCCACATAGTCCAGCTTTTTTAAACTCGACTTATGTTGCTCGCCGCTAAATAAGGGTTAAAATAGTTTAATCTGACCAGAAGTTTGACTAATTTAAAGTTATACAAACTAGCTTCGAAATTACAGGATGCACACATTTCAAAATAGCTTACCTTATGTGCCATGATAATAATTGAACTGAAAGTCGCCAAATCCCATCTTAAGAATTATGATTTGTTAAGTTTTTTTTTCCACCAACCAACTTCACCTCTAAACTCAATGAAATCAACAAATACATGTGGCACTCCAAGGACTCGAACCTAGGATACTCACATCGAAATTCCGCGCACTTATGCATACAAATTATTTAATATTTTAGGATTATAGGGTATCATCGACCACTCACAAAGTGAAACCATCAAAATTAATCATACTTTGGGGGATATGGCATAAAGTTTGGTACCGGTATTTAGGTCTTACAAAGGCCTAAGTCCACTAAGGCAGGAGTCAGCCGCCTGTGTGTACTCCAGGACAATCATTCTTCAGGCAAAAAGGGCACCAAACATTAATTTAACATCCATAGCTAGCCTTTAACTCAAATTTAGGTCTAGTAATTTCAACTGACTTTATAGAACAAACTTCAAAATATCACATTGCATAGACTTTCATAATAAGATTGTATTAAAACATTTTAGGGACAGACCCGATAATGATGGCTAGTGCAGAGTTGTGTTTGGCCACCAGTCTTCATCGTCTGTTGTCCCTCCCTCAGGTTGGACGTCTACCACACATCTGAAACATTAGGTCAGTATTAGTAATTTATTTGTACAATGTCAATAACTAAAGCCACCAATGCATTATCTTTTAGCTCAGTTTGAAATGTTATGACGGTCGACCATTAGTTTGACGATTTCAAGACCTTTCGGCCCAATGTGTCAATATTAAGGCCTGTCATGCCATTCAAGTATCTAATTTTTCCTCGCGAACGATAGCAAGCCTGTCATTTTGGAAGAAACTGCCTTCGACCGGGATATTTTTCTACCGAAAAATGTACACATTTATCTCGAAGGGGGGTCTTGATGGAGGTCTAGGGAGCAAACTAAAAACCCTTCCCTTAACCTGTGATGTTGAGCAACTAGTCAGCCCTCTATCGTATTGTCCAAGGTTCAGGTTTTGGTAACTATACATAAGCCTGCAGTTAGAAGGGGTATCAATTTTAGGACCTTTATTATTGAAATTATCTGCAGTTTAGTTTATGAATATATACTTCTGAATTTGTTAAAGCAGGGGGGAGATTGTAATGCAGTGGCGGGAACTGTTATTGACCCTTCATGATTTTTTTTCTATGCGAGTGAGGGAGACAAAAGGCAGAACTGCCTGTATCGAGTGCCTCCCCCCAGAGTTGAAAGAGTGACAGGGACAAAATCAAGGGACGTTCGAGCCAAAATGCCTGGACACACTGAGTTTGAAGCCATTTAAGTCACATGATCGTAAGTTGTGTCCTACCTATAGAAGTTCAAAGTTTATTATTTTCTAGTAAAAATAGACCATCCACTGACTAAATTCCACAATATTAGTATTAAACCTTTCACGCACAGGACGCGATTTGCGCCCTTTCTGGGATACTTAAAAGCCTTTGTGACCATCAGGGGTGTTTAGAAACTTTGTTTAGTTACTTCAACCTCTGCAGTTGTCTTTGAGTGAGCTGTGGGCATTAAACTAATTTTGGAAAGTTAATTATGAGATTGAGATAACTATTTCTGAATACAAATAAGGTATTTGTAATAAACCCTGTGTTTTAGTATTAATACAGTATATGGAACACCAGAATTTGTTAAAGAGGTCCAAACTCTAAATAAAAACTTAAAAAATAGGTGCTCATAATATAATGAATACAGCAGTAGTAGTAACAGCACTGTATATGGGATAGGGTAAGGGAACTTGGAGACAACTATACACATGGTAACCTAAACTTTTAATATTGTTAAGGAGGGATGGGTCATTTTTCTGGCCCCCTTCATGTTTAGCCCCATTACTTTGCCGATTATAAGACGTTCAGCCCATTACTTTGGCGATTTTAAGACCTTTCAACCTATTTGTGTCATTATCAAGACCTTTCGTGCTATTTAGAAGACTAATTTTCCTGGCGAGTGATACCAAGTCTGTGATGTAGGAGGAACCGGCCTTCGGCCTGGACAATTTTCTACCGAAAAGTTTACAAATTTGTCTAAGGGGGATCTTGGGGATGTTTTTTAAGCTTGATGGATGTCTAGGGAGGAAACAAATTTAAAAATAATTAAATCTATGTACCAATAAATAAACCATTAGCCATTAACCCTATTAACCCTTTCAAGCTCCAATACGCGTTTCTGTTCTGTTCTGTTTTCTGGCTACTATTAGACGATTATATTCAGTTTAGGAAGGGTATATGGAAGTCAGAGGGTTGTTGTTGTTGTTGTTTTTGTTCCCCAGGCTGCCTGGCCGAACAGCCCCAAGGTCCTGAGCAAGGCCAAGGCCATAGAGCGCCCCCACAATACCCTCCCTGCTTACCACTAACAAAACCCAGGTGACCGAAGCCACTCTAAGGCAGGGAGCTGAGGAGGGCGCGGAAACGCCCGGGAAACCAAAGCCCCACCCAAGGCCCTGTGCCCCTCAGCAATTATGAAGGGAAAGTTGAGGGGCAAGGGAAAAATGTGACTCTTTGGCTCCCAATCTGCCAACTTTTAGGTTGGCAGTAGGGAGGTCGATCCACGGAAAAGACGCCGTCACTTGAGATCTAGAAGATATATAAGTAAAAGGAACAGTCAGAGTAAGCTATGGGTATGGCAGAGATTGCTCAGCTCTCACTCTGATAGACCAGCCCATCACCACATGACTAGAACCCAATCCTCTCAGCATCAGCTAGGAAAGGCCCTAGAAAGCCGCCTTTGGCGGGGGGATACCTCCCCTACTTCAACTCCTTTCGGAGTTGGGCACCCGCCAGAGGGTTGATTGAGATAGTCTTTACCCTTTTAATACCCACAGATCCTTCCTAAGCTGCACAAAATCGTCTAATGATAGTCAAAATTAACTGCTAAAACGCGTCAGAGCTTCAAGGGGTTAATATTGTTGTGTTCTTACCCTAGTTTGTTGGTGAATGTGGTTAAGGCTCCGTTTGGGTTTCTTAAGTTGGTCTTCAGCAGGGTCTTCCTCCGCCGAGCCTCAACTGTACTGGGCCCCTCCTCTGTTAGAAAATCCAATATTAATATTACAGCTTAAGAATTTGACTACTTGCAAGTTAAAAGCTATAAGGAAGTTGAGTTTTTTATATAGACATTTAGCAGAATTACGATCTAAAATAAGAGTTGTATTGCATATATAACCATAGTAGCTGTGGTGGTCAAGTGGTGAGCACGCTTGCGTGTGAATCTGAAAGACCCCGGATCGAATCCCTGCCACGGCGGACATTTAGTGGGTGCGGTAGTACGTCCTAGCATGTTTCACATGCTTGTACCCAGTCAGGGGACATCCTGACGACGTATACAGACTAAAACACACATAACAAAGCCACTCTAACACCTTCCTCTCTCTTCTCAACACTCTTCTCTGAGCTAGTGCCGATAAAAATGGCATGGTCAGTCCTGTAAAGAATCGTAAGATTTAGAGTCTTAAAGATTCCAGGACGAGCTCATTAGCGGCGGATCCCCAGATCGACCGTGGTGATTGTCACCTAAACATCTACAAAAGTACAAGTTCATAAAGCCAAATTCACTTACTTTCTATCCATCAAAAACCTACATCACTGCATTTCTGTTTAATAACTTTGTATACGGCCCAAACTTCCTTATAGCCTGAAACTCACAAGTGGTCAATTAGGCCAATATTTCTGATATAATGCAGATTTTAAAAATTTATCAATTCATAAATATGTTTGCAACAACAAAAATTATATCTCAACCATAGTCAAGGTGGTCGTGATGCCTGGAGTATCGGGTCTTCTTGGGTTGGGCAGGGTCGGGTAAGATCGCGACGGTCCTCCCATCTCTAACCTGTTGGGAAGATTTAACATTACATTAGTCACAGGATTCTGGCATACCTTATTTCACCGTTGTTCCTCTTCAGTCGGGCCATCCAGCTCATTCCTGTTGATAAAATATTTAATTATTACAGGAGCGCCGTTCTGCCAGCAACAACATCGGTCTGCAAATCGGCCACAGCGGGTCTGCAAACTGCCACATCAGGTCTGCAAGCTGCCACATCAAGTCTGCAAGCCGCCACATCAGGTCTGCAAGCCGCCACATCATCTGAAAACCTGCAACCTTCACAACCAACGAACAGACTACCAGAAATGCACCGGCCGGATTTCAACCAACAAGAAAACAAACCAAACACCAAACACCTACACTAACTAAATATATCTAACTAACTAACCAAACTAACTAAGCTTCTAACCAACCTCCTCAGCGAACCGAATAGAGCAACACCTAACCAATACTAACCTATAACAGACTCCCTACCTATCCCTACCCCTTGAACTAACTAGAGCTAGCCCCCCCCAGCCACCCGTACCCCCCCCCCCCCCCCCGCCCCCCCACCTCAGCATCCCTACCAGAAACCTTGTCTAATTCGAAGCCAACGACGATATAGGAGAAAAAGATTAGTGCATGGATTAATTATATTATATTTCAATATATATATGTCATTATACAAAAATTATGTTACGTTATTGGAAATATTATAGTCATAGCAAATTTAAACAAAATATATAGGCCTATACCAGATTTATTTCTATATAAATTATTGCCAAACAATAAGTATATCATTTACACTGAAATGTATTAAATAGAATCTTACCTTAAATTTGCCGCCTATCTAACGTAATGTCTGTACACATGTTAGTAGAAGGGAGGTGGTTGAGGTGGTGACAAGGACAATGGAAGGAAGGGGGGGGGGGGGGGGGAGGATGGTTAGGATTAAAGGGAAGTTTGCTCCGGCCCCTTTCTCCCTCATGTTTAGCCCAGGTTATTTTGAGACTAAGAAGTTCACCTTCTAGTTTGGCACTAAAGACCTTCTGTGCCATATAGCGATCTATTTTTTTTCCTGGCGAGCGCTAGCGAGCCTGAAATTAATGAGAAACTGGCCTTATTATTATTATTTCGGCTGGTACATTTTTCTATCGAAAAATGTAAAATATTATCTCGAAGGGGGGGGGGAGGGTCTTCGAGGCATTTTATTTAAGCTTAACTGAAGGTCTTGGGACGAAAAAAAACATAAATATATACAAAATCAAAATCAAACTTCCCTTTACAGAGAACACAGTGGGAAAGGATGGTTAGGATTAAAGGATATTGTTGCCGTAGTGGTGGTAGTGGTAGACTGGTTGAGTGGTCTGGTTGGGGTTTTCATCATCGTTCGACATCTGTAAAAGACAAACATACATTGTTAACATTTATCTCAATCAGCCAAGTATAACTGTATATAATTTGGGTAAATATTGGAAAGACCCCGGACAGCCTTTTACCTAACCTAACAAAACGACAAAATAACTTAGTCTCTTAAATTTGTACCATCTTGTGTATATTTAGAAGATGTATTTTGACCAGTGCAGAATTTCGATGCGAGTATCCTAGGTTCGAGTCCTCGGAGTGCCACATGTATTTGTTGATTGCATTGAGTTTAAATGTGAAGTTGGTTGGTGTTAACAACAATAATTCTGGCTATCATTGAGTTTAAATGTGAAGTTGGTTGGTGTTAACAACAATAATTCTGGCTATCATTGAGTTTAAATGTGAAGTTGGTTGGTGTTAACAACAATAATTCTGGCTATCATTGAGTTTAAATGTGAAGTTGGTTGGTGTTAACAACAATAATTCTGGCTATCATTGAGTTTAAATGTGAAGTTGGTTGTTAACAACAATAATTCTGGCTATCATTGAGTTTAAATGTGAAGTTGGTTGGTGTTAACAACAATAATTCTGGCTATCATTGAGTTTAAATGTGAAGTTGGTTGGTGTTAACAACAATAATTCTGGCTATCATTGAGTTTAAATGTGAAGTTGGTTGGTGTTAACAACAATAATTCTGGCTATCATTGAGTTTAAATGTGAAGTTGGTTGGTGTTAACAACAATAATTCTGGCTATCATTGAGTTTAAATGTGAAGTTGGTTGGTGTTAACAATAATTCTGGCTATCATTGAGTTTAAATGTGAAGTTGTTGGTGTAACAACAATAATTCTGGCTATCATTGAGTTTAAATGTGAAGTTGGTTTTGGTTGGTGTTAACAACAATAATTCTGGCTATCATTGAACAACAATAATTCTGGCTATCATTGAGTTTAAATGTGAAGTTGGTTGGTGTTAACAACAATAATTCTGGCTATCATTGGACGAATTTATGTAGTTTAGAAAACACCTCTAGGAATCAAAGGGATCTTTAAAAAGCCTTAAGGGGAGATTGGTAGCTTTTTCTAGACCCCCTTCTCCCTCATGTTTAGCCCTATTAGTTCTCAGATCTTAGAAGTTTGTCCCATTAGTTTGATTTTTCTTTTTTTACCTTTCGCCCCATGTCTGTCAATATTTAGACCTTTCGTGCCATTTGAGTGTCAATTGTATTTCCTGGCGAGCGATAGCGAGCCTGTAATTGTGCAGGAACCGGCCTTCAGCCGTGACATTTTTGTATCGAAAAATGTAAAAAATTATTTCAAGGGGGATCTAATGGACGTGTTTTAAAGTTTGGAGGTCTAGTGAGGAAACTAAAAAGAAAATATGACAAAATCGACCAACAAATTAGACCTTCCCCTTTCATTATATTGGTGTTATCGATGTTATTCTTAGGTGACCGTAAATTGACATGTACAATCAGCCTATTAAGTCATGTCTCGGCACCAGGTATATTTTGATTTATAATTGGTATCGGCATTATCTAAGCTTAATGTCTTCATATCGAGTGAGATATACAATCATGTTGTTGTTGTTGCCCAAGCTGCCTGGCCGAACAGCCCCAAGGCCCCGAGCAATTCCAAGGCCATAACCGAGCGCCCCCACAGAACCCTCCCCGCCGACCACAATAAAGCCTGGGTGACCGAAGCCACTCCTTGGCGGGGAGCTGAGGAGGGTGCAGAAACGCCCGGGAAACCAAAGCCCCACCCAGGGCCCTGTGCCCCTCAGGGGCAAGGGAAAAATGTGACGCTTTGGCTTCCAATCTTGGTAGATTGGGAGGTCAATCCACGGAAAAGACGCCGTCACTTGAGATCTAGAAAATATATAAGTTAAAGGAACAGTCAGAGTAAGCTATGGGTATGGCAGAGATCGCTCAGCTCTCACTCTGATAGACCAGCCCATCACCACATAACTAGAACCCAATCCTCTCAGCATCAGGTAGGAAAGGCCCTAGAAAGCCGCCTTTGGCGGGGGGATAGCTCCCCTATTTCAACACCTTTCGGGGTCGGGCACCCGCCCTATACAATCATGTTCCTACACTTAGCCACCCAATTCAACATCTGGCAGACATTAATACAGCACAGAGCGAGCCAAACTAAATGACAGCCGAGACATTACTTATTAGCGCGACCGTACCTATCTTGATTATGCAGCGAAGATTTGGTAACTAAGCATGTTAATGATAAAAACCTTAGCATTATTATGATCTAGAAGCATTGAGTACTTTCAAAATGGCATTAATTATCGATAACAAACTTTAAAGTCAGAAATTGTTTAATATTCAACTAAGTGGATAGATTGGAAGAGCTAAATGCACTATGAAGAAGTAATCCAAACTAAATAAATTGATTGGAAGAGCTAAATGCACTATGAAGAAGTAATCCATAGTCAGTTATATTTCGGCCAGCGGTAAATTGTCATGCTCCCATATTCACTACTCCGCTAATAACATGCTATAGCGAAATATGTTTTTGTTTATGAGAACTTTGTATTAATAGTATGCAGATCCACAACTGTTCATTGTTTGGCGCTAAGCTTGGTAAGTTAGCGGCACAGGAATTGAGTTTTCCGCCAGGTGCAAAATTAAACTGGCCTTATCCTTGTAATATAACCGGCCATGTGGTTAATGGAGGCCCTGTGAGAGAACGGCCATATTTTTCTTTGGCCGCCATATTGTTGTCAATTATCAAACAACGGGGCGATATTTAATTTGTGTAAATTATACCCACGGAGTAAACTATATATCCTGTACCAGTATTACCGAATGTGTGTTATGGGGGTGGAATCTATGGATATATTGGAGTGTAAAGAGAGGATCACCACCCTACTGGTTACCAAAATGGCGGAGGTTGGCCGACATGTTACCAGCATCCAATTACTGCCTTGTTTGTTGATTATCTAGCATTTCACTGAACTATATTAACACTATATCTATAATTTTAACTAAAGCACGTATTGACTGATTAATGCAATGTTATTAATGATCGCATATGGGTAAGTGGATCAAGCAGAGTCCTAACACTTTCATGTTTCTATATAATGTAAATTTTGTGCAGTTTAAGAAGGACATGTGGTAGTAAAAAGGGTTAAGAGATAATTAGAAGCCTGTTAATTGCTGGAGGCCCTTTTGAAACTATATAAAAGCTTCTAACGATAGCCAGCAGAAACTCAATAGGTCAATGTTCAAAGGGTTAAGGGGACAGTGGCTATTTTGTTAATCTATTAATTTATTATATTCATTCAGGGTTTATTTTCCTCGCTAGACCTCCAAGCTTAAAAGTACACCCCCTATACCCCCTTTCAAGATTTATTTGTAAATTTTTCGGTAGAAAAATGTCACGGCCGAAGGTCGATTCCTCTTAAATTACAGGCTTGCTCTCGTTCGCCAGGAAAGAAATTGACACCTAAATAAGCACGAAAGGTCTTAATATTGAAAGAAAAAAAACGAAAGTTCTTCAAATATCCACTCTAATGGGGCGAACGTATCTCGAAAGCAATGGGGCTAAACATGAGGGAGAAGGGGTTCCATAAAAACTACCCTCTTCCCTTAATGATAAATAACCACAAGGCGTCCAGTCAGCCGGCTTCGATTCGCTAGTTTGCCTAGGTTTTCAAAATCCAATTCAAATATTCTAACTAAATCCTCCATGTTATCATTAAGGCATCTATTACTCGTGGGTTGATAGGTAACTAAATCCTCCATGTTATCATTAAGGCATCTATCACTCGTGGGTTGATAGGTAATTAATCCTCCATGTTATCATTAAGGCATCTATCACTCGTGGGTTGATAGGTAATTAATCCTCCATGTTATCATTAAGGCATCTATCACTCGTGGGTTGATAGGTAATTAATCCTCCATGTTATCATTAAGGCATCTATCACTCGTGGGTTGATAGGTAATTAATCCTCCATTATCATTAAGGCATCTATCACTCGTGGGTTGATAGGTAATTAATCCTCCATGTTATCATAAAGGCATCTATCACTCGTGGGTTGATAGGTAATTAATCCTCCATGTTATCATTAAGGCATCTATCACTCGTGGCTTGATAAATTAATCCTCCATGTTATCATAAAGGCATCTATCACTCGTGGTTGATAGGTAATTAATCCTCCATGTTATTAAATCTATCACTCGTGGGTTGATAGGTAATTAATCCTCCATGTTATCAATTAAGGCATCTATCACTCGTGGGTTGATAGGTAATTAATCCTCCATGTTATCATAAAGGCATCTATCACTCGTGGGTTGATAGGTAATTAATCCTCCATGTTATCATTAAGGCATCTATCACTCGTGGGTTGATAGGTAATTAAATCCTCCATGTTATCATTAAGGCATCTATCACTCGTGGGTTGATAGGTAATTAATCCTCCATGTTATCATAAAGGCATCTATCACTCGTGGGTTGATAGGTAATTAATCCTCCATGTTATCATTAAGGCATCTATCACTCGTGGGTTGATAGGTAATTAATCCTCCATGTTATCATTAAGGCATCTATCACTCGTGGGTTGATAGGTAATTAATCCTCCATGTTATCATTAAGGCATCTATCACTCGTGGGTTGATAGGTAATTAATCAATTATAAATTATATTCAGGTTAAAAAATACTTAGCCCAATTCCGTTTAGAAAAGTCACATGGTAATATAGCCTAAGTTTATGCCATCAATTTATAATCTGGATCTCAATTTCTTCCTAAATTTATAAAATCTACTAGTGATCGCCATACTATTGAGACATATAGTTTTATTGAAAGGGTTAAAGAGGTAGAACTGACCGAACAATCAAGTGCCGGCTTCCAGAATGTTCGTTAAACCTGCCGGCTTTTTCCATCACATTTCTGGCCTTATTTAATGCAAACGTATGAAGTATTATGGGAAAACGACAAGCTCTTGTCCACAAATTCGGGTCTGGTGGTAAATAAGTCACGTTATTTAGCTATTACACCTTAATTTATTCTATTTTCAGGAGAAACAATGGGGGAAAATGGGAGCACACGAGACTTACCTCCTTGAAGCTGGACGACCGGGAACAAAATGATCGATTCAGGCGAAAATTGAGAGTTTATATAACCTCGGTTGTATTGCTGGTGGTTGATGGCAACTATTGGGTGACAGATGATCGAGAATTTCACTCACAAAATCGTCAATATCTCCCTAACTATACATTTCTGAATAAAATTTACTTAATATAAATTATGCGTATTTGTATCCTCTATCTTTTGGTATAAGTTTGACAATTCTAACATACATATTTTGTGAATATTTAATGGTTGTCGTCGTATTTACTTCACAGAGAGAGAGAGAGAAAGAGAGAGAGAGTTCCTATGCCAAGTGGACTTAATTAAGCTTTATCAATGCTCTCGTGTCCTAAAAAAAAAAAAAAAAAAACACGTATTTGTTTTTGCCACGCATTAGAGCCCTCGATCCCCCCATGAACGCCTAGATCCCCGAGGGGATGGCCACGAAGGAATCGCCCTATAATGTAGAGACGTTATAATTCAATGGAGGTGTGAATAGGAGTTTCTTATGGGCTATCTGTATACTACTATAGCTTAATGTGATGTATGCGATTATAGAGGGCCTTTTCATAATATTCTGGAAACTATTAGACGATTCTATTCAGCTGAGGAAGGACGTCTATCTATTCAAAGGCTACGAAATATGTCACTTAATCCTTTTAGCTGCCACATAGCCTTCCTAAGCCTCATAAAATCGTCTAAATGAAGCTGATATCAAGTAAAAAAAAAAAAAAAAAACGTAGAGAGTGGGAGAGCAGCGATGTAACCTGCCTCCCTTGGGCTCTAGAACCTGCCTCCACTCAGCCTTTGTCTCGAGTTACAAGGAGAGACATCCACCCCCCCCCCCCCCCGCACCCCCCCCCACCCCCTTCCCACCCCCCCTTCTCATCCCCCCCCCCCCCCTCCCCTTCGATGACAGGAGAAATCGGACAACTTCTCATCCGGTCGCCATTTTGGGGACACTAACTTATTCATTTCTATGTATAGGTATGCCATATTAAACAAACTGTTCTCAGTTTGAATGTACACTAACCATAAATTAAATATATTGACAAAATTATACTTTTATTGTTTACATATCATTGTATTTTTTTTCTATGTGATTGAGGGAGACAAAAGGCAGAACTACCTATAGCGAGTGCCTCCCCCATAGTTGAAAGAGTATGTTATTCTTTACGTTTTTCGTTAGAGAAATGTAAGCTACCATCCAAAACCCTCATAAATTATAGACTAGCTATCGCTCGCCAAGAAAAATAGACACCTAAATGGCACGAAAGGTCTTAATATTGGCAAATGAATGGGGCGAAAGGTCTCAAAATCGCCAAACTAATGGGGCGAACGTTTTGTAATCTCAAAATTAATGGGGCTAAACATGAGGAAGAAGGGATTTAAGAAAAAACCCTTCTTGCCCATTAATATATTACCAAGCACTAGTTGCCTGTGTCTACACTACTGAATGGTTAAGGTTAGGGAAATAGGTTGTAATAAATTCATCTTTATTCATATGCATAAATACATCATACACGAATGTAATAAAATATGACAATTGTTTTTAATTAAGCTAAAATTAATAATGGATATATAGGCCTACAAAGCTACATCAAATAAATTAACTAAATATATAAACAAAGCACCTAATTAGACGATTTTATTTAGCTTAGGAAGGACCTCAATTAAAACGCTACACATGATCTCAATTAACCCTTTTAACCAACCCAGATCCTTCCTAAGCTTCATAACATCGTCTAACTGTAGCCGACATCAAATTAAAACAAAAAAAGTCATCGGTACAGCAAGGGTTAACTCTCACAGGTCCTTCCTAAGCTTCATAAAATCCTCTAAATGTAACTATGATAACAAAAGACGTCGCCTAAACTAAAATGGGTTAAGAATAGAAACCCCATTATTTTTATTACATTTTGGCTTTCATTGGGCAATATTATTCAGCTTAGGAAGGGCCTGGAGATCTTAAGCGGGTCTTTCCGAAGCCGAATAAAATCATCTAGTATATGCCCGTAAATGATAACTTTTAGTAGTAATAGTAATACGTGAAAATAGGAGTACATTTTCCGTAGACTATTTCCATTTACTACAGGCAGACTACCCTCACCATGTTCTTCATAGTTGCTATGTACTGTAGAAGAGTTGCCAATTATACAATAAAAAACAGTAATTATCAATCCCATTTCAAACTATTGCCTAATTGACCTACTTAGCAATATACTATTGTATATTTAAAGCATATTAGTGATGTTGTTAATGGCCTTATTAAACACTGTGCCTTGTATAATTAAACTACAGTTGCATAATTACCCTTTCGCCTTGCCCCGCCCACCAAAACTAGGGTAACATATATTAACATAGTACACAACTTGACATTCGACCACCATCTTGACTCCAACTCACGCCGTATAATATACCTCGCCATTATTTATAAGCTTCATTATTGAGCATATGATGTTTATTATATTAACACTGATACTTATTTCTCTATTCCTATCCATCAATGTATCCTGACTGAAAAGAGTGCTTGGCAGGAAGTGAGTATGGAATCAAGATGGCGGCCGGAACTTCTACGACTATGTACTCTGTTAATCTAGAGACCCAATCCATGAACACAGGCTCGGCTTCAAAACACACGAATCTGAAACACAAGTTGATTCATTAGTTATATATTACTGAAATTACTAACACACTTTTTCCACACATATATATTTACATCACATAATATGTTTGCTTTACATAGGCCTACAATAATATGTTATACAGTAAACATTAGGATTAATAAGATCATTCAATTTAGGTCTACTTTCAAATAACCCTTTCAAGATTCGATTACGCATTTCAGATTAAGAAGGGTAGCCTAAAACAAAATTTGATTGTGTATACTGAATTGTGTGTATGTATGTATGTATGTACTCTGGCATTTACCCCATTTTTTTTTATTTATTTTTTATGGGGGTGGGCGACCCGAGACAGAGCCCGAACATGGACATCACAACACCTCAGAAAAACAAAACAAAACACAAAATCACACACACTGAATTAATATTATAAATGTAATTAATTAATTAAAATGTCTGTAAGGATAATTTAGCTCTATTTATTAATTCATAACTTCTTGGGCGTTTTTGTTATATTTCCAAACCTCGCCCTTAAAAATCGGCACGAAAGGTCTTAAAATGTACAAAGAATTAGAGCGAAAGGTCTTAATATCACCAAACTAATGGGGCGAACGTCTGAAAATCTCAAAACCAATGGGGCTAAAGATGGAGAAGAGGGTCCAGAAAAAACCCCACTCCCTTAATATTGTCCCATCCTACCTAAAACAAATGACTATATAGATCACTAATAAGTATACTCTCATATCACTAACCCATTCAGTACCAGGGACGTCCTTTTCACCCACTTCTGGCACCTATCAGGCAATTTTATTCAGCTTAGGAAGTACCTCTAGCAATAATAATGCTTCATATTATCTCAATCAACCCCTTAAACTACCACAGATCCTTCCTAAGCTGCATAATATCGTCTAATTATAACTAGACTAAAAGATAACACACGTCGCTGGTACTCAAAGGGTTAAGGGTATGGAAGGGCATTTAACGTGTCCATAATTAACTACCCAATTAACCCTTTCCGTACCGAGGACGTCTTTTTATTTTTGTTGTTGCTACATTTAGACGATTTTGTGCAGTTTAAGAAGGATGTGTGGAAGTAAAAGGGTTACTAATAATAATAATAATAATAATAACAAAATATATGGGTATGTAAAGGGTCGATAAAGTGCCCATGACAACCTACCCTTAACAAGATATATTGGCCGTAATAAACCCATCTTAGACCAGTTAGATAGTTAAATCACTCAAAATATAATATACCCAAAGATCTTAATAGCCCCTTTTCATAACCTTTTGATTCTTAGAGGCCCTTACGAAGCTGCGTAAAATCGTCTAATGTTAGCCAGAACAACCTAGGAATAAAGCGTCAAAAAACAAAACAAAAATACTGAAAAGGTTTACAAGATGGCGGCGAGTTGGAAACAAGATGGCGTCCAAATTTATAAGGTGTATAGAATCATCGGCTATATTAACAGTGATTTACCTTTCTATCCGTATAATTAAAGGTTAATTACCACCAATATACCTCCATACGGCTATGTTATTACGAACACATTAGTTACCCCTTACGAACTAACATTCTCGACAAGCTACCCAAGCCGTAACCGACCCCCCAGAGAGCTGAGCAAGTTATGGCGCGAGTAGGATGAACCCCCCCTGTCTACCTTAGGCCATAACTATGAATTCTAGACCCCTGGAAAAAGTTGCTGGCTTCTGATTGGCTGAAACTTTGTAAGTTTTTCTGACGTCACAATACTGCCCGAGGCGATATTCGTTTGGTTTTGCGAGAAAGGTAGTGCTTCCCCCGTAGATTTTTTTTTATTTTATTGTCTAGTATTACAGTTTATTCCACTGGGGGTGAGGGCTGAGGGGGGGGAGGGCGGCTACGCAGAGGGCTGTTCGATGGGTTATATGAGTATATTGATAGTGTGTGTCTGTATGTGTGTGTGTGTTGGGGGGGGGGGGGGGGGGCTGTGCAGAGGGCTGTTCTCGGGCAACATGCTGTGTGATGGGTTATATAGGTACCGGTATATTGATATTGTGGGGGGTGCGCAGAGGGCTGTTCTAGAGCAACATGCTGTGCTATGGGTTATATGGGTATATTGATAGGGGCGGAGGCTACGCAGAGGGCTGTTCTAGGGCAACATGCTGTGTGATGGGTTATATGGGTATATTGATAGGAGGGGGGCTACGCAGAGGGCTGTTCTAGGACAGCATGCTGTGCTATGGGTTATATGGGTATATTGATGAGGGGGGGGGGCTACGCAGAGGGCTGTTCTAGAGCAACATGCTGTGCTATGGGTTATATGGGTATATTGATGGGGGGGGGGCTACGCAGAGGGCTGTTCTAGGGCAACATGCTGTGCTATGGGTTATATGGGTATATTGATAGGAGGGGGACTACACAGAGGGCTGTTCTAGGGCAACATGCTGTGCTATGGGTTATATGGGTATATTGATAGGAGGGGGGGCTACACAGAGGGCTGTTCTAGGGCAACATGCTGTGCTATGGGTTATATGGGTATATTGATATTGTAGGGGCTACGCAGAGGGCTGTTCTAGAGCAACATGCTGTGCTATGGGTTATATGGGTATATTGAAAGGAAGGGGGCTATGCAGAGGGCTGTTCTAGGGCAACATGCTGTGCTATGGGTTATATGGGTATATTGATATTGTGGGGGGGGGGGGTGCGCAGAGGGCTGTTCTAGAGCAACATACTGTGCTATGGGTTATATGGGTATATTGATATAGGTGGGGGGCTATGCACAGGGCTGTTCTAGAGCAACATGCTGTGCTATGGATTATATGGGTATATTGATGGGGGGGGGGGGCTACGCACAGGGCTGTTCTAGAGCAACATGCTGTGCTATGGGTTATATGGGTATATTGATGGGGGGGCGGGGGCTACGCACAGGGCTGTTCTAGAGCAACATGCTGTGCTATGGGTTATATGGGTATATTGATAGGAAGGGGGCTACGCAGAGGGCTGTTCT
>CM064560.1:168619-183619 GCA_032716605.1 Paralithodes platypus
GGACATTAAAAGTCCTCTGTAGCCCAAACTATAAGTCCTAGGGAATTCTACTTGGTGCCATTCGATTTTTCTCGGCGAGCTGCTTCTAGACATGGTCTTAGATTTTATTTTCGCCCAGCCATTCGCCCAGAATCGAAAATATTTCTCTCAAAAACCTTGGGTTTTTAGGTTAATCGGTGATTTTGGTCGAATTTTGACTTGTCAATATTATTACATATTTTTTATGGGGGGGGCGGGAGGGAAGGAAGGGGGTAGGGGTGGTAGGGAGGGGGTGGTAGGGAGGGGGTGGGGGGCGGGAGGGGCAGGGGGTGCGGGGAAGGAAGGAGGGTGGGGGTGGGGGTGGGGGGGGGTGGGGGAGTTAACCAACAACGAGCCCCCCTACCACCCCTAACTCCCCGCCTCCCCCTAACCCCCGCTACCACCCTACCCCCCTCCCCTCCCCTCCCTACCCTCCTTCCTTCCCTTCACCCCTGCCCCCTCCCGCCCCCCACCCCCTCCG
Source organism: Paralithodes platypus (assembly GCA_032716605.1). NCBI lineage: Eukaryota > Metazoa > Arthropoda > Malacostraca > Decapoda > Lithodidae > Paralithodes > Paralithodes platypus. Next base: position 169,119 of record CM064560.1, read on the forward strand.
TACCACCCCCTCCCTATCCCCCCACCCCCCTCCTTCCCTCCCCCCCCTCCCAGCTCCGCCCCCCCCTCCCGCCCCCCCATAAAACACGTATAGCCTTTTTTAGCCCCTCGTCTTTTTTTAAAGTTTAAACATTCCATAGACGAGTTATTTATGACCCGATTTTGTTTAAATTTATACAATAAGTACACTTTGGCAAGCTGAATCGAATGGCGCAAACAGAATTAAAATCGGACCATTATTTTAGGATTTAGATTTTGACGGGGCTTCCTGGAGGGCCCAGGGGACCGTTTTTTGGACTTTAAAAGTCCTCTGTAGCCCAAACTATAAGTCCTAGGGAATTCTACTTGGTGCCATTCGATTTTTCTTGCCGAGCTGCTTCTAGACATGGTCTTAGATTTCATTTCCGCCCCGCCGTTCGCCCAGAATCGAAAAAAAAATCTCAAAAAACCTTGGGTTTTTGCCCAGGCAAATCGGTGATTTTGGTCGAATTTTGACTTGTCAATATTATTACATATTTGGATTCGTCTCGCCGTTGCGGATTCAACGGTATATTTTTTTTTAATTTTGACCTATATTTAGGCCCCCTAGGCCAATTTTAAAGTTTAAACACTTTAGGATAGGTAGGTTAGGTTAGGTTAGGTGAGGTTTAGGCGAGGTTAGGTTAGGTTAGGTGAGGTTTAGGCGAGGTTAGGTTAGGATAGGTGAGGTTTAGGTGAGGTTAGGTTAGGTTAGGTGAGGTTTAGGCGAGGTTAGGTTAGGTTAGGTGAGGTTTAGGCGAGGTTAGGTTAGGTTAGGTGAGGTTTAGGGGAGGTTAGGTTAGGTGAGGTTTAGGCGAGGTTAGGTTAGGTTAGGTGAGGTTTAGGCGAGGTTAGGTTAGGTTAGGTGAGGTTTAGGCGTGGTTAGGTTAGGTTAGGTGAGGTTTAGGCGAGGTTAGGTTAGGTTAGGTGAGGTTTAGGCGAGGTTAGGTTAGGTTAGGTGAGGTTTAGGCGAGGTTAGGTTAGGTTAGGTGAGTTTAGGCGAGGTTAGGTTAGGTTAGGTGAGGTTTAGGCGAGGTTAGGTTAGGTTAGGTGAGGTTTAGGCAAGTTAGGTTAGGTTAGGTCAGGTTTTAGGCGAGGTTAGGTTAGGTTAGGTGAGGTTTAGCTGAGGTTAGGTTAGTTTAGGTGAGGTTAGGTTAGTGGTTTAGGGTTAGGTTAGGTTAGGTTAGGCGAGGTATAGGCAAGGTTAGGTGAGTTTAGGCTAGGTTAGGTTAGGTTAAGTGAGGTTTAGGTGAGTTTTAGGCGGTTAGGTGAGGTTTAGGCGAGGTTAGGAAGGTTAGGTTAGGTTAGGTAGGGAGGGAAACGTGTGCAACGTATTTTTTGGGGGGGGCGGGAGGGGGGGGGGGGGGGGGGGGGGGGGGGGGGGGGGGGGAGGGGGCAGGGGGTGCGGGGAAGGAAGGAGGGTGGGGGTGGGGGGGGGGGGGGGGGGGGGGGGGGGGGAGTTAACCAACAACGAGCCCCCCTACCACCCCTAACTCCCCGCCTCCCCCTAACCCCCGCTACCACCCTACCCCCCTCCCCTCCCCTCCCTACCCTCCTTCCTTCCCTTCACCCCTGCCCCCTCCCGCCCCCCACCCCCTCCGTACCACCCCCTCCCTATCCCCCCCCCCCCCCCCCTCCCTCCCCCCCCTCCCAGCTCCGCCCCCCCCTCCCGCCCCCCCATAAAACACGTATAGCCTTTTTTAGCCCCTCGTCTTTTTTTAAAGTTTAAACATTCCATAGACGAGTTATTTATGACCCGATTTTGTTTAAATTTATACAATAAGTACACTTTGGCAAGCTGAATCGAATGGCGCAAACAGAATTAAAATCGGACCATTATTTTAGGATTTAGATTTTGACGGGGCTTCCTGGAGGGCCCAGGGGACCGTTTTTTGGACTTTAAAAGTCCTCTGTAGCCCAAACTATAAGTCCTAGGGAATTCTACTTGGTGCCATTCGATTTTTCTTGCCGAGCTGCTTCTAGACATGGTCTTAGATTTCATTTCCGCCCCGCCGTTCGCCCAGAATCGAAAAAAAAATCTCAAAAAACCTTGGGTTTTTGCCCAGGCAAATCGGTGATTTTGGTCGAATTTTGACTTGTCAATATTATTACATATTTGGATTCGTCTCGCCGTTGCGGATTCAACGGTATATTTTTTTTTAATTTTGACCTATATTTAGGCCCCCTAGGCCAATTTTAAAGTTTAAACACTTTAGGATAGGTAGGTTAGGTTAGGTTAAGTGAGGTTTAGGCGAGGTTAGGTTAGGTTAGGTGAGGTTTAGGCGAGGTTAGGTTAGGATAGGTGAGGTTTAGGTGAGGTTAGGTTAGGTTAGGTGAGGTTTAAGCGAGGTTAGGTTAGGTTAGGTGATGTTTAGGCGAGGTTAGGTTAGGTTAAGTTAGGTTAGGTAGGGTGGGAACGTTGCGTTAGCAACGTATTTTATGGGGGGGGCGGGAGGGAAGGAAGGGGGTAGGGGTGGTAGGGAGGGGGTGGTAGGGAGGGGGTGGGGGCGGGAGGGTGCAGGGGGTGCGGGGAAGGAAGGAGGGTGGGGAAGGAGGTGGGGGGGGGGGTAGGGGGAGTTAACCAACAACGAGCCCCCCTACCACCCCTAACTCCCCGCCTCCCCCTAACCCCCGCTACCACCCTACCCCCCTCCCCTCCCCTCCCTACCCTCCTTCCTTCCCTTCACCCCTGCCCCCTCCCGCCCCCCACCCCCTCCGTACCACCCCCTCCCTATCCCCCCACCCCCCTCCTTCCCTCCCCCCCCTCCCAGCTCCGCCCCCCATAAAACACGTATAGCCTTTTTTAGCCCCTCGTCTTTTTTTAAAGTTTAAACATTCCATAGACGAGTTATTTATGACCCGATTTTGTTTAAATTTATACAATAAGTACACTTTGGCAAGCTGAATCGAATGGCGCAAACAGAATTAAAATCGGACCATTATTTTAGGATTTAGATTTTGACGGGGCTTCCTGGAGGGCCCAGGGGACCGTTTTTTGGACTTTAAAAGTCCTCTGTAGCCCAAACTATAAGTCCTAGGGAATTCTACTTGGTGCCATTCGATTTTTCTTGCCGAGCTGCTTCTAGACATGGTCTTAGATTTCATTTCCGCCCCGCCGTTCGCCCAGAATCGAAAAAAAAATCTCAAAAAACCTTGGGTTTTTGCCCAGGCAAATCGGTGATTTTGGTCGAATTTTGACTTGTCAATATTATTACATATTTGGATTCGTCTCGCCGTTGCGGATTCAACGGTATATTTTTTTTTAATTTTGACCTATATTTAGGCCCCCTAGGCCAATTTTAAAGTTTAAACACTTTAGGATAGGTAGGTTAGGTTAGGTTAAGTGAGGTTTAGGCGAGGTTAGGTTAGGTTAGGTGAGGTTTAGGCGAGGTTAGGTTAGGATAGGTGAGGTTTAGGTGAGGTTAGGTTAGGTTAGGTGAGGTTTAAGCGAGGTTAGGTTAGGTTAGGTGAGGTTTAGGCGAGGTTAGGTTAGGTTAGGTGAGGTTTAGGCGAGGTTAGGTTAGGTTAGGTGAGGTTTAGGCGAGGTTAGGTTAGGTTAGGTGAGGTTTAGGCGAGGTTAGGTTAGGTTAGGTGAGGTTTAGGTGAGTTTAGGTTAGGTTAGGTGAGGTTTAGGCGAGGTTAGGTTAGGTTAGGTGAGGTTTAGGCGAGGTTAGGTTAGGTTAGGTGAGGTTTAGGCGAGGTTAGGTTAGGTTAGGTGAGGTTTAGGCGAGGTTAGGTTAGGTTAGGTGAGGTTTAGGCGAGGTTAGGTTAGGTTAGGTGAGGTTTAGGCGAGGTTAGGTTAGGTTAGGTGAGGTTTAGGCGAGGTTAGGTTAGGTTAGGTGAGGTTTAGGCGAGGTTAGGTTAGGTTAGGTGAGGTTTAGGTGAGTTTAGGTTAGGTTAGGTTAGGTTAGGTTAGGTTAGGTTAGGTTAGGTTAGGTTAGGTTAGGTTAGGTTAGGTTAGGTTAGGTTAGGTAAGGAGGTTTTGAGGTTAGGGTTTAGGGGGGGTTAGGTTAGGAAGGGTAGGGGAGGGGGGTGGGGTGGTAGGGAGGGGGTGGAGGGCGGGAGTGGGCAGGGGGTGCGGGGAAGGAAAGAGGGTGGGGGTGGGGGTGGGGGGGGGGTGGGGAGTTAACCAACAACGAGCCCCCCTACCACCCCTAACTCCCCGCCTCCCCCTAACCCCCGCTACCACCCTACCCCCCTCCCCTCCCCTCCCTACCCTCCTTCCTTCCCTTCACCCCTGCCCCCTCCCGCCCCCCACCCCCTCCGTACCACCCCCTCCCTATCCGCCCACCCCCCTCCTTCCCTACCTCTCCTCCCAGCTCCGCCCCCCCCTCCCGCCCCCCCATAAAACACGTATAGCCTTTTTTAGCCCCTCGTCTTTTTTTAAAGTTTAAACATTCCATAGACGAGTTATTTATGACCCGATTTTGTTTAAATTTATACAATAAGTACACTTTGGCAAGCTGAATCGAATGGCGCAAACAGAATTAAAATCGGACCATTATTTTAGGATTTAGATTTTGACGGGGCTTCCTGGAGGGCCCAGGGGACCGTTTTTTGGACTTTAAAAGTCCTCTGTAGCCCAAACTATAAGTCCTAGGGAATTCTACTTGGTGCCATTCGATTTTTCTTGCCGAGCTGCTTCTAGACATGGTCTTAGATTTCATTTCCGCCCCGCCGTTCGCCCAGAATCGAAAAAAAAATCTCAAAAAACCTTGGGTTTTTGCCCAGGCAAATCGGTGATTTTGGTCGAATTTTGACTTGTCAATATTATTACATATTTGGATTCGTCTCGCCGTTGCGGATTCAACGGTATATTTTTTTTTAATTTTGACCTATATTTAGGCCCCCTAGGCCAATTTTAAAGTTTAAACACTTTAGGATAGGTAGGTTAGGTTAGGTTAAGTGAGGTTTAGGCGAGGTTAGGTTAGGTTAGGTGAGGTTTAGGCGAGGTTAGGTTAGGATAGGTGAGGTTTAGGTGAGGTTAGGTTAGGTTAGGTGAGGTTTAAGCGAGGTTAGGTTAGGTTAGGTGAGGTTTAGGCGAGGTTAGGTTAGGTTAGGTGAGGTTTAGGCGAGGTTAGGTTAGGTTAGGTGAGGTTTAGGCGAGGTTAGGTTAGGTTAGGTGAGGTTTAGGCGAGGTTAGGTTAGGTTAGGTGAGGTTTAGGTGAGTTTAGGTTAGGTTAGGTGAGGTTTAGGCGAGGTTAGGTTAGGTTAGGTGAGGTTTAGGCGAGGTTAGGTTAGGTTAGGTGAGGTTTAGGCGAGGTTAGGTTAGGTTAGGTGAGGTTTAGGCGAGGTTAGGTTAGGTTAGGTGAGGTTTAGGCGAGGTTAGGTTAGGTTAGATGAGGTTTAGGCGAGGTTAGGTTAGGTTAGGTGAGGTTTAGGCGAGGTTAGGTTAGGTTAGGTGAGGTTTAGGGGAGGTTAGGTTAGGTTAGGTGAGGTTTAGGTGAGTTAGGTTAGGTTAGGTGAGGTTTAGGCGAGGTTAGGTTAGGTTAGGTGAGGTTTAGGCGAGGTTAGGTTAGGTTAGGTGAGGTTTAGGCGAGGTTAGGTTAGGTTAAGTGAGGTTTAGGTGAGTTTAGGTTAGGTTAGGTGATGTTTAGGCGAGGAGGGTAGGGAGGGGGTGGGGGGCGGGAGGGGGCAGGGGGTGCGGGGAAGGTAGGCGGGTGGGGGTGGGGGGGGGGGGGGTGGGGGAGTTAACCAACAACGAGCCCCCCTACCACCCCTAACTCCCCGCCTCCCCCTAACCCCCGCTACCACCCTACCCCCCTCCCCTCCCCTCCCTACCCTCCTTCCTTCCCTTCACCCCTGCCCCCCCCCCCCCCCCACCCCCTCCGTACCACCCCCTCCCTATCCCCCCACCCCCCTCCTTCCCTCCCCCCCCTCCCAGCTCCGCCCCCCCCTCCCGCCCCCCCATAAAACACGTATAGCCTTTTTTAGCCCCTCGTCTTTTTTTAAAGTTTAAACATTCCATAGACGAGTTATTTATGACCCGATTTTGTTTAAATTTATACAATAAGTACACTTTGGCAAGCTGAATCGAATGGCGCAAACAGAATTAAAATCGGACCATTATTTTAGGATTTAGATTTTGACGGGGCTTCCTGGAGGGCCCAGGGGACCGTTTTTTGGACTTTAAAAGTCCTCTGTAGCCCAAACTATAAGTCCTAGGGAATTCTACTTGGTGCCATTCGATTTTTCTTGCCGAGCTGCTTCTAGACATGGTCTTAGATTTCATTTCCGCCCAGCCGTTCGCCCAGAATCGAAAAAAAAATCTCAAAAAACCTTGGGTTTTTGCCCAGGCAAATCGGTGATTTTGGTCGAATTTTGACTTGTCAATATTATTACATATTTGGATTCGTCTCGCCGTTGCGGATTCAACGGTATATTTTTTTTTAATTTTGACCTATATTTAGGCCCCCTAGGCCAATTTTAAAGTTTAAACACTTTAGGATAGGTAGGTTAGGTTAGGTTAAGTGAGGTTTAGGCGAGGTTAGGTTAGGTTAGGTGAGGTTTAGGCGAGGTTAGGTTAGGATAGGTGAGGTTTAGGTGAGGTTAGGTTAGGTTAGGTGAGGTTTAGGCGAGGTTAGGTTAGGTTAGGTGAGGTTTAGGCGAGGTTAGGTTAGGTTAGGTGAGGTTTAGGCGAGGTTAGGTTAGGTTAGGTGAGGTTTAGGCGAGGTTTTATGGGGGGGGCGGGAGGGAAGGAAGGGGGTAGGGGTGGTAGGGAGGGGGTGGTAGGGAGGGGGTGGGGGGCGGGAGGGGGCAGGGGGTGCGGGGAAGGAAGGAGGGTGGGGGTGGGGGTGGGGGGGGGTGGGGGAGTTAACCAACAACGAGCCCCCCTACCACCCCTAACTCCCCGCCTCCCCCTAACCCCCGCTACCACCCTACCCCCCTCCCCTCCCCTCCCTACCCTCCTTCCTTCCCTTCACCCCTGCCCCCTCCCGCCCCCCACCCCCTCCGTACCACCCCCTCCCCATCCCCTCACCCCCCTTCTTCCCTCCCCCCCCTCCCAGCTCCGCCCCCCCCTCCCGCCCCCCCATAAAACACGTATAGCCTTTTTTAGCCCCTCGTCTTTTTTTAAAGTTTAAACATTCCATAGACGAGTTATTTATGACCCGATTTTGTTTAAATTTATACAATAAGTACACTTTGGCAAGCTGAATCGAATGGCGCAAACAGAATTAAAATCGGACCATTATTTTAGGATTTAGATTTTGACGGGGCTTCCTGGAGGGCCCAGGGGACCGTTTTTTGGACTTTAAAAGTCCTCTGTAGCCCAAACTATAAGTCCTAGGGAATTCTACTTGGTGCCATTCGATTTTCGCCGAGCCGCTTCTAGAGATCGTCTTAGATTTGATTTCCCAGGCCGTTCGCCCAGAATCGAAAAAAAAATCTCAAAAACCCTTGGGTTTTTGCCCAGGCAAATCGGTGATTTTGGTCGAATTTTGACTTGTCAATATTATTACATATTTGGATTCGTCTCGCCGTTGCGGATTCAACGGTATATTTTTTTTTAATTTTGACCTATATTTAGGCCCCCTAGGCCAATTTTAAAGTTTAAACACTTTAGGATAGTAGGTTATCGGTAACACCTTATTAGCGGGCTAGGCGGTATTTACTCACTGCCGCCCAGCGGGCACAATCCCGAAATATTCGCTCACTTTCACTCGCCCTAGCGCCGTAACTATGGCTCCAATCGGAACGAAACGATGATTTTTGGAACGAACAACTCTTCGTCTCCCCATAGAAGTCTATTCTGAATGAATTGAGCGAGTGTGGAGGGTGGGAGGAGGTGAGGAAGGGAGGCTACTTTTTGGTGTATTTCCCAGGCGCGTTCGGATGCGTTCGCTTTGTCCTGACTTCGGCCTCACGCGCGTCTATTATTCCTTCGGTAAGCCCTCTTATTTTATCTTGTTTCTCCTTATTTCTGTATTCTCTGTATTCTCGCTCTTTCTCTCTCTCTCTCTCTCTCTCTCTCTTTCTGTCTCTCTCACTCCTCTCGTCTGTTCTGTCTGACTCTCTCTCTCTCTCTCTGGCTAGCTCGCTTTCTTTCTCTCTCTCTCCTCCCTTCTCCTTCGTACGCGCGTGTCTCCCTTCCTCCCTGTCTCTCTTCTCTATATTTCTCCCTTTCGTATATGTAATTCTCATTATTCTTTTCTCTAATCCCTCTTTCTTTATTTGCTTGTAATATTTCTGTATTATTATATCTTTTTCACTCTATTTTCAGTTCAGTTTCTGTATTCTCTTTCATTTATCACTAATAAATTTCATTCCTTACAAGCTACCGTACAAATACGGTATTCCTTCCGGTGAGCCCTCTTATTTTATCTTGTTTCTCCTTATTTCTGTATTCTCTGTATTCTCGCTCTCTCTCTCTCTCTCTCTCTCTCTTTCTGTCTCTCTCACTCCTCTTATCTGTCTGTCTGACTCTCTCTCTCTCTCTCTGGCTAGCTCCCTTTCTTTCTCTCTCTCCTCCCTTCTCCTTCGTACGCGCTGTCTCCCTTCCTCCCTGTCTCTCTTCTCTATATTTCTCCCTTTCGTATATGTAATTCTCATTATTCTTTTCTCTAATCCCTCTTTCTTTATTTGCTTGTAATATTTCTGTATTATTATCTTTTTCACTCTATTTTCAGTTCAGTTTCTGTATTCTCTTTCATTTATCACTAATAAATTTCATTCCTTACAAGCTACCGTACAAATACGGTATATATATATGATTATATATATATATATATAATATATATATATATATATATATATATATACTGTATATCGGTGTATATCACGGTATACGGCATATTTCTCTCCTTACGAAAGGAGAGAAGAGTCATAGCAATTTCAAGGTCACCTTCGTAAGGAAACAAATATACCGTACATGGTGATATATATACGCCTATCAAATGATTGATATCAATATACGGTATATATATATATATATACTGTATTTTGGTGAATATTGATATCAATCATTTGATAGGCGTATATATATCACCATGTACGGTATATTTGTTTCCTTACGAAGGTGACCTTGAAATTGCTATCACTCTTCTCTCTCCTTTCGTAAGGAGAGAAATATACCGTATACCGTGATATATACGCCTATCAAATGATTGATATCTTATATATACTGTATATTGGTGTATATTGATTTCAATCATTTGATAGGCGTATATATCACGGTATACGGTAGATTTCTGTCCCTACAATGTACCGATACGTACATGATGATAGGTATGCCTATCAAATGATTGATATCAATATACGGTATATATATATATATATATATATATACTGTATATTGGTGAATATTGATATCAATCATTTGATAGGCGTATATATATCACCATGTACGGTATATTTTTTTCCTTACGAAGGTGACCTTGAAATTGCTATGACTTCTCTCTCCTTTCGTAAGGAGAGAAATGTACCGTATACAGTGATATATACGCCTATCAAATGATTGATATCAATATATATATACTGTATATTGGTCTATATTGATTTCAATCATTTGATAGGCGTATATATCACGGTATACGGTACATTTCTGTCCCTACTATGTACCGTACCTGTGACCTGGAAATTGCTATGACTCTTCTCTCTCCTTTCGTAAGGAGACAAATGTACCGTATACCGTGATATATACGCCTATCAAATGATTGATATCAATATATATATACTGTATATTGGTCTATATTGATTTCAATCATTTGATAGGCGTATATATCACGGTATACGGTACATTTCTGTCCCTACTATGTACCGTACATGTGACCTGGAAATTGCTATGACTCTTCTCTCTCCTTTCGTAAGGAGACAAATGTACCGTATACCGTGATATATACGCCTATCAAATGATTGATATCAATATATATATACTGTATATTGGTCTATATTGATTTCAATCATTTGATAGGCGTATATATCACGGTATACGGTACATTTCTGTCCCTACTATGTACCGTACCTGTGACCTGGAAATTGCTATGACTCTTCTCTCTCCTTTCGTAAGGAGACAAATGTACCGTATACCGTGATATATACGCCTATCAAATGATTGATATCAATATATATATACTGTATATTGGTCTATATTGATTTCAATCATTTGATAGGCGTATATATCACGGTATACGGTACATTTCTGTCCCTACTATGTACCGTACATGTGACCTGGAAATTGCTATGACTCTTCTCTCTCCTTTCGTAAGGAGACAAATGTACCGTATACCGTGATATATACGCCTATCAAATGATTGATATCAATATATATATACTGTATATTGGTCTATATTGATTTCAATCATTTGATAGGCGTATATATCACGGTATACGGTACATTTCTGTCCCTACTATGTACCGTACATGTGACCTGGAAATTGCTATGACTCTTCTCTCTCCTTTCGTAAGGAGACAAATGTACCGTATACCGTGATATATACGCCTATCAAATGATTGATATCAATATATATATACTGTATATTGGTCTATATTGATTTCAATCATTTGATAGGCGTATATATCACGGTATACGGTACATTTCTGTCCCTACTATGTACCGTACATGTGACCTGGAAATTGCTATGACTCTTCTCTCTCCTTTCGTAAGGAGACAAATGTACCGTATACCGTGATATATACGCCTATCAAATGATTGATATCAATATATATATACTGTATATTGGTCTATATTGATTTCAATCATTTGATAGGCGTATATATCACGGTATACGGTACATTTCTGTCCCTACTATGTACCGTACCTGTGACCTGGAAATTGCTATGACTCTTCTCTCTCCTTTCGTAAGGAGACAAATGTACCGTATACCGTGATATATACGCCTATCAAATGATTGATATCAATATATATATACTGTATATTGGTCTATATTGATTTCAATCATTTGATAGGCGTATATATCACGGTATACGGTACATTTCTGTCCCTACAATGTACCGGTACGTACATGGTGATATGTATGCCTATCAAATGATTGATACCAATATACGGTATATATATATATATATATATATATACCATATATTGATTGAAATCATTTGATAGGCGTATATATATATATATATATATATATATAGGCGTGCATTTTCACTCTCTCTCTCTGTTTCGCTTGCTTTGCAGGAATTTTTGTTTTGTTTTATAAATAATATTATTTCAACACATTTCCAAATCACCCTATGGGGTAGTGTTGATGACTCATTTTTTTTTTTGTGGTGTTCCCAGGAGGTGTAATCCACATTGCATTGAGGTAGAAAAGGCAGTTATAGGATTGAGGTAGATAAAAGGCAGTTATATGATTGAGGTAGACAAATGACATGGATGTATGAGGTAGACCAAGAAGCAGATGGATGGATGAGATTAGAAACTTATGGATGTAATGGGTGATGTTGCTGATGATGATGAATGCACTTGTGTTTGGGTAGTGTGCTATTCCACCATATGAATGATTGAATGACATGAATTCATGAGGTAGTTTGAAATAGATGAATGAATGATTGCATGAACTTATGAATGATTGGCAAGAGGTCTAGAGGAGGAGGAGGTCTTGGAAGAGGTCTAGAAGTGTTCCAGTGTGTGGTACTCTGTGTAACATGGAGAAGCGCATAGTCCCACATTACAATAGCTACACATGAACGTAGTTTCCTTCCTAATTTGGTTCCTCCTTGTTGTATGTTTGCAGACGTGGCACTGCTTCAGTCCGTGCTTCCGGTTGGCTGCGATCTGTGATGCTGAGCGGGGGCAAAACTCAAGCATGTGGGTCAAGAAGTAGTCCCGGCTCTCAAGGCGGGCAGGCATATTCACGATCGGCCTCGGAGGTGGTAGCATACGTGTGGTTCCGTGCTTCCTGAAGATGGAGTCGATGATGTCCTTCGCGAACAGCCTTACCGAGCTCTTCCTTCCTGTCCGCGTCATCCACAGGTTGTACGCGTTCAGGATAGTGACATCAAGAAGATGGAGTACCACCTTCTTATACCACTTACACGTCTTCCTGAGGCAGTCAACAGCAGTGATTTGCATGTCACTCTTATCCACCAACCGCATGTTTATGTTGTAGTCCATAACAAGGTCAGGTTTGGAGATAGGGACTAGATGCTTCTCGCGGGTGACAGGGTCCATTTGGTATCTCTTCTTCCCGCTATCTCGCATTGTGGACTTGTGGAAGGTGGAGAGGACATTGACTGGCTTTGTGTCATGCCAACAAATAGCCAGTATACTGTCACTGCTGCTCTTCTTCCGGAAGATGTCTCCTTTCCGTGTAGCATGAAACTTGGGCCAGTGTTTTCTGTTTGCCCTGACAGTTCCACAGCTTCCCGTGCTCCTTGCAAGGAGATACCTGGCAAGGAGAGGAGAGGTGTAAAAATTGTCGCTGTACAAGATACGGTTGGCATCCAGATACGGCTCCATCAGTGTCTTCACAACCGCCCCTGAAAGACCCAGTAGGTCGTTTGGAATGTCCACATCAGTAGCGGTGTAGATGATGAGGTCCAGCACGTATCCTGTCTCGCAGTCACACAGTACAAAGAACTTGATCCCGAAGCGGTGACGCTTCGACGGAATGTACTGCCTGAAAGAGAGACGTCCACGGAAGAGGATCAAGGACTCATCAATCACAACATTCTGAAAAGGTTTGAAAAACCGGCGATACCTGGTCAGGAGGGAGTTCAGGAATGGCCGGATTTTCCAAAGCTTGTCAGCTCCGTGTGCGGCAGTGTTGTCGACAAAGTGCAAGCACTTCAGAATTTGCCGGTATTGGTCCCTGGGCATGTACATGTTGAAGACTGGCGTTGATCTAATGTCATGCATCAGCCAATAATCCAGCATGTTGTGTTTTCTCATGTGGGGCATTAGCATGGTGAGGGCCAAAAACACGAGGAGCTGAGGGATATCGATGGGCGTCCATCTCCTCATGTGGGGCGAGGCCATCTCTTCGGAGTGCTGGGTTGCGTAGAGGTTTGTCTCCCTGACGATGTCCCCGAGCAATCCATCGTCAAAGAATGCTCGGAAGTAGTCATAAGGGGTGTCATTTTCTGAACAGGGAAAGGCAGGCTGGACGCCATTTGGCCCCTTATCAAAATGGGGTGGAACCCCAGGCATATCCCGAGGCTCGCAGTGCTCCCACTCAAAGATAGGTGGCTCGTCCGGCCTCCTGCCCCTCCCGACCACTCGTGGGGCACCTCCTGGGGCACCTCCCGGGGCACCTCCCGGGGCACCTCCTGGGGCACCTCCCGGGGCACCTCCTGGGGCACCTCCCCGAGCACGTACCTGATCACCTCTTGCGGCCCTTCCTCGGGCCCTTCCTTGGGCCCTTCCTTGGGCCCTTCCTTGGGCCCTTCCTTGGGCCCTTCCTTGGGCCCTTCCTTGGGCCCTTCCCCGGGCACCTTGCTGTGGCGGTCCCTGCTGTGGCTGTGGCTGTGGCTGCCCGCCATTAGAGTCGCTTGCTGGCGTGGGGGATATCCTGGCTTCAGGCGAATCGGGAGAGCTTGAGCCGGTGCCGGCATCACTCTCAGACATCGTCAGCCGACGCCTGGTCCTCCTGGTCCTCCTCATCCGCTGCAGGCCGCGTGGTGTTGACAACCTGGGAGGAGCAACAACAGCTGGTGTTGACGTTGATGGTCCTGGTTGTCCATGGGCGGGGGTTAGTGGTGAGAGCTGCACTACCCCCGAGATGTTCCCTAGCTCACCACCGGGCATCACTGGAGGCTCGGACGAAGCTCGCTGCCTGGATGTGGATGGGCGTGGCTGTGGGGATGACGATCTTCTTCGTTTGGCCTGTCTTGTGTTGCCTATGAAAATTGTGGGAATGGTATTTCGTATGAGGGATGTGCAGACTCAAACTTGACAACTAAGACATGATTGATTTGAGAGAGAGAGAGAGAGAGAGGAGAGAGAGAGAGAGGAGAGAGAGAGAGAGAGAGAGAGAGAGAGGAGAGAGAGAGAGAGAGAGGAGAGAGTCCTAGCAATTTCAAGGTCACCTGCGTAAGGAAACAAATGTACCGTATACCGTGATATATACGCCTATCAAATGATTGCAAGCAATATACACCAATATGCAGTATATATATAATATACATATATATATATATATATATAATATATATATATATATATATATATATACTGTATTGGTGTAGGGTATATTGCTTGCAATTATTGGATAGGCGTTGATATATAACGTGTACAGTACATTTCTTTCCTTACGAAAAGAGAGAGAAAAGTCCTAGCAATTTCAAGGTCACCTTCGTAAGGAAACAAATGTACCGTATACCGTTATATATACGCCTATCAAATGATTGCAAGCAATATACACCAATATACAGTATATATATATATATATATATAATTATATATATATATATATATATACAGTATATATATATATATAATATATATATATATATATATTATATATATATATATATATATATATACCGTATATTGATATCATAATTTTTTATAGGCGTATATATCAC
>CM064560.1:188619-328619 GCA_032716605.1 Paralithodes platypus
ATCAAATGATTGAAAACTCGCAAACACGAAATAATAATATCAATACCATCATTTGATAGGCGTCTATATCACGGTGTAGGGTTGATTTCATACTATGAAATCAACCCTACACCGTGATATATGCCTATCAAATGATTGAAAACTCACAAACACGAAATAATAATATCAATACCATCATTTGATAGGCGTCTATATCACGGTGTAGGGTTGATTTCATACTATGAAATCAATCCTACACCGTGATATACGCCTATCAAATGATTGAAAACTCGCAAACACGAAATAATAATATCAATACCATCATTTGATAGGCGTCTATATCACGGTGTAGGGTTGATTTCATACTATGAAATCAATCCTACACCGTGATATACGCCTATCAAATGATTGAAAACTCGCAAACACGAAATAATAATATCAATACCATCATTTGATAGGCGTCTATATCACGGTGTAGGGTTGATTTCATACTATGAAATCAACCCTACACCGTGATATACGCCTATCAAATGAATGGAAACGTAATATATGAAGACCAACACCACAATCTTCAATCGCTTGCAAAACTTTCAAGCAATTTCAGTCACATGCGTAAGGAATGTATTCTACTGTACACCGATATATATGTATTATATAGCCTACGCCTATAAGATAATAAGATAATGAATGGAAACGTAATATATGAAGACCAACACCACAATCTTCAATCGCTTGCAATAAAACTTTCAAGCAATTTCAGTCACATGCGTAAGGAAATAATGAATGGAAACGTAATATATGAAGACCAACACCACAATCTTCAATCGCTTGCAATCAAACTTGCAAACAATTTCAGTCACATGCGTAAGGAATGTATTCTACTGTACACCGATATATATATGTATTATATAGCCTACGCCTCTAAATAATGAATGGAAACGTAATATATGAAGACCAACACCACAATCTTCAATCGCTTGCAATCAAACTTGCAAACAATTTCAGTCACATGCGTAAGGAATGTATTCTACTGTACACCGATATATATATGTATTATATAGCCTACGCCTATAAATAATGAATGGAAACGTAATATATGAAGACCAACACCACAATCTTCAATCGCTTGCAATCAAACTTGAAAACAATTTCAGTCACATGCGTAAGGAATGTATTCTACTGTACACCGATATATATATGTATTATATAGCCTACGCCTATAAATAATGAATGGAAACGTAATATATGAAGACCAACACCACAATCTTCAATCGCTTGCAATCAAACTTGCGAGCAATTGCAGTCACATGCGTAAGGAATGTATTCTACTGTACACCGATATATATATAATATATAATCTCTATCAATCTCTCAAATAATATAAATGTACATTGTACTTACCAACACCAACACCAGTGTGTTCATCAAGCTCCTCGTCACTATCTTCACCATCTTCGCCCCGCAAGTTATGGCGTCTGTGAAAACGCATGACAGGGTTATCTTCCAGTTCTTCTTCCTCCTCACTTCCCCCACTGTCACCAAGCCCTTCCATGCTTTCATTCAACGATATTCTAGATACCGCTGAAGAGTTCATCAGCAGAACTAACTCCTGGGCTGAGAGCGGGACCCTACGCCTTGGCTGGCGCGACGTACTAGGGGCGGGCACCGAATCGAACACGGGCAAATCTTGTCTCTCCATTGTGGCGGCTAGAGCGGTACTGAGCCAAGCTCACGTGATGGGGATGTGTGGGTGGGACTTACTAGTGCACTGCCTGACCGCTAGATTTTGCTTTCCACTTAAATTACGGCGGGAAATACCAACTCGACCTATGTAGCGCGCCGCCACATAGTCCAGATTTATTATACTCGACTTATGTTGCGCGCCGCCATTTAAGGGTTAAAGGGCCTGAGGTCGATCTCTGCAGCATGGACACAGCCTAGGTGGTTGTGCTGAGAGCGAGAAGGGTCTGGACGCTCGCTTTCAAATTTGGCGGGAACCCAGAGTGAGGCTAGGCGAGGCTCGCTTCTCCTTCATCCCTCGGGGCTGCGGCGTGTCTTTTCTGTCTGGTACTGCATCTTTTCTGTCTCTTGAAGGGTGTATGTTCTTCCTCTGGATTCTGGTGTTTCTTCCCGCTCCTGTTGGTTTCCCGTTTTCCTTTCTCCTTACCTTCTTTCTTTCTTGTTGTCATCTTCCCGTTCTTGTTGGTTTCCCGTTTTTCTTTCTCTTCGATCTTTTCTTCTTTCTTGTTGTTCCTTATGTCCTTGTTCACACTGTGCTCTTGTCTGGTTTCCTCTCTTCTCTCGCATGTCAATACTGTAGTTAGTATCTCAAAGACCTTGCGGTCCATTCCAGGGAAACACTCATAATGGAAATTTAAGAGAGAGAGTGCACACAACACTATCTACTCTCTTCTTGAACTGCTCTACTGAAGAACTGTTTATAGCATCTGAGGGAAGTTTTTTCCATGTAAAAGAGATCTTATATGAAAAAAAAGTTTCCACAAAACCTAACTTCCAGCCAGAGAGAGAGAGAGAGAGAGAGAGAGAGAGAGATCTACTGGGGGGAGGAATGTAATAGAGGTAAATATTGAATATGTAAAGTTCTCCTTATCATTTCCAGTTGTACCTTCAGCTGTAACCTACAGGACTTCAGCCGGAGCCTCTCTGTCAGATAGTCCGGTCAGTTAGCTATTTCTAAAAAGCTGCGGTTGGCAATTTTATATTCTCCCTCCTCTGTTTCACCCCACTACTTTGGCGATTGTAAGACGCTTCGCTCGTATAATTTTGGTGATTTTAAAACATTTCGCCTTAATTAGTTTGGCATTTTTAAGACTTTTCGCTAGCCAATTAGTTTCACGATTTTAAGATTTTTCGCCCCATTCAGGTTTCAGTTTTTTTCCTGGTAGGCAATAGCAAACCTGTAATTTCGGAAAAACCTGCATTTCTCTACTGAAAAATGTAGGCCTACATGCAGTATTTTGCAGTATCTTGTTTTATGCTATGCTAGACAAAACAAGTTGTGTGGATTCACTAAACGGGAAGAACAATGTATTCAATATACATGCACAAAATAAGAACAAGGCACTGCATACACTCAAAGATAGACCATAGATTGTATTCATATGTAAATAGCAGTATAAAGGTGTCTGTGAAATTAGATAAGTTTTTAGTCTTGTGTCACAGGTCTTCATATTACCTGACGTCTTGGAGGGTCTCGAACCGCCTCCTTTAAGTATTTGCATGTTCACCGGGGGACTTGGTGTTGGCGGGCATTATGGAGGGTTTCAAACCGCCTCTTTAGGTTTCTGCTTACTGTTACTGGGAGTCTCGAACTGCCTCCTTTAAAGTGTTAGTAGCATCGAGCCTACATTTGCTAGCCTCAAGCTTAATAGCTGTCTAGCTGATGTTTTGGCAGCATCTAGCCTACCTTTAGTAGCGTCAGGCCTACTTCTGCTAGACTAAAGACTATCTGGTGAGATGGTAGCGTCGAGCCTACCTCTAGTAGAGACTAGCCTTCTTCGACCAAATATAGGATTGCCCCTAAAGTATTTGATACCTCGGTCAAAGTGACTTGGGCAGTGTCTCTTTTTGTTTCTATCCCTGGGTTGGTGGTGTTGAGGGTTAGAAGGGGTTGCATGCTATGAGATCTTTCTGAGGTGTTGGTGGTAGCCGAGACATCTCGCTGGTGGTGATATAGGGGTGGAAAACACTCCGGGCCAGAAGAGCGCGTTGTGGCTGGTGTTGTTGATGTCTTATGCCCTTGTTGCTCGAGAACCTGGACCGCGGCTATCCTGGCTATTTCAACTTGATGCAGATTATTTTAGCTTGAATAGATGCCCATTTTAGCTTGAAGGAGAGTTTGGGGTGGCATTTTTGTTTGCATGATGAAGGGGTCTGTGAAGGATGGGGGGGGGTAATTTTAACTTGGGGTGCCATTTTTGTTTGTCTCATGAAGGGGGGGGGGGTGAGGGGGGGGGAGAGGGGCCTTAGGGGGTACTTACAGCTTAGAGGGGGTGTATGGTAAACAGCCCCAGTGTTACCTTGACCTTTATACAGGACCTGTATCTAGTCACCACAACTTCTCTACCAAACAGTAATCAGGTCAGTTAGCTGGGGCAGTCATTTTGGATCCTTCTAATTCGTCCAATTAGTTAGGTGTTGTACAGTATGGAGACGGTGGCATTGACAAAAAGACAGGAGGCAGAGTTGGAGGTTGCAGAGTTGAAGATGCTGCGAATTTCGTTGGGAGTGACAAGGATGGACAGAATTAGAAATGAGTATATTAAAGGGACGGCACATGTAGGCTACTACGGCTCGGGGACAAAGCGAGAGAGGCAAGATTGAGGTGGTTTGGACATGTGCAGAGGGGGGATGCATAGTATGTTGGGAGAAGGATGTTTGGGATGGAGCTACCAGGCAAAAGAAAAAGAGGAAAGCCATACATACTTTTATGCCACGCTTTCAAGAGCGAGTTACAGTATATTCTGGTTGCACTTCCCAGTAGGGATGTACCGATGTATCGGCATCAGTGGTATCGGCCTGTTTTAGGGGTATCGGTATCGGTATCGGTGAAATATTGGCCGATACTTTAAACTATTTACGCTCTGTATGTTCCCCTCTTTTATAATTTTGTTTATCAATCCTTTCCCTGTTTAGGGACTTCAGTCACTTCAGGATTGCCTATTGACTGACTTAAGTTCATGTTATGGGTGTCAATGAGGTTAAGATTTAAGATATATGATTATTAGACTAATTTTATAGCCTACTTACATTCACAATTGAATTTTCTAGAAAGAAGTATCGGTATTGGTAACGTATTGGTGTATTTACAGTATCAGAGTATCGGTATCGGCTCTAAACTGAGTGTCGGTATCGGTATCGGCCAAATTATTGGTATCGGTACATCTTATACTTCCCAGCTCAGGGAAATGTGCAATGACTTCAACTTAGGTTACTCTCGACTGGGAGAGGACTGACCTTAACTCTATTTGAACCAAACATGACATGCAAAGAACATAAACACAATGGAGGGTATAATGGATTTTATTCTCAACACACAGATGGCACATAAACAATATATACTTCACACTTGAAGGTATCAAACCAGACACTCATACAAAAAAGGGTAATAAATAAGGAGGCATAATAGACCTCAAACACACAATCGTCCCAAAGTACGTTGAATGAGTTAGCACTGACAAAATATAAGATGAGCAAGAACAAGGACGATTGTAAAAGATATTAATAAGAGGAAGCGGTAGCTTCCTAATTGATGAACACAAGGAGTTCAGATCAAAGTGAACTCAAAACATTAACGAGAACCTGAACTCATGAACAAATATACTCTATATGCCTAAACCTATATGATAAGATATGCTTAAACCCAGATATATGGCAAGAACTCTCAGATGACGTGTAGGGTGTGTGTATTAGGTAAAATGGCAATGTTATATCTATATTTCCTCTTCTGGGGGCCATGGGAGCTCGGGCCCGAGGAAGTATCTATACACAAAGCCGGGTGTAGGATAGGTGTATCTGTTCCCCAGCAAACGGGGCGACTGAAGGACAAAGCACAAGGGAAGACGCAAAGCATGTTTTCAGGTAACCTACGTTAATCACTGACAGAGTTCTGGCACATCTAGGCTTCACTATATCACTTGTACCACACAAAAAGAAAATCACTCAAGTTATGGGAGTAGAGAGCACTGGGGTCGACGGGAGCACTAAGCCTTGAGGGCACTGGACGACGTCGAAGACTACGGGGGCCTGGGCTGCTTACACACAGTCTGGCACTCGTCATGGCTCAGGTCAGGCCAGAGGAGCTCGTGTTCCGGGCTGATCACACACAGCTCGGCCTGTTCACGGGCTTGGGTCGGGGCCGAAGAGCTCGTACAGGCGCCGAGAGTTGGGGACCTTTCTCACTGGTCCTGGTGGTCTCGGGCGGCTTCTCCGGGGTCCTCATCCTTGCTGCTGTCGGCTAGCGTCTCGTCTCGACTTGCTCTTCAACACACACAATCTGGGGAGAGAAGGCAGCTTCTCTGCAACAACCAGAGTCTTTCCTGGTGTTGCGGGCAAGCTCACCTGAGGGGTGACTGGTAAGCCGACATGACCTGGTCGCTTCTTGTCAGAGGGCGACAAGAGAGTGGCCGGGGAGTGACTGCTCAGGGAGTTGGGGGTGGTTTCTATCACAGACTTCTTGTTACTAGCAGTCTCGGCGCCAGACAAGGGGAGCTGTCGAGCCACGCTAGGAATACGAGGTGTTACTGGGCCAGACTCAGTAGCTATGCGCCGACGGCAAGCATTATAGATTACACGCAGGTGAACTGAGTTAAGATCAGAACAGCAAGCATTATACATTAGGTTATGTGCTCTGATCCCCAGTTGGTACCTGAGTCTAGGTTGTCTACTTCGCACCCACAACAAGCATTATAGGTTATACGGGGGCACACTGAGTTAAGATCAGAACAGCAAGAGTTATAGGTTACATGCTCCGATCCCCAGCTAGTAGTAAGACAAGCCTTTCCCACCTTAGGCTTAGTTTTGTCCTTTCCAACCTTAGGACTGTGTGTGTTTAAACCAAAAAAATTGTTTTAAGCCAGCAGGCTGAATGCTTGTCGATGATTGGGCTGGCTGGGGTAGTGTCTCTTCTGGCTGGGATGTCGATGCGGGGGCATCTCCGGGCAGATTAAGGGCACATCTCGGGTTGGTAATCCTCCTGACGGTGTTTCCTGAGGTGCTGTGGGGTGCACGACTGTTGATTTCTTGGTTTTGACTATTTCTGCATGTTCTGGTGTCAGGGTCATAGGTTGGTTGCAGCTGGATAGGTGATTAAGTGGGGCAATTTCGTTAGCTGGTGATGCGATTGGGCCCACGTGTCGAGGCTTCCCTCTCTTCTACGTCATTTGCCCTTTTTGTGAGGGCTGAGGGGACATCTGATGGATTGTGTCCACTCTTGCAGGTGCTGGCATCACGGCTATAGGCTGGCTGCAGCTGAATTGATCATTAGGTGGGGCAATTGCGTCATTTGGTGATGTAGTTGGGCCCACGTGTCGAGGCTTTCCTCTCATCCGCTTCGTTTGCCCCTTTTGTGAGGGCTGAAGGGACATCTGGGGGGTTGTGCTAGTGGTTGCACTATAGGCGGTATGGTTGGCGATGTATTGGGAGCACTGGGATTTTGGTGTAAATTTGGAGGGCTCCGGAAGATGCGAGATGGTGGTGGCGTGTCGCGTATCCCGGGATGGTTTATCTCTACTACCGTATTCTGTGATCGTCGAAGAGGACGAAGAAGACAGTGGGAGGTGAGGCCTGGAGGGGTGACTATCTTGATGGTGTAGATGTCGGATAGAAGCTATGCGGGCATATTAGTTTTGGGGTTCCGGGGCTGGCAATTTGTTTTGAGGCCGCATATCACATACGGTAATAGATAACACATATAATTCCTTTCACAGCATTTTGTATTCAAATTTCACCAGGGATTAAAGGATAAATTCAAAAGTCAAGGTCCCAGAGTTAGGTTCGTAGATTTTTGTTTGTTTTCCAAATGGGACAACTACACTTGTACACTTGGATACCATAGTCTCTAGCCCACTTATCAGAATTCGTGGAGTTCTTATGTTTTTCTTTATGTAATTATAACTATCTGGGATGATTTTTGGATGGAACTTGCTTGTCAATAAATAGTCTATACAGTTTTGTAGTTGATGTATAGGAAATTATATTCACAAATTAGTTTCCAAAGATATACTTCCATAAATATTATGGAACCATATTACCAGTCTTGCTAAGGCAGCCTCCCAGAAGCTGGGTGTGCTCAACCGCCTTAGGGGGTTCTTTTCCCCTGCACAGCTTCTTGCTCTCTGTACAGGGGCATAGTGCGCCCTTGTATTGAGTATTGTTCACATGTGTGGGGAGGTTCCTCTCACACCGCTCTCCTAGACAAAGTTGAAAGGAAGGTCTTTCGTATCATTAACTCCCGTCCACTCACCAACTCTCTGCAATCTCTCTCTCTCCGCCGCAATGTTGCATCTCTCTCGCTATTCTATCGCTACTATAATAATCAGTGTTCCTCAGAGCTATCCCAGTGCATACCACCTCCTTTACGTAGGGCACGTGGTACCCGTCTTGCAACTCAATCCCACCCCTACTCTGTGCAACTCTCCAACCCAAGAGTGAAACGTTACTCTCAAACTTTCTTCTACTCAACAGCTGAGCTCTGGAACTCTCTCCCAGAATCAGTCTTTCCCTCTTCCTATGACTTAAATTGCTTCAAACTCCGTGTGTCCAGGCATTTTGGCTCGAACGTCCCTTGATTTTGGCCCTGTCACTCTTTCAACTATGGGGGGGGCACTCGCTATAGGCAGTTATGCCTTTTGCCTCCCTCAATCACATAGAAAAAAAAAAAATAAAAAAAAAAATAGAAATAGGTGAAGTCCACAATTATCTACGAGTGGGTTAGAGACTATGGCATCCGACTGTACTCTACTTGTTGTTTCAGGATGTTGTCAAAGGTGTTGGTGGCTTGTCTGGCACTGGTGCTTCTCATGGTGGCAGGTAAGTCAATAATTACCATCCTTCACTACAATAATATAAAACAGGATATGATAGTGGGGTAGGAAATTGACGCTTCCATAGCCTCCCAATAAGGGGGGGATGTGCGTATTTATTTCCTCATTTATCTTTTTATAATTTTCTTAGTTTACCTCCATCATGACTTAAAAAAAAAAACAAGACTCTCCTTCAAGATAAATTTGTACATTTTTTGATAGAGAAATACCCGGCCAAAGGCCGATTCCCCTTAAATTACAGGCTCGCCAGGACAAAAATTGACACCTAAATGACACAAAAAGTCTTAATATTGACAAAGAAATGGGGCGAAAGGTCTTAAAATTGCCAAACTAACGGGCCGAATGTCATAAAATCTTAAAAGTAATGGAGCTAATCATGAGGAAGAAGGGGGACCAGATCCATGTCCCCTTAAGGAAAGAAAACATTCATGAGGCTTACATTAGGCTGCATTTGGCCGTGACGCTCATCTGTATATCATTGTCCTTTGAACTCTGTGGTACTGGTGGGTAATTCAGGCGACCGTTTGTCTGGTCCCCCCTCCATCCTCATGTTTAGCCCCATTAGTTTTCAGATTTTATGACGTTCGGTCAATTGATTTGGCGATTTTTAGGCCTTAAATATTGTCAATATTGTCAATATTTGTCAATATTAAGACTTTTTGTGTCATTTAGGTGTCGATTTTCGAGTTATCCAGCCTGGTAGGCTACACTGAGGCTACTGTATTAGCCAAATTATCAAAGGTTATCCTGGATGGGACACCATAAATACCCACTAACTCCAGGTTCGTATTTTCACTGCTAGGAAAAAAAAAAAAAAGAAAAAAAAAAAAAAAAAAAAAAAAGGAAAAGTGGGGATTGGGCCTGAGTATGTAGAATAGGTAATAGGACTAGGTAAACATGGGTCCAGGGTGTTGGAAGACATGCCCATGCAATTGTGCCTTCTTACTCGGGAATCAAACCTAAATCCTTTCAGTGGTGAGCTAAACATACTATAGTCTATTCGCTGTAAGTAGGTGAGAAATCATGACCTCTAACGTCTGTAACTCAAAACGAATTGAGTAATCAAGCTAATATTTCTACCATTTGGGAAGAGTCAGCCAAGGAATAGATGTGGAAATTTACTACCAATTTGTTCTAGCCCTTTATTAAGTTAAAGAGGATAGAGGTCATGATTTATCGCCTACTTACAGCGAACAGACTATAGCCAATATGCCACAGCGGACACCCTATATATGGGGATAGAGGAGATAGAAGTATTACCCCGCACATTGTGTAGATTTGTAAAAGTCGTCATAAAATTATCTAGACGTGTGTGAATTTGTATTTTGTTTTTTGTGTTCATTGTTTTCTGTTATGTTGTCCTTATTCGGGCTCTGTCATGAGTCGGCCACGCACCCCCCCCCCCCCCCCCCCCCTCAAAAAAAAGGAAAAGTGGGGATTGGCCCTGAGTATATACATACATACATACAATCATAAAATGGGATGAGGTATGAGGATGGAAATACCTACTTATAACAAATATTTGTCCATATATGTACATAATAATAGTGAGTACTACGTACCATAATTTAGTTGTGGTAAGGCTATGTAATACTATACAGTACTATAAATATTGAGTGCGCTACATAGAACAATTGTAGCAATACGTCACACATTATAAGTGGTTTAATTTGAACATATACTGTATGTATACAGTTTCAGTTCAATATAAAACATTCAATATGAAACATGTGCTTAAACATTCTTGCTTGTGTCTACCATATCGCTAACTTATACTCTAGGCTACTGTATAAGTCTCAGTTTTGCAAGTACGTTTCAAATGTGTCATCCATCATAAATGTTTAACAGATAAACAAATACTAATCCTTCATAAATGTTTAACAGATAAACAAATGCTAATCCTTCATAAATGTTTAACAGATAAACAAATAATAATCCTTCATAAATGTTTAACAGATAAACAAATACTAATCCTTCATAAATGTTTAACAGATAAACAAATACTAATCCTTCATAAATGTTTAACAGATAAACAAATACTAATCCTTCATAAATGTTTAACAGATAAACAAATACTAATCCTTCATAAATGTTTAACAGATAAACAAATACTAATCCTTCATAAATGTTTAACAGATAAACAAATACTAATCCTTCATAAATGTTTAACAGATAAACAAATACTAATCCTTCATAAATGTTTAACAGATAAACAAATACTAATCCTTCATAAATGTTTAACAGATAAACAAATACTAATCCTTCATAAATGTTTAACAGATAAACAAATACTAATCCTTCATAAATGTTTAACAGATAAACAAATACTAATCCTTCATAAATGTTTAACAGATAAACAAATACTAATCCTTCATAAATGTTTAACAGATAAACAAATACTAATCATAATTAATATACTTTAGCATAAAGAGTATGCGTAGACAAGGTATTCTCCTTGAAATGTGTTGTTGATGAATATCTGGAGAAGGGACAAAAGTTACATGCTGCCTTTATTGACTTGGAGAAAACCTGTGACACAGTTGATGGAGAAGGTCTGTGGAAAGTATTGAGAATATACGGAGTAGCTGGTACTGTAAGTTGCTGAAAGCGGTGAAGAGCATGTATGATGGTGAAAAGGCAGTGCGTGTGGAGAATGAACAGAGCGAGTTCTTTGATCTGAATGTTGGGTTAAAGCAAGGGTGCATGATATCCCCTTGGTCGTTCAATATCTATAATTATGGATGGAGTTATGAAATATATTCAAGGATAAGCAGTGGATGTTGGTGTACCCCTGATAAGGGAAGGAAAAGAGTGGAAGTTGCCTGTATTGCTGTTTGCTGACGATACATTTCTGATGAGTGATAATTAGTGGGAGTTACAAGGTCTGGTAAATATGTTTCGAACCATGTGTGAGAAAAGGAACTTGAAATTAAATACGGGGAAGAGTAAGCTTATGGTCTTTGAAAGGGGTGCAGTCACACTGTCAGGTGAAGTTGAATGGTCAGGTTATGGAGCATGACAGCTCATTTAAGTATTTGGGTAGTGTGTTGAGTAAAGATGGGAGTATGGATGAAGAAGTGCAGGAGAGGGTGCAACAGGGGAAGAGGGTTGTAGGAACGCTGAAAGCAGTAACAAGGAATAGGGTGGCCAGCATTGAAATAAAGAAATTCTTGCATGATAGTATAGTAATCCCAACATTGACATATGGGAGTGAAGCATGGACGTTGTTAGAGAGGCACAAATCAAGAGTGAGGGGGGTGAAAATTAGTTACTTGAGAAGTGCATTTGGAGTTACATGGAGGGATAGACAGGCGAATGAGGAAGTAAGAGAGCGGTGTGGTGTGGATGTAGATGTGCTGGAAAGTGTGAAAAGGAACACCTTGAGATATGGTTCGGCCATGTGGAATGTATGGGAAGCTAGAGAATGACTAAGAGAGTGTACGAGAGATGGAGGGACAGAGAGGGAGAGGGAAACCGAGAGTGAGGTGGAAGGATGGAGTTGAGAGGTCTATGTAAGAAAGCGGTGTTGGTTAGGATGAGGGGTGATGGCTGACGGGACAGAGTTGCTTGGGGGCGATTCATTCGTAGCCACACCTTCGGGGATCATGACGTCTGGCAATAGACAGATTAATTACAGATATGTAAAGATTAATGTTACGACTTACGAGCACTCTAACTTTGGATATATATAGGCTATCACAAAGTAATTAATTCAACTAGCCATTAATTAATGTTGTCTATACACTGTCCAACTATCTCCGGCCCGGTTGAATGACTTTATTGTTTTTACCAAATATTAACATTTAATCAATACAAAGGATCAATATGTCACAGAATATGAGCACGACTGTATGGTTATAGTATTTAAATGTTTAAAATTATCGTTCCTACTATTAATAAATTTGTTATCATTATCTTTCAGGAGGACTTGGGCAGGTGCCTGCAGGTAAGATATATATATATATATATATATATATATATATATATATATATATATATATTCAGGTTATTTTACATATAAGCTACTATGACAAATGATGCAATGTTTAAACAGATGAATTATTAGCTATCATAACGTAAAAATAATTGAGCTTAAATAATTACAAAAACAATCAAATATAATTATGTATTACTTCACTTATTTTCTATTATATTTGTTTACAGAGCCACGTGAGGGAGAGTTTTGTTGCAAGAACCAGTCGTATATCAAACCCGATGATGCAGGTGTATGTTGTAGGTGAGTCATTCTTCATACATACACTTATATACTGACAGTCACACATATATACACACTCTCTCACACAAACTGAAAACCCATGGTGTGACAGGCAAGCTGGGCAAGTGGATTCACAGCTTTCTCCATGGCAAATACAGCTCTCCCTTGATTTACGATTGGGTCACGTTCCTGAACACCCAATCTTAAATAGAAAAATCATATAGCAAACCCTAAAACTAATGGGGTAAATGGGGTTGCGTTCTCGGACCAGCCAAAACACAAACACAAACGCCTAAAAACCTATAATAATATCATAAATTGGGGCATCAGATAGTGAGGGAGACCTTTACCAACAAGTGGCAATAAATGGAACAGTTTCTAAGAGCTCTGCAGTCAATAGCAGTGTTCCACAGGGTTCGATTCTAGGTCCCTTATTGTTCCTGGTTCTTATTGGTGAAATTGATAACACTGTGCTACACTCCAGGATAGCTTCGTTTGCAGATGACACTCGAGTTACCAGAGATATAGGCTAAGCACAATTGAAGACACTGTTCTCCTGCAACAAGACCTGAACAGAACATATACATGGGCCACTGAAAAAAACATAAAATTCAATGAAAACAAATTTAAATTTATGAGGTATGGCAAAGAAAACCTCGAAAAATCCTCAGACTACACAACATCACAGGGCACAATTACAATCAAGGAGAACAAGAACCTAGGCATAACACTGAGCCACAACAAAAAGTTCAGCATACATATTAGCAATATAGTCGATAGTGCTACAAAGTTATCAGGATGGGTCCTTAACCCTTATTTAGCGGCGAGCAACATAAGTCGAGTTAAATAAAGCTGGACTATGTGGCGGCGCTCGACATAACTCGAGTGGCAATTTCAGCACGTAATGTGGCTGAGAGAGAGAGACAAGTGGTGGCAGGAGACTAGCGAGCGTATGACTGCTCCAGACCACCGCGGCGAACCTACTGACACAAATCTCAGCTCCCTCCTCCCTCTCTCACTCGCTACATACTCAATTATGTACTGAAAGTACCGAATTACCTGCTTTTTGCACTCGCGTTGCACGGTTATTGCAAGAAAACTATCCATCATACAAGGATCGTTATGGTGTCATTCGAAAGCTCTGTTTATGCCCTTTCAGGGATAGGTACTTGTTTTACGTTCTGGGTCTTATTTAGGCATGAAAATGATCACGTAAACAGCCCTATTTTGGCTAAAAACACCCCGCTGTGCGGTACACATAAATAAACCGCATAGGCCGCTCGTAAGGTGTTAAGGGAGCCCACCTCGCTTTTTTTCTCTTTCTCTCCCTCTCTCTTTGGCTTTTATCCATTCGGCCCCATTCAGTCTACTGTTTTAAGACGTTTAACCCCATCCAGGTGTCAATATATTCCTGGCGAGCAGTAGCGAGCCAGCATATATATATTTTTGTTTTGACAGCAAGCTAAATTTGTAAATTTTTCGATAGAAAAATTTCTCTGGCAAAGCCGGATTTTTCCATACAATGCTGGCTCGCTTTCGCTCGCCAGGAAGAAATCTACACCTGGATGGGGATAAACATCTTAAAACAGTTGGCTGAATGGATATAAGCCAGGGAAAGAGAGAAAAGGAGAGAAAGATAAAAAAAGTCTGGTGACTCCCCTTAAATAAACTGGCATAGGTTGACCTCACAGGGGATAGGTCCACTTGGGGGAATTTTGTGTGTGGCTAACCTCATAAAGGGGAGTAATAAGGCATCCAACAATAGATAGATAGATAGACCTGTACTAGGGCTATAGTCAGTTCATTATAGGTAGGCCAGAAATAGTGCCCTCTAACCTATGTAACTGAAAAAGGGGCTAGAGCAAATTGACTACTTCCGAGTTTTGGTCTATAAGGAAGTTGGAGTTGTGGCCATCAATATTTAGAAGAATTATCAGCTAATATCAGGAGGTGTGTGGAGTGAGGAGAAGAGGGAGGGGAGTGAAAGGTACAGCATGGTGGACAGAAGAGGTAAGAATAGCTGTAGAAGAAAAGAAGAAAGCATATAGAGAGTGGTTGGGTAGTAGAGGGAATGAAGATTTCAAGAGACAGAAACGAGCGAGGTACGTGGAGAGTAAGAGGGTGGTGAAGAGAGTAGTGAAGGAAAGTAAGAGAAGAGTAGATGAGGAATTTGGAAGGAATCTGAGTGTAAAATGGAGGGAGAGTAAGAAACTGTTCTGGAAAGAAGTCAAGAAAGTTAGGGAAGGTAGCAAGGGAAACAGTAAGGGTGTGAAAGATAAGAATGGGAGAATGCTAGCCGAGAAGCAAGAGAGAGTCGAAAGATGGAGAGAGTACTTCAGTGAGTTGCTAAATGTAAGGAATGAAGAGCCAGCAAACATAGCTGGATATGGTATGGGAGGGAGAAGAAGAGAAGTAGTGGAGGAGGAGGTGGGGATCAGGAGGTCAGAAGTGTGGGAAGCCATGAAAAGAGTGAAGTTGGGGAAAGCACCAGGAACAGATGGAGTGTGTGGGGAAATGTTGAGGTATGGTGGTGAGATAGTGATAGAATGGGTATGGAAAATGTGCAAACTAGCATGGGAGAAGGGGAGTGCACCCGATGACTGGAAGACTGGCATAATAGTCCCCCTATATAAGGGCAAAGGGGAAAGAGGAGTGTGTGGTAACCACCGAGGAATATGTCTTCTAAGCGTAGTAGGGAAGGTATACAGTAGGGTAGTGATTGAGAGAGTGAGAGTGAGAACGGAGAAATGGATAGGCGACGAGCAGGGAGGTTTTAGGAAGGGAAGAGGATGTGTAGATCAGATTTTTACCCTGAATTGTGATGTGGAGAAGTATCTGGAGAAGAAACAAAAGGTGTATGTTGCCTTTATGGACTTGGAGAATGCCTATGACAGAGTGGATAGAGAAGGTTTGTGGAAAGTACTTAGAATATACGGAGTAGATGGCAAGTTGCTCAGAAAGCAGTGAAGAGCATGTATGAGGGTGCAAAGGCGGCAGTACGTATGGAGAGTGAGCAGAGCGAGTTCTTTGACCTGAATGTTGGTTTGAAACAGGGGTGTGTGAGGTCCCCGTGGTTGTTTACTGTATATATGGATGGAGTCATGAAAGAAATACTATCAAGAGCAGTGGATGTTGGTGTATCGCTGAAAAGGGAGGGAATTGAATGGAAGCTACCTATACTGCTGTTTGCGGATGATACAGTTCTGATGAGTGATAATGAATGGGAGTTGCAGGGTCTGGTAAATGAGTTTGGAACAGTGTGCGAAAAACGGAATTTGAAGGTAAATGCGGGGAAGAGCAAGGTTATGGTCTTCGAAAGGGGTGAAGTCACAGAGTGTGAGGTGAAGCTGAACGGTCAGGCTATGGAGATCGTCAACTCTTTTAAGTATCTGGGCAGTGTGTTGAGTAAAGATGGGACTATGGATGAAGAAGTGCAGGAGAGGGTACAAAAGGGGAAGAGGGTTGTAGGAACGCTGAAAGCAGTAACAAGAAATAGGGTGGTCAGTATGGAAGTGAAGAAGTCCTTGCATGACAGTGTGGTAATCCCGACACTGACTTACGGAAGCGAAGCATGGACGTTGGTTGAGAGACTCAGACCAAGAGTGAGAGCAGTGGAAATGAATTACTTAAGAAGTGCGTGCAGAGTTACATGGAGGGATAGACAGACTAATGAGGAAGTAAGAAGGAGGTGTGGTGTGGAGGTAGATGTGCTGGAAAGTGTGAAAAGGAACAACTTGAGATGGTTCGGCCATATGGAATGTATGGAAAGCGAGAGAATGACTAAGAGGGTGTACGAGAGCGAGGTGGAAGGACAGAGAGGGAGAGGTAGACCGAATGAGAGGTGGAAGGATGGAGTGAGGAAGTACATAAACGAAGGCGGTGCTGGTTGGGGGGAGGGGCGTTGACTGACTGGGGACAGAGGTGCATGGGGGCGGTTCGTTCGTGGTCACCCCTTCGGGGATCACGGCGTCAGGCAATAGATAGATAGATAGATCAGCCAATATACGGTCATAATACATATATAAATACATAAAACCAATTTGATCATACTTTTTATCCATCAGAAACCTACATAATTATTGCAGTTCTATTTACTATCGATGTTAACGGCTCAAACTTCCTTATAGCCTGAAACTCGCAAGTGGTCAATTGGTTGTAAATCTCCACACCTATTCCCTGGCTGATCATTTTTAAGTGGCAAAAATAGTAGGTGGATTACTGTAGTTGTGTATGAGTTATTGATGTTAGTGGTGAAGATGTTTGGCCTACCTATTAAGTAACACCCCGTTCTTAACATTAATCATCAATTACAAACCCCAATGCACTTGAATGAACTAATGAAAGCATATGGTCCTCCCTGGATTCCAACTCGGGACACCACAAGCAGAACATACAATAAATGGGGTATATCTTGTGTTACATTACAGGTGTGTGAGCAGTATCATGATGTGTGGCCCCCTGCCCACCTGTCCAACTCCACCAGCTAACATCACCTGGCTATTGAAGGGGGTCACTGTCTGTGGCTGTACACTGTAGGTCCACTATATACTTCTTACAGTATGTGTGTTTGTATGTGTATTTACACTAGTTGTATTACACTAGTTGTATTTGCGGGAGTGAGCATGCTCGTTAATTCCCGCCTCCTAAGATACCGTGTCATACCGTGCTTTGAAACTATGCACTGATGGTGCAGACACTACTTCGGCTGGCAATTTGTTCCACCCACTAATCGAGTTGGTAGGAAATCTTTTACTTTTCAGATCAGATTTACTATTAGGCACTTTCAGTTTGTAGCTGTGACCTCTTGTCCTCTCACCTCCATCCCTCTCTATGAAGTTTTCTTGGTCGATTTTGTCAATACCTCTAACACATTTGTATATCTGAATTTGCTGTCCTCGTTTCCTTCTCTGTTCCAGTGTAGGTAGATTCAATCTCTCGAGCCTCTCTTGGTACTCCAAATTTTCCAAACCTGGGATCATCGTAGCTGCTCTCTGTACCCTCTCAATTTTGTGGATATGTTTCTTCATGTGAGGGGACCACACTACAGATGCATAATTCCATCCTGGGTCTTATTATTACCGTTATTATTTGTTTCATGGTGTTTTCATTAAGATAATTGAAAGACATCCTGATATTTGCCAATAGTGCTAGTGATTCTCTTACTATCTTATTTACGTGGCTTTCTGGAGACATGTTATCCTTAAATTCTATCCCCAAGTCTTTTTCTTTTTCTGCTTTGGGAATCACTTCGTTTCCTAGTTTATAATCTTTTCTAGGTCTGTACTTGCTTTTACCCATTTCTAGTCTTATATTTCCCTGCATATTCCCTCCATATTCCATTTGATGCTCCATTCATGGATCTTTTGAAAATCTGCTTGGAGTTCAAGGCAATCCTCCTGGGTTCTGATCGTTTTAAGATGCTAAGACAGTTTAGCATCGTCCGCAAACATGCTCATGTAGCTTGTTAGTCCCTCAGGTAAGTCATTTACAAATATTAGAAACATGATTGGGGCTAGGACAGATCCTTGTGGTACTCCACTCGTAATTTGAGTCCAGTTTGACGATTTCCCCCTTACTGTTGTTCTCATCTGTCTTCCGCTAAGGTAGCTCTCCATCCATTTCAGCAGTTTGTCTCCTACTTTTCCCTCATGTTTTAATTTCCACAGCAATCTCTTGTGTGGAACTTTGTCAAATGCCTTTTTAAAGTCTAGGTAGGCACAGTCTACCCATCCTTCCCTCTGGTCCACTGTGTCTATTACTCTAAAGAGTCTAGAGTAAAAACTCAACAAGTTGCTTACACATGATCTGCCTCCTCTGAATCCAAATTGTCGGTCAGTAATTAATCTTTTGGATTCCAGGTAGTTCACCCCTTTGTCCCTTATTAATCCTTCCAGAATCTTCATGAGGATGCTCAATAGTGATACAGGTCTATAGTTCAGTGGTTTATCTCTGCTTCCTCCCTTAAATATAGGAATAATGTTTGCTCTTTTCCATTATGTAGGTACTATCCCTGTGTCCAATGATTTGGTCATTATATCATATAATGGTATACTCAGTTCCTTGGCATTTTCTTTAATAATCCAGCCTGATACTCCGTCCGGTCCGGCGGCTTTGTTTGGATCCACCTTACTCATTATGTCTATGAGCTCTGCTCTGTTAAATGTGACTTCCGGCATTTCCTCTGTACCTATCTCATTGGTTTCTGGTGCAATGAATTCTCCTTCTTTTGTAAATACTGATGCAAAATTTCTATTTAGTTCTTCCGCAATTTCTGTATCCTCTTCTATGATTCTGTTTCCACTTTTAATCTTTACGATTGTGGCTTTTATCTTCCTTTTGCCGTTTACAAACTTGAAAAAAAAAATTGGATTCTTTTCATAGTTCTCCGCTATCCCTTTCTCATGGTTTGCCTCTGACCTCCTCCTCATTTCTGTGTATTTGTTTCTCTCCTCTTTATACTTTTGTCTGTTATCTTCCGAATCCCAGTTTCTCATCTTTTTGCAGGCTTTGTTTTTTGCTTCCTGTGCCTGCCTACATTCGCGGTTAAACCATTCTTTGCGATTTCCTTTTTTTCTGATATTAATGTACTTTGGGACAAAAGTTTTTATACCAGTATCATAGATCTCCATGAATGCCTTGAGTTTTTTGTCTACCTCACTTTCAGATAACACCTGATCCCAATTTTGTGACTTGAAAAAATCCCGTAGTCCTTCGAAATCGGTTCTGGAATACATCCAGTGATTTTCCTTGTGCTTTTCCCTTCCCTTGGGTAGATTATACTTCAATAGTAAGTCTATGTCTAGAACTGCATGGTCGCTTTTTCCTAGTGGGCATAGGTACTGAATACTTTGAACCTCCTCCTCCCTTCTTGTGAATAGAAGGTCCAATCTAGCTGGTTGATCACTTCCCCTTACTCTTGTTGACTCTTTTACATGTTGGTATATAGAATTTTCCATGGCCATACTTAAAAATTCATAGCCCCAACTTTCCTCTCCTGTTCCGGGTTCAAGTTCTTCCCAATTCACTTCCTGGCAGTTAAAGTCCCTACACATGACTATTTCATCCTTTGAAGCAAAGATATTTTCTAGCATACTAATTGTTTCCTTACGCATTAGGCTATGCTCCTCCTTACTCCATGTCTTCGTCTTGGGAGGTACATACGCTACTATCACCACTATTTTTTCGTTTCCACCAATTTCTAGTGCTAAAGCTTCTGCTGTTGAAGTTTCTAGTTTTATCTCAGACACAATCAAATCTTTCCTAGTAAGGATGCACACTCCACCTCCATGTCGAAATTTTCTGTCCCTCCTCCAAATCCTGTATTCAGACCATCCTAGCAGATTTATATCAAGTTCCTCTCTTAGTGTTGTCTCAGTGAGACATACTATTTCTGGTTTCTTAGTATTGAGCAAGTCTGTTAGTTCTAATTTCTTAGAGATTAGCCCATCGACATTGCTATATAGAATACTTATACTTTCTAGTCCCCCATTACCTGCTCCAAGTGCCTTATCTGCGGCGGTCTGTTCCCTACCCTCTTTTTCTTTTAGTTTCTCTTTACCAAAAGTTTCATAATCTTCCCCTTTCTTACTCCGTAAAAAAAATTATTCTTTTCTTGTTCTGTCCTCTTGCTATTTTCCTCTTTGGCGGTTTTCCTTAGTTCAGCCTCCTTCTTTCTCTCTTCTTCTGGTATGTCCCGCCTGATGTAGATTTTGTCCCTACCCTCTAACCCTTTTAGCCTAGCTGCCATGATTTCATCACATGTCCTTCTTGACTTAAATTCGATTTTTACCAGTCTATTGTATTATTTTGTATATTTTCCCAGCCTAAACATGTCTGATATTTCCTCCTTCCAGGTGTCCTCCTCATCCTTAATAGATTCCAGAATCTTGTTGATGCGACCTTCATCCTTCTCTCTTCGTTTTGTCCAGTCTAGTTCCTCCTTTTCTTCCACCCCTGAGGCAGTTAGCCCTACGACTTTCTTCCTGGATGGCCTGAGAGTTTTCGTGGATGCCTTGCTTAACCATACTTTTTACCTGGTCCTTTATCCTAACATCTTTCTGTTTCTGTTCAACCATTAGCTTCCTGAATTCGTCACTGTTTGCCGTCCTTACACTGTCTAAATCTTTTACCACTTGGTCTCTAGTCATGCCCCAAGCATTTTTACCTTCAGAGATACTGGTGTTTAGCCTAGTCATTATCACTGCCTTTTCTCTCTCCACAAACTCCAACCTGTTCTTCAACTCACCATTCTCTGTAACAATTTCCTTCTTAACTATCTCCAAGCCGGTCACTCGGTCCTCCAAGTTCACTCGGTCCTCCAAGTTCTTGATTTTGTTCAATAGCATGTAGCAAAATTTTCCAGTGTCCTCAGCCGTCCAATGTTTTCATGAAACCGGGAAAATCCGGCTCTCCCTCCGATTCGTCACTCTCGCCTTTATCACCCCTCTCTTCCTCAGCCCCCTCGTCACCTTCATTAACCATCTTCCCCACCTATTTCCTCTTGTAGCTGGAACCAAATATCTTGCCTCTTGTGCTGGGTAATACACTTACATATGACATATACTTTTACCCACCATACTGAGCCGAGAACTTCCCGCGCCGAAACAACAATATTGTGCGGTCTCTTCCGATGATTCACTCACACCCTCTAGTATTAGTCACTAATTTCCCACTTGCCAGCCGAAGTTTACTTGTTTTTTACCACCATCCTTATCCCTGGAGTCCCCTTTACATATGAATAAGATAGATTATAGCTCACTCCCACCTGCAACCATGTAAGTTCTCAAAAACTGTGCTTCCGTGCTGACTCCCTGCCTAGGCAAACTCTTTCGTCTCTGTCTATCCTCTAACGTCTTCCCTTCATGCTGAAAGTTTGCTCACATTCAACCTGTCCCAAAGAAGGGTGACCGCTCTCAACCCTCCAACTATCGTCCAATTGCTCTTATCTCTAGTCTTTCTAAAGTTTTTGAAACTATTCTTGCTTCCAAATTTCTTAAGCATTTCTCTTCTCATAATCTGCTCTCAGATCGCCAGTATGGCTTCCTTAAGGGTCGCTCTACTGGTGATCTTCTTTCATATCTTACTAACTCTTGGTCATCCTCCTTTCGGGACTTCGGTGAGACTTTTTCTATTGCACTAGACATATCGAAAGCCTTCTATAGAGTCTGGCATAAATCTTTAATTTCTAAACTACCCTCCTTCGGTTTCTATCCCTCCATCTGTGCCTTTGTCTCTAATTTCCTTTCCGGCCGTTCCATAGCTGCGGTTGTGGACGGCCATTGTTCACTTCCTCACCCTATAAACTCCGGTGTTCCTCAGGGCTCTGTCCTATCTCCTATTCTCTTTCTAATTTTTATAAATGATCTCCTTAACTGTACCTTAATTCCCATCCATTCATACGCAGACGACTCAACCTTACACTACTCCATTAGTTTTTCAGAACGCCCCAGCCAGCAATCCCTCAACGACAAACGTAATGAAGCCATAGAACTCTTAAATTCTGATCTAAATACTATTTCCAATTGGGGCAGAGAAAACCTTGTTAACTTTAATGCTTCCAAAACCCAATTTCTCCATCTATCTACCCGTCAGGATCTCCCAGCGGACTATCCCTTATTCTTCAACAATACAAAAATCAACCCTTCATCTTCTCTCAATATTCTTGGTGTCTCTTTTTCTTCTGCTCTCATTTGGAAGGACCATATTACCAGTCTTGCTAAGGCAGCCTCCCAGAAGCTGGGTGTGCTCAACCGCCTTAGGGGGTTCTTTTCCACTGCACAGCTTCTTGCTCTGTACAGGGGCATAGTGCGCCCTTGTATTAAGTATTGTTCACATGTGTGGGGAGGTTCCTCTCACACCGCTCTCCTAGACAAAGTTGAAAGGAAGGCCTTTCGTATCATTAACTCCCGTCCACTCACCAACTCTCTGCAATCTCTCTCTCTCCGCCGCAATGTTGCATCTCTCTCGCTATTCTATCGCTACTATAATAATCAGTGTTCCTCAGAGCTATCCCAGTGCATACCACCTCCTTTACGTAGGGCACGTGGTACCCGTCTTGCAACTCAATCCCACCCCTACTCTGTGCAACTCTCCAACCCAAGAGTGAAACGTTACTCTCAAACTTTCTTCTACTCAACATCTGAGCTCTGGAACTCTCTCCCAGAATCAGTCTTTCCCTCTTCCTATGACTTAAATTGCTTCAAACTCTGTGTGTCCAGGCATTTTGGCTCGAACGTCCCTTGATTTTGGCCCTGTCACTCTTTCAACTATGGGGGAGGCACTCGCTATAGGCAGTTATGCCTTTTGCCTCCCTCAATCACATAGAAAAAAAAAAAAAAAAAAAAAAAAAAAAAAAGTATGTGTGAATGTGTGTACGTGTGTGTCTGTGTGTGCGAGTTTGTATTCCCCTAATTCTAGCATACAGGGTTTGAGCCCTTAACACAATTACTGCGGCAATTGTCACATGACAATTGCTTGGTTACCACTGTACCATACGGGGGTTTTGGACTAGAAGTGAACTTCATTCCCTGCACATTTTCATGTATAAACAAGAGCTATAACGTATTTCAATGATATATCCCTGAAAGTAAAGGAATAGACCTTTCCAATGACACCTGAATCATGTCTGTACAACCCCTGGTTGCCGTGCAACGATATTGCAAAGGTGAGGCTAAATTGGTAAAAATTAGCGGGTTTGAGCGGTTTTTGCTATAACAAGTCTTTAACCTAAGAAGTGCACATGGGGGGTATTAGACACCTCTGCCTGTGCTGACGTATTTGAGCTGTTTCCATCACTAAAATATTCATTTTACCATAAATAGCATTAACCCGGGAACTGCGGGGAGACTCTTAAGAGTTCCCCCGGCGGACTGCGGGGAGACTCTTATGAGTGAGTGAAAAAAAAATCAACTTTTGACATCGAAAAAAAAATAATAATTTTTTATTTTTTTTTGGCCCCTGGGCCATGCAAAATCTCAGTCCTCTACCTCCCCTCCTTCCCCACTTTCCTCCTCTCCTTCAGTTATCACCTATTTTCCCTGTTATTCCCCTATTCTGAGGTATATTTTCGTGCTAACATTAGCGAGTTGCAAGCAGGGTGTTGTCATCACTGATGGCAAGCGAGTGCAAGAGAGAGAGAGAGAGAGTATCGATCGACTGTGTCTCAGTGGCCTTGGGGGAAATTGGCGGGAAAGTAGCTTGCCTCATCCATACATTATACAACTCGCGGGCTATATCTCCGATTTTGACCATCCAAACGCTGTTTTCACTCGTTTTATTGTTGTTTCAGGTTAATACCTTTATAATCAACCCATAATAGGCGCATATGGATAAGTATTAATGCTATTAATGGCACAATGAATATTTTAGTGACGGAAACACCTCAAATACGTCAGCACAGGGGGACGTTTCCAATTACCCCCATGCGCACTTCAGAGGTTAATACTTCTCCATATGCGCCTATTATAGGTTGATTATAAAGGTATTAACCTGTTACAACAATAAAACAAGTGGAAACAGCGTTTGGATGGTCAAAATCGGCGATACAGGCCGGGAGTTACATAATGTATGGCTGAGGCAACCTCCTTTCCCGCCAATTTTCCCCAAGGCTGGAGAGACACTGTCGATCGATACTCTCTCTCTCTCTCTTGCACTCGCTTGCTAACAGTGATGACAATGCCCTGCTTGCAACTCGCTAATGTTAGCACGAAAATATACCACAAAATAAGGGAATAACAGAGAAAATAGGTGATAACTGAAGGAGGGGAGGAAAGTGGGGAAGGAGGGAAGGTAGAGGAGTGATATTTTGCATGGCCCAGGGGCAAAAAAATAAACAGATTTTTTTTTTTTTTTCGGTTTAAAAAAAAAAAATCCTGACTCTTAAGAGTCTTCCCGCAGTCCGCCGGGGGAACTCTTAAGAGTCTTTCCGCAGTTCCCGGGTAAAGGGAGCTGGAGATGTCTCCCAATTATGCTAGTCTTCACCCAGACACGGCAAGCGGTTCGCTGCTTAGACTCGCTTGCTCGCCTCCCAGTCCTTGTACTACGCATATTTTCGGCAATGTCATATGACAATTGCCGCAGTGATGTCCATATTTTTTATATAGTAGCCCGCAGTCATTGAGTTAAGGGGAGATATCCACTTGAAGGTTATTTTTATGGACCTCTTTCTCCCCCATGTTTAGCCCCATTAGTTATGAGATTTTAAGACATTCACCCCATTAGTTTGGCTATTTTAAGAACTTTCGCCCTATTTCTGTCAATTAACCCGGGAACTGCAGGGAGACTCTTAAGAGTTCCCCCGGCAGACTGCGGGAAGACTCTTAACACCTTACGAGCGGCCTATGCAGTTTATTTATGTGTACCGCCCAGCGGGGTGTTTTTAGCCAAAATAGGGCTGTTTACGTGATCATTTTCATGCCTAAATAAGACCCAGAATGTAAAACAAGTATCTATCCCTGAAAGGGCATAAACAGAGCTTTCGAATGACACCATAACGATCCTTGTATGATGGATAGTTTTCTTGCAATAACCGTGCAACGCGAGTGCAAAAAGCAGGTAATTCGGTACTTTCGGTACATAATTGAGTATGTAGCGAGTGAGAGAGGGAGGAGGGAGCTGAGATTTGTGTCAGTAGGTTCGCCGCGGTGGTCTGGAGCAGTCATACGCTCGCTAGTCTCCTGCCACCACTTGTCTCTCTCTCTCAGCCACATTACGTGGTGAAATTGCCACTCGACCTATGTCGAGCGCCGCCACATAGTCCAGCTTTATTTAACTCGACTTAAGTGGTGAGCCGCTTTTTAAGGGTTAAGAGTTAGGGAAAACAAAAATCCATTTAACACCTTACGAGCGGCCTAGGCGGTAATTTATATGTACCGCCCAGCGGGGTGTTTTTACCCTAAATAGTGTTGTTTACGTGATCATTTTCATGCCTAAATAAGACCCAGAGCGTAAAACAAGTATCTATCCCTGAAAGGGCATAAACACAGCTTTCCAATGACACCCCAACCATCCTTGTTCGACCACTGGTTCTCTTGCAACGATCACACAACACGAGTGCAAAAACCATGTAATTAGGTACTTTCCCTACATAATTCCCTGTGTAGCGAGTGTGAGGGGGGATGGAAGGGTGGTTTTCACTTCAGTTAGTCCACCGCGGTGGTGGGCGGCGGTCATAGCCTTACTACGCTCCTCACACCGCTCAGCTCTCTCTCTCAGCAACATTACGTGCTGAAAATGGCACACGACATACGTTGTGAACCGCCACTTAGTCCAAATTTATTTCACACGACATAAGTTACGCGCCGCCAAAGAAGGGTTAAAACACCCCCCCCCCCCCCCCCCACCCAAAAAAAAAAAAAAAAAATCCCCTGGGCCATGCCAAATATCACTCCTCCACCTCCCCTCCTTCCCCACTTTCCTCCCCTCCTTCAGTTATCACCTATTTTCCCTGTTAGTCCCTTATTCTGTGGTTAATTTTCGTGCTAACATTAGCGAGTTGGTAGCAGGGCGTTGTCATCACTGTTACCAAGCGTGGGAAAGAGCGAGAGAGAGACTATTACGGAACAGTGTCTCTCCAGACAAGGGGAGGGGTGGAGGGCAGGGAGGTTGCCTCAGCCATACATTATGTAACTCCTGGCCTGTATCACCGATTTTGACCATCCAAACACTGTTTCCACTTGTTTTATTGTTGTAACAGGTTAATACCTTTATAATCAACCTATAATAGGCGCATATGGATAAGTATTAATGCTATTTATGGTAAAATAACGATGTTAGTGATGGGAACAGCTCAAATACGTCAGCACAGGAGTGTGGTGTCTCATACCCCCCATGCGCACTTCTTAGGTTAAAGACCTGTCGTGCCAATTAGGTGTCAATTTTTTCCTGGCTAGCGATAAAGGAAAAGAACAAAAATTCAAGTTAAATTTTTACATTTTTCAGTAGAAAAATGTGCCGGCCGAAGGCTGATTCCTTTTAAATTACAGGCTCCCTAGTGATCACCAGGACAAAATTGACACCTAAATGGCACAAAATTTCGAATTATTTAAAAAAATGGGATGAAATGTCATAAAATCAACAAACTAATGGGGTAAACAACATAAATTAATCTCATACCTAAT
Organism: Paralithodes platypus; assembly: GCA_032716605.1. Taxonomy (NCBI): domain Eukaryota; kingdom Metazoa; phylum Arthropoda; class Malacostraca; order Decapoda; family Lithodidae; genus Paralithodes; species Paralithodes platypus. The sequence goes on from CM064560.1 coordinate 215,496, forward strand.
GGGCCTAAACATGAGGGAGAAGGGGCTCTAGAAAAAACAAATATAGTACCTCTCTTTAACCTCTGAAGTGCACATGGGGGGTATGAGACACCACACTCCTGTGCTGACGTATTTGAGCTGTTCCCATCACTAGTATATTTATTTTACCATAAATAGCATTAATATTTATCCATATGTGCCTATTATAGGTTGATTATAAAGGTATTAACCTGTTACAACAATAAAACAAGTGGAAACAGCGTTTGGATGGTCAAAATCGGCGATACAGGCCGGGAGTTACACAATGTATGGCTGAGGCAACCTCCCAGCCCACCACATATCTCCACCTCTGGAGAGAGACTGTCGATCGATACTCTCTCTCTCTCTCTTGCACTCGCTTGCTAACAGTGATGACAACGCCCTGCTACCAACTCGCTAATGTTAGCACGAAAATAGACCACAGGAAAAGGGAATAACAGGGAAAATAGGTGATAACTATTAAAGGTTGATTATAAAGGTATTAACCTGTTACAACAATAAAACAAGTGGAAACAGCGTTTGGATGGTCAAAATCGGCGATACAGGCCGGGAGTTACACAATGTATGGCTGAGGCAACCTCCCAGCCCACCACTTTTCTCCACCTCTGGAGAGAGACTGTCGATCGATACTCTCTCTCTCTCTCTTGCACTCGCTTGCTAACAGTGATGACAACGCCCTGCTACCAACTCGCTAATGTTAGCACGAAAATAGACCACAGGAAAAGGGAATAACAGGGAAAATAGGTGATAACTGAAGGAGGGGAGGAAACTGGGGAAGGAGGGGAGGTGGAGGAGTGATATTTGGCATGGCCCAGGGGCAAAAAAAAAAAAAAAAATCGGTTTTAAATTTATTTATTTTTTCCCCGACTCTTAACCCAGTGAGACCCAGCGTCGCACGTGATGCGTCGGCAGTGTTTGATCACCAACTCCCAGCGACGCATCACGTGCGTCCGACATATTAAAATCAGTTACGTGGCTCGTAAGGTAGGAAATGGCGGGAGAATAGGAGGGGGAGGTACCGTAGTGTGTGTGGGAGCCGGGCCGGTAGGTGTGAGCGGGCCAAGACAGCCGCGCGGCCGGTGGTGGTGGGCTTAGTGGGGATACTTTACACCCTTAGTTCACCGCCACTTTGAACCTTCATTACTCCGGTCGTATGGGAGCTAGAGGCTTGAGATTTATGTGAGACACTCCTTAGGATGTATGCCATACAATGCCATACTCAGTTTTCACCCTAGTGCTCCCGGGCGGGTGGTCATGCGGGGGAGACGAACTTTCGACCCCCCCCCCCCCGCCCCCCAAATGACCAAGGTGAGTTTTTTTTTTTTTTTTTTCTTCATTTCTCACTATTCTCTTCCATTTTGGCTCAACACATTTTTTTGAGGCCCCCCCCCCCAATAAAAAAAACTATCCGAGGTGATTTTTTTTTTTTTTTTTAATTTCTCATCCTTGTCTTCCATTTTAGCAAACAAAAATAAGAAGTGAAAATGGCTTGGGACTGGGGTGAACAAAATATTATAACTAGCCGGGGCTCAACGGGTTAAGAGTCTTCCCGCAGTCCGCCGGGGGAACTCTTAAGAGTCTTCCGGCAGTTCCCGGGTTAACCCGGCAACTGCTGGAAGACTCTTAAGAGTTTCCCCGGGCGACTGCGGGAAGACTCGTAAGAGATTGGGAAAAAAAAATAATAATCCATTTAACACCTTACGAGCGGCCTATGCGGTTTATTTATATGTACCGCCCAGCGGGGTGTTTTTAGCCAAAATAGGGCTGTTTACGTGATCATTTTCATGCCTAAATAAGACCCAGAACGTAAAACAAGTACCTATCCCTGAAAGGGCATAAACAGAGCTTTCGAATGACACCATAACGATCCTTTTATGATGGCTAGTTTTCTTGCAATAACCGTGCAACGCGAGTGCAAAAAGCATGTAATTCGGTACTTTCCCCATATAATTCAGTATGTAGCGAGTGAGAGAGGGAGGAGGGAGCTGAGATTCGTGTCAGTAGGTTCGCCGCGGTGGTCTGGAGCAGTCATACGCTCGCTAGTCTCCTGCCACCACTTGTCTCTCTCTCTCAGCAACATTACGTGCTGAAATTGCCACTCGACCTATGTCGAGCGCCGCCACATAGTCCAGCTTTATTTAACTCGACTTATGTGGTGAGCCGCTAATTAAGGGTTAAAACACCCCCAAATTTTTTTTTTTTTTTTTTTTTTGCCCCTGGGCCATGCCAAATATCACTCCTCCACCTCCCCTCCTTCCCCACTTTCCTCCCCTCCTTCAGTTATCACCTATTTTCCCTGTTATTCCCTGGATAAGTATTAATGCTATTTATGGTAAAATAACGATGTTAGTGATGGGAACAGCTCAAATATATGCACACAGGAGTGTGGTGTCTCATACCCCCCATGCGCATGTCTTAGGTTAAGGACTGCTTCACTTGTCAAGTTTTTGGATTTGAGATCGGCACATTTATAGTCCGATCCCAGGTCTTCCTCGGTCCACCCCTTGGTGCAGCTCCCTCCACAATCACAGACCTGCATCTTTTCACCCAATTTTGTTCATCCATTCTCTCCACATGCCCATACCATCCCAGTCTACTTGTACGCATCTCCTCGCTAATACTCTTTATACCTAACCGTCTCCTCAGCTCATCATTTGTTATTCTATCCTGCAGTTTGGCCCCACACATCCATCTCACCATTCTCATCTCATTACGTTCCATTCTGTTGACATCCTCTACTTTAACGGCCCATGTTTCTGAGGCATACGTCATTGCACTTTTAATACATGAGGCATACAACTTTCCCTTCAGGGGGAGAGGCATTCTTTTCATGGTCAGAATTGGCAGCAGTTCTCTGAACTTCCGCCAGCCACATCTAATTCTAGCGACAGTGGCGCAGCCTCGGCCCCACCACTGGCAGTGATGATATCTCCTAGCCTCCTAGGTAACAAACCTTGTCCACCAGCTCCAATGACTCATTTCCAAAATTCACAGCCACAGGATCATCATTTAACACAAGCTCGCCCATGCACACTACGCACTCAAATTTCTTGATTTCTGACTTATCCTTCAGCAGGGGTCCTTTTATTCTAATACAGCGCTTACTCCCATGGTGCACCCAACATAAACAGATGCTACACCGAATCGAGTTAGCGCCCACACCCTTTCCACACACTGCAAATGGATATGCACCGCTCTTTTCCACATTGCCTCGTCTCAATCTATAATGCATAACCTTGGTTTTGTTAATATTGACTCTTAAAGCCTTGCTCGCCATGCCCTCTCTTCATCTTCTGAATTTGGCCTCAGCATCTTGCACATTGTCAGCTATTAGGACTAAATCGTCTGCATAAAACAGTTCCCACGGGAGTCCGGATCTAAAATCTCTAGACAGTGCCTCCAGGACCATAATAAAGAGGAGGGGGCTTAACACTGGACCCTGATGAACTCCAACACGGACTGTGAACTTCTCACTCAGTACACTTTTCACCCTCACCGCAGTTCGCGAATCCTCATACATCTTCATTATCACACGCACCAGCCACTCTTCCACACCAAGTTTCCTCGTAGCTCACTGCACAACATCTCTAGGCACCCTGTCAAACACCTTCTCCAGGTCTACAAACACAAAGTAAAGGTCCCTGCCTTTTAGTATCTTTCCTGTATCTACCTGACTATGAAGATAGCATCGGTTGTACCACATCCTGGCATAACACCAAACTGCATATCAATGGAGATGCTTTGCCTGATCAAACCCTCAAAGACTTTCTCACAAACCTTCATGAATTGGTCAAGCATTTTCAGGTCCCTATAATTACCTCTAACTAGCACATCCCCTTTTCCTTTGTATATATATACTATTACACTTTTGTGCCAATCCTTGGGGATTTTCTCATCTTTAATAATGTTGTTTATCATCTCAGTGACTAAGCTGACACCAGTCTCCCCCGAGGCTTTTATCATCTTAGCGACAATGTCAGAGCACCCTGGAGCTTTACCGTCCTTCATTTTCTTGATTGCGTCGCTCACTACAGCTGGTGCTATCAAAGGAGGGGGTCCAGATATTGTTTATTCGATACTAAGCTGTTCCTTATCGCATTAAAACTCTACATTTAGCAATCATTCATAGTGTGCCTTCCATGCTTTTCAGATTTCGTCTTCTGCATACACAATCTTCCCATTGTCGTTTCTAACACACTGTTCACCTATAATATCCCTACTGTCATTTTGAACTCGCCTAGCTAGGTTGAAGATCCCATTGGGATTGTCCGTGTTAAACACTTGTTCGAGGACCAGGTCCTTAACCCTTAATTGGCGGCACGCAACTTATGTCGTGTGAAATAAATATGGACTAAGTGGCGGTTCACAACTTATGTCGTGTGCCATTTTCACCACGTAATGTTGCTGAGAGAGAGAGATGAGTGGTGTGAGGAGCGTAGCAAGCGTATGACTGCTCCAGACCACCGCGGCGGACCTACTGACATGAATCCCACCCTCCTCCCCCCTCTCGCACTCGCTACACAGGGAATTATGTAGGGAATTACATGGTTTTTGCACTAGTGTTGCGCGATCGTTGCAAGAGAACCAGTGGGCGTACAAGGATGGTTGGGGTGTCAATGGAAAGCTCTGTTTATGCCCTTTCAGGGATAGATACTTGTTTTACACTCTGGGTCTTATTTAGGCATGAAAATGATCACATAAACAACCCTATTTAGGGTAAAAACACCCCGCTGGGCGCTACGGTCAAATAGACCACCTAGCCCGCTAAATAGGGGTTAATGCCTCTTTTAGCATTGTAAATACCAGTAACTCTTCCGGCAGTTCGCTTAGCTGCCTGGTATTCCTCCTTATTGCCTCCCTTCTTCCATGCTTTGAAGCATCACCTTTTCTCTTTCACAGCATGTTCTACCTCATCGTTCCACCACCAGGAGGTCTTATTCCTGGGGTGACCCTTTGTTTTCCCACAGACTTTATCAGTGGCAGCAAGAAGGCTATGCTTAAGGAAATTCCATTGACTATTTACATCGCTAGGCTTAGCTTCCTTATTTTTATTAATTTCCTCCAGTTCACTATAAAACCTATCCCTAACATCCTTGTTCTTCAGCAGCCACACTCTCCTTTTGGGTATATATACCTTCTTGCGCTCAGGATTTCTGTATAAGCTCATGTCGCACACAAGTAGCTTATGCTGGGGGATACATTCTTCGCTCGGGAGGACCTTTACATCCCGAACCAGTTTCCAGTCTTTCCTGTTAACCACGAAGTAATCTATCTGGCTACTGGGGACCCCAGAGTTATATGATACCAGATGGCTCTGTCTTTTCTTGAACTTCGGGTTACACACAACCATGTTGAGTGCAACGCAGGACTCCAGTATATATTCGCCTTCCAGATTCCTCCTTCCGTAACCATTTCCTCCATGTACTCCCTCGTATCCATCTGCAGATGCTCCCACGTGACCATTCAGGCCCCCTCCCAAGATTGTTATTTTATTCTCCGAGAGGCCTGAAATGACACTGACGGTGTCATTCCAGAAGTCCTCTTTTATCTCTTTCTGTAGGCCAGCCTGTGGGACATATGCAGATATCACATTCAGAATTCTTTCATTAACTTTCAACTTCAAAACAATCACCCTTTCACTAACTCTCGTAATCTGAAACACACTTTCCGCCCACTCTTCAGCCACCAGATCATCCACTCCTCCTTTCGCTTTATCAGTCTCAACACCCTTATCCAGTAGATCCTATATCTTTTCTTTCTTCCAACAATCCACTGTGCCCCATACCCTTTCAAGAGTGTTAGGTTAGGAGTAGGGGTTAAACCCATATATACTCTACTACTGATATACCTTTCTATTCTTCTACCAATTACACTTTGACTATCCTTTCTACACTTTTTATAAACCCCTAAATGTTAACTGTATATCATGTCTTTCCAGGTACTGCAAGCGGGACTTCCATACCGGGGCGGACTAGTTTGAGACGTGCTGCCCCATTAGTGTACTCATTTTAAGATGTTTTGCCCCATTATTCAAGATATTTTATGTTGGTTATTTTGATGTTATGCTATACACCACACTAGATAGAGTTTTGATGAGTGAAGGGTTTTAGTTTGTCACCTATAGGCTAACAAAGGCGCCTTTCCAGATTTCCTTCAAACTAAAAAATGCTCACCCAGGCTCCCTTCAAACTAAATTTGTACATTTATCGATAGAAAAATGTCCAGGCCGTAGGCTGATTTTTAAAAAGTTGCACGCTTGCCCAGAAAAACTAAATTGATACCTGGATGGGGTGAAGCATCTTATCATCACCAAATTAATGCAGTGAAATGTCTTAAAATTGCCAAACTAATGGAGCGAAACAGGGGAAGTCCAGAAGGCCTCCCCAAATAGGGTTAACCCTTGATACAGTACTTATAACCACTTATAGCTTGCTTACAGTCAGTCACACAACGATTCTAATAATTTTATGCAGTTTAATAAGGACCTATGTTATGAGGAGGGTTTATGGAGATGGTATTTACCTGTTTGAGACCGAGTCGTAGAGGTAGATTATAAACAAAACAAAATCATCTATTAGTACACCAGAAATTCCAGAATATGATGAAAATTACCTAATGGTGGTGAAGGGGTTAAGGGGAGGTTTGTAATTTGCTCCCTAGACCTCCATCAGGCTTAAAAGAAAATACCCCCCCCCCCCCAGATTCCCCATCGAGATATATTTGTACACTTTTCGGTAGAAAAATGTCCTGGCCAAAGGTCGATTCATTCTAAATTGCAGGGTCGCTATCGCTTGCCAGGATAAAATACTTCTAAATGGTACGAAAGGACTTAAAATTGACAAAGAAATGGGGCGAAAGATCTTAAATCGCCAATCTAATTGGGGGGGGGGGAATCAATTAAAATCTCAAGATCAATGGGGGTAAGCATGAGGGAGAAGGGGGTCCAGAACAAACACATCTCCCCATAAAGGATCTGGGGGAGACATTATCTATACTGTAGTAGATTTTTGTCCAGCTGAGGGTAAATTGCCATGTTACTAGCTTGTTTACGTAGATTTTGTAGCGAAATAAGTTGTCAATTGCCGACATGCGAGTTTCGTTCTACAAGGAAGTTGGAGCTGTAGACATCGATATTGAACAGAATGACGGAGGTCTAGCTTGGAAACTAAGAAATAAAGTAATAAATGAATGAATAGACCAAAACAAAAGGGCCCGTCTCCCCTTAAGATGGGGTTTTCAGGGACGTAACCCAATCGTATATCGAGGCAGACCTATACTGTGTGCAGTTTTGGTTCCTATACAGTTCTGCCTCGATATACCATTGTGTTACGTTCCTCAAAAATGGGACTTTGGGGCTTTTTGAAATTTGAACTATCGGGTGAATTCGGATTTGGCCTCATTTTCAACAATTCGGACTATTGGGAGATTCCAATTATCGCTTGTCGGATTACCAGACTTTGACTGTATACATATTCATAAAAGGCCTGTGTACTTCATTACCAGACTTTTACTGTATAGCCTATATATTCATAAAAGGCATTATTATTATTAAAATAGGGATTCGCACCAAGCCTAAAGAGACTATGTGGCACCAAAAGAAACTTTGTGGAAAAAACAAAAACATCGGAGGTGTTGTGGGGCTGGGCGCAATACGGAGTAGAGGAGAAGAAGACTAGGAAACACTAATTAAAGAAGCTGAAGGAGACGGGTATGGAGGAGAAACCGCATAAGATGTGGGAGGGAGAAAGTGGGGGATTCTCCGAGCATATCGGCTAAGACAAGGGGGCGATTAATGGGAACGTCCGGCCTTTACTCTAGGACGTGTCAGTGGATTTTGTCTGTATTTCATAAGATTTTGTACACGTATAGGGGACCTAACAACTAAGAAATTTCCAAAATTTTAATTCTCTAGGACAATTACTTTTTGAGTTAGGTGTGTAAATTTATGACTTTTTGTAAAATCAGAATCTCATTTAAATGTTGTTGCTTGATTGTTTTAATGCATTGGGGGTACTAACAATAGGTGTAGTTTCAATTGTACGTTGATACTTTTTTCCATTTTGTATCTAATTGTAGAATTAGGGCATTTACAATTAGGTACAAATTAGGTACAAATTAGGTGACAAATGGCTCGGGGTGCTCTGTCGAAATGGGAAAGAAATAAAAACAAATGGCGACGTGGAGTTGTAGAGAATTTCATGCCCTTTCCAATGACACCAGAAACATTGTTGTAGCATGTTTGGTTACATCAGAACTGCGCCGACAAGTGAACTTTCTTACGTGAGGTACTAAGGCACGAGAGCTGTTGCAAGCCAGCCGGCCAGCCGCTCCCTACCTCTCTCGCGGCTTGGACCACACTGCTCTTTCTCCTCCACCACCACCACACCCTTCGTTGTTACCCGGGTTGAGTACCAGATACTGTTAGGCAAAATATCTAAGAACGTCATATTTTCACCAAAAATTCATGGTTTTAGGGTTTTATTTTGCAGATCCGAAACCCATAATGCATTTTCTACGCGTCTGCGCGACCCGCAAAAACTTTAAACTAGCCCAGAAATAACATGCTTCCAGACGGAATATTGCCTCACGATTTTAACTGAAGACAGAGGGATGGGTGATGATGCCATATATCGGGTTGCGCAATATTGCCGTTTTGAGCACTATTACGAGTATGAACCGGACGCTCTCCTTAAGGGAGGATATGAAGGGGAATGCCTGCTGGCGGGCATTGGAGAAACGCGGACAGTCGATCAGGAGATGCTGGACAGACACTGGAATATGGCAGCAAGGACAGAGCGTGGGGACATCACAGGACATCAAATGACCATGCGTGAGCCTGGTGTGGCCGAGCCGAAGACGGGCTAGAGCGGTCTCCCATCGACGATTGCGATGAGAGGAAGACTTCCAAGGTAGGACGGAAGGTTTGACAGAACGCAGTTTGACATCAGACATCCTCATGGAGGTCCATTCGTCCTGCCAGCGCTGACGTAGTAATTGAGTAACACGCGGGAAGTAATCAGATGCAGGAATACGTCGTGGCACGAGTCGGTGAGAGGTAATAGCAGAGCGGGCGAAAAAATCAACCCGCTCATTGCCAGGCACTCCAACATGACTCGGGACCCAACAGAAAGACAGGGACTTCAATTTAGTAGCGATGCGGAACAACCATTCTTGAATCTCCAGCACTAAGGGGATAAAAGGCATGTGTGCTTCATTACCAGACTTTTACTGTATACTGTATATATTCATAAAAGGCCTGTGTGCTTCATTACCAGACTTTTACTGTATATATATTCATAAAAGGCCTGTGTGCTTCATTACCAGACTTTTACTGTATATATAGTCATAAAACGCCTGTGTGCTTCATTACCAGACTTTTACTGTATATATATTCATAAAAGGCCTGTGTGCTTCATTACCAGACTTTTACTGTATATATAGTCATAAAACGCCTGTGTGCTTCATTACCAGACTTTTACTGTATATATATTCATAAAAGGCCTGTGTGCTTCATTACCAGACTTTTACTGTATATATAGTCATAAAACGCCTGTGTGCTTCATTACCAGACTTTTACTGTATATATATTCATAAAAGGCCTGTGTGCTTCATTACCAGACTTTTACTGTATATATAGTCATAAAACGCCTGTGTGCTTCATTACCAGACTTTTACTGTATATATATTCATAAAAGGCCTGTGTGCTTCATTACCAGACTTTTACTGTATATATATTCATAAAAGGCCTGTGTGCTTCATTACCAGGCTTTTACTGTATATATATTCATAAAAGGCCTGTGTGCTTCATTTCCTCGTTGGGACTATAGGTAGCGCCAGCGAACTTGACAATAATCTGGACCCCTCAACTTCTTATAACTAAAAATTAATGAAAACAATCGGGCTGACATTTCTATCATTTGGGAAGAGTCCACCTGGAACTAGGTGTGGAAATTTACAGCCAGTTTGCTCAAGGTCCTATTGAGTTACGAAGAGGTCAGGGATCGAGATAATTGTCAAGTTCGTTGGCGCTACCCATAGTTTGTCTGTTGCTTTTTGTATTCCTTTGTCATATAATATATCTTTAATATACTGTATACAAGTAATTGAATAATATATAGTCCCTTATACGCCAATATATTCAGGAAGTTCTAATTGTTATTCATTATCCTTAATTGAGTGTTGTATTTTTAATGCGTTGGTGGGACTCGTTAGCCTTGGGCGGCAACCCATCTAGGGGAGAAAACCTTATAAAAATATGGGTGGATGGGACTCGTCAGCCTTGGTCAGCAGCCTGTTTAGGGGAGAAAACCTAATACAAATCTGTACTGCTTACCTAAGGGTGAAGCAAGTTAGTGGATGGATTAGCCGCACACCACTGTAGATAAATAGTGCTAACACGATACATAGAAGGCCTCGTAGTCGGATGGACCTAAAATTGAGTGGTCAAACCTTTAAGTCCTTCAGTAAACTGGCAAGGGTTGTCTCTCTTACAGTGGATAGGTCCGCTTGGGGGCATTTAGTGTATGGCCACCCTCATTAAGGGGAGTAAGGCGTCTGGCAATAGATAGATATAAATTTTTAACTAACTAATCATTAAACATATAGGCTACAGTCGGTCCTCCAGTAAACATATAGGCTACAGTCGGTCCTCCAGTAAACATATAGGCTACAGTCGGTCCTCCAGTAAACATATAGGCTACAGTCGGTCCTCCAGTAAACATATAGGCTACAGTCGGTCCTCCAGTAAACATATAGGCTACAGTCGGTCCTCCAGTAAACATATAGGCTACAGTCGGTCCTCCAGTAAACATATAGGCTACAGTCGGTCCTCCAGTAAACATATAGGCTACAGTCGGTCCTCCAGTAAACATATAGGCTACAGTCGGTCCTCCAGTAAACATATAGGCTACAGTCGGTCCTCCAGTAAACATATAGGCTACAGTCGGTCCTCCAGTAAACATATAGGCTACAGTCGGTCCTCCAGTAAACATATAGGCTACAGTCGGTCCTCCAGTAAACATATAGGCTACAGTCGGTCCTCCAGTAAACATATAGGCTACAGTCGGTCCTCCAGTAAACATATAGGCTACAGTCGGTCCTCCAGTAAACATATAGGCTACAGTCGGTCCTCCAGTAAACATATAGGCTACAGTCGGTCCTCCAGTAAACATATAGGCTACAGTCGGTCCTCCAGTAATAATATAGGCTACAGTCAGTCCTCCAGTAAACATATAGGCTACAGTCGGTCCTCCAGTAAACATATAGGCTACAGTCGGTCCTCCAGTAAACATATAGGCTACAGTCGGTCCTCCAGTAAACATATAGGCTACAGTCGGTCCTCCAGTAAACATATAGGCTACAGTCGGTCCTCCAGTAAACAAATAGCCTACAGTCGCGCCTCCCCTAAACATAAAGGCTACAGTCGGTCCTCCAGTAAACATATAGGCTACAGTCGGTCCTCCAGTAAACATATAGGCTACAGTCGGTCCTCCAGTAAACATATAGGCTACAGTCGGTCCTCCAGTAAACATATAGGGTACAGTCGGTCCTCCAGTAAACATATAGGCTACAGTCGGTCCTCCAGTAAACATATAGGGTACAGTCGGTCCTCCAGTAAACATATAGGCTACAGTCGGTCCTCCAGTAAACATATAGGCTACAGTCGGTCCTCCAGTAAACATATAGGCTACAGTCGGTCCTCCAGTAAACATATAGGCTACAGTCGGTCCTCCAGTAAACATATAGGCTACAGTCGGTCCTCCAGTAAACATATAGGCTACAGTCGGTCCTCCAGTAAACATATAGGCTACAGTCGGTCCTCCAGTAAACATATAGGCTACAGTCGGTCCTCCAGTAAACATATAGGCTACAGTCGGTCCTCCAGTAAACATATAGGCTACAGTCGGTCCTCCAGTAAACATATAGGCTACAGTCGGTCCTCCAGTAAACATATAGGCTACAGTCGGTCCTCCAGTAAACATATAGGCTACAGTCGGTCCTCCAGTAAACATAAAGGCTACAGTCGGTCCTCCAGTAAACATATAGGCTACAGTCGGTCCTCCAGTAAACATATAGGCTACAGTCGGTCCTCCAGTAAACACATAGGCTTCAGTCTGTCCTCCAGTATACATATTAGGTACAGTCGGTCCTCCAGTAAACATATAGGCTACAGTCGGTCCTCCAGTAAACATATAGGGTACAGTCGGTCCTCCAGTAAACATATAGGCTACAGTCGGTCCTCCAGTAAACATATAGGCTACAGTCGGTCCTCCAGTAAACATATAGGCTACAGTCGGTCCTCCAGTAAACATATAGGCTACAGTCGGTCCTCCAGTAAACATATAGGCTACAGTCGGTCCTCCAGTAAACATATAGGCTACAGTCGGTCCTCCAGTAAACATATAGGCTACAGTCGGTCCTCCAGTAAACATATAGGCTACAGTCGGTCCTCCAGTAAACATATAGGCTACAGTCGGTCCTCCAGTAAACATATAGGCTACAGTCGGTCCTCCAGTAAACATAGGCTACAGTCGGTCCTCCAGTAAACATATAGGCTACAGTCGGTCCTCCAGATAACATATAGGCTACAGTCGGTCCTCCAGTAAACATATAGGCTACAGTCGGTCCTCCAGTAAACATATAGGCTACAGTCGGTCCTCCAGTAAACATATAGGCTACAGTCGGTCCTCCAGTAAACATATAGGCTACAGTCGGTCCTCCAGTAAACATATAGGCTACAGTCGGTCCTCCAGTAAACATATAGGCTACAGTCGGTCCTCCAGTAAACATATAGGCTACAGTCGGTCCTCCAGTAAACATATAGGCTACAGTCGGTCCTCCAGTAAACATATAGGCTACAGTCGGTCCTCCAGTAAACATATAGGCTACAGTCGGTCCTCCAGTAAACATATAGGCTACAGTCGGTCCTCCAGTAAACATATAGGCTACAGTCGGTCCTCCAGTAAACATATAGGCTACAGTCGGTCCTCCAGTAAACATATAGGCTACAGTCGGTCCTCCAGTAAACATATAGGCTACAGTCGGTCCTCCAGTAAACATATAGGCTACAGTCGGTCCTCCAGTAAACATATAGGCTACAGTCGGTCCTCCAGTAAACATATAGGCTACAGTCGGTCCTCCAGTAAACATATAGGCTACAGTCGGTCCTCCAGTAAACATATAGGCTACAGTCGGTCCTCCAGTAAACATATAGGCTACAGTCGGTCCTCCAGTAAACATATAGGCTACAGTCGGTCCTCCAGTAAACATATAGGCTACAGTCGGTCCTCCAGTAAACATATAGGCTACAGTCGGTCCTCCAGTAAACATATAGGCTACAGTCGGGCCTCCCGTAAACATATAGGCTACAGTCGGTCCTCCAGTAAACATATAGGCTACAGTCGGTCCTCCAGTAAACATATAGGCTACAGTCGGTCCTCCAGTAAACATATAGGCTACAGTCGGTCCTCCAGTAAACATATAGGCTACAGTCGGTCCTCCAGTAAACATATAGGCTACAGTCGGTCCTCCAGTAAACATCTAGGCTACAGGCGGTCCTCCAGTAAACATATAGGCTACAGTCGGTCCTCCAGTAACATATAGGCTACAGTCGGTCCTCCAGTAAACATATAGGCTACAGTCGGTCCTCCAGTAAACATATAGGCTACAGTCGGTCCTCCAGTAAACATATAGGCTACAGTCGGTCCTCCAGTAAACATATAGGCTACAGTCGGTCCTCCAGTAAACATATAGGCTACAGTCGGTCCTCCAGTAAACATATAGGCTACAGTCGGTCCTCCAGTAAACATATAGGCTACAGTCGGTCCTCCAGTAAACATATAGGCTACAGTCGGTCCTCCAGTAAACATATAGGCTACAGTCGGTCCTCCAGTAAACATATAGGCTACAGTCGGTCCTCCAGTAAACATATAGGCTACAGTCGGTCCTCCAGTAAACATATAGGCTACAGTCGGTCCTCCAGTAAACATATAGGCTACAGTCGGTCCTCCAGTAAACATATAGGCTACAGTCGGTCCTCCAGTAAACATATAGGCTACAGTCGGTCCTCCAGTAAACATATAGGCTACAGTCGGTCCTCCAGTAAACATATAGGCTACAGTCGGTCCTCCAGTAAACATATAGGCTACAGTCGGTCCTCCAGTAAACATATAGGCTACAGTCGGTCCTCCAGTAAACATATAGGCTACAGTCGGTCCTCCAGTAAACATATAGGCTACAGTCGGTCCTCCAGTAAACATATAGGCTACAGTCGGTCCTCCAGTAAACATATAGGCTACAGTCGGTCCTCCAGTAAACATATAGGGTACAGTCGGTCCTCCAGTAAACATATAGGCTACAGTCGGTCCTCCAGTAAACATATAGGCTACAGTCGGTCCTCCAGTAAACATATAGGCTACAGTCGGTCCTCCAGTAAACATATAGGCTACAGTCGGTCCTCCAGTAACATATAGGCTACAGTCGGTCCTCCAGTAAACATATAGGCTACAGTCGGTCCTCCAGTAAACATATAGGCTACAGTCGGTCCTCCAGTAAACATATAGGCTACAGTCGGTCCTCCAGTAAACATATAGGCTACAGTCGGTCCTCCAGTAAACATATAGGGTACAGTCGGTCCTCCAGTAAACATATAGGCTACAGTCGGTCCTCCAGTAAACATATAGGCTACAGTCGGTCCTCCAGTAAACATATAGGCTACAGTCGGTCCTCCAGTAAACATATAGGCTACAGTCGGTCCTCCAGTAAACATATAGGCTACAGTCGGTCCTCCAGTAAACATATAGGCTACAGTCGGTCCTCCAGTAAACATATAGGCTACAGTCGGTCCTCCAGTAAACATATAGGCTACAGTCGGTCCTCCAGTAAACATATAGGCTACAGTCGGTCCTCCAGTAAACATATAGGCTACAGTCGGTCCTCCAGTAAACATATAGGCTACAGTCGGTCCTCCAGTAAACATATAGGCTACAGTCGGTCCTCCAGTAAACATATAGGCTACAGTCGGTCCTCCAGTAAACATATAGGCTACAGTCGGTCCTCCAGTAAACATATAGGCTACAGTCGGTCCTCCAGTAAACATATAGGCTACAGTCGGTCCTCCAGTAAACATATAGGCTACAGTCGGTCCTCCAGTAAACATATAGGCTACAGTCGGTCCTCCAGTAAACATATAGGGTACAGTCGGTCCTCCAGTAAACATATAGGGTACAGTCGGTCCTCCAGTAAACATATAGGCTACAGTCGGTCCTCCAGTAAACATATAGGCTACAGTCGGTCCTCCAGTAAACATATAGGCTACAGTCGGTCCTCCAGTAAACATATAGGCTACAGTCGGTCCTCCAGTAAACATATAGGCTACAGTCGGTCCTCCAGTAAACATATAGGCTACAGTCGGTCCTCCAGTAAACATATAGGCTACAGTCGGTCCTCCAGTAAACATATAGGCTACAGTCGGTCCTCCAGTAAACATATAGGCTACAGTCGGTCCTCCAGTAAACATATAGGCTACAGTCGGTCCTCCAGTAAACATATAGGCTACAGTCGGTCCTCCAGTAAACATATAGGGTACAGTCGGTCCTCCAGTAAACATATAGGCTACAGTCGGTCCTCCAGTAAACATATAGGGTACAGTCGGTCCTCCAGTAAACATATAGGCTACAGTCGGTCCTCCAGTAAACATATAGGCTACAGTCGGTCCTCCAGTAAACATATAGGCTACAGTCGGTCCTCCAGTAAACATATAGGCTACAGTCGGTCCTCCAGTAAACATATAGGGTACAGTCGGTCCTCCAGTAAACATATAGGCTACAGTCGGTCCTCCAGTAAACATATAGGCTACAGTCGGTCCTCCAGTAAACATATAGGCTACAGTCGGTCCTCCAGTAAACATATAGGCTACAGTCGGTCCTCCAGTAAACATATAGGCTACAGTCGGTCCTCCAGTAAACATATAGGCTACAGTCGGTCCTCCAGTAAACATATAGGCTACAGTCGGTCCTCCAGTAAACATATAGGCTACAGTCGGTCCTCCAGTAAACATATAGGCTACAGTCGGTCCTCCAGTAAACATATAGGCTACAGTCGGTCCTCCAGTAAACATATAGGCTACAGTCGGTCCTCCAGTAAACATATAGGCTACAGTCGGTCCTCCAGTAAACATATAAGGTACAGTCGGTCCTCCAGTAAACATATAGGCTACAGTCGGTCCTCCAGTAAACATATAGGCTACAGTCGGTCCTCCAGTAAACATATAGGCTACAGTCGGTCCTCCAGTAAACATATAGGCTACAGTCGGTCCTCCAGTAAACATATAGGCTACAGTCGGTCCTCCAGTAAACATATAGGCTACAGTCGGTCCTCCAGTAAACATATAGGCTACAGTCGGTCCTCCAGTAAACATATAGGCTACAGTCGGTCCTCCAGTAAACATATAGGCTACAGTCGGTCCTCCAGTAAACATATAGGCTACAGTCGGTCCTCCAGTAAACATATAGGCTACAGTCGGTCCTCCAGTAAACATATAGGCTACAGTCGGTCCTCCAGTAAACATATAGGCTACAGTCGGTCCTCCAGTAAACATATAGGCTACAGTCGGTCCTCCAGTAAACATATAGGCTACAGTCGGTCCTCCAGTAAACATATAGGCTACAGTCGGTCCTCCAGTAAACATATAGGCTACAGTCGGTCCTCCAGTAAACATATAGGCTACAGTCGGTCCTCCAGTAAACATATAGGCTACAGTCGGTCCTCCAGTAAACATATAGGCTACAGTCGGTCCTCCAGTAAACATATAGGCTACAGTCGGTCCTCCAGTAAACATATAGGCTACAGTCGGTCCTCCAGTAAACATATAGGCTACAGTCGGTCCTCCAGTAAACATATAGGCTACAGTCGGTCCTCCAGTAAACATATAGGCTACAGTCGGTCCTCCAGTAAACATATAGGCTACAGTCGGTCCTCCAGTAAACATATAGGCTACAGTCGGTCCTCCAGTAAACATATAGGCTACAGTCGGTCCTCCAGTAAACATATAGGCTACAGTCGGTCCTCCAGTAAACATATAGGCTACAGTCGGTCCTCCAGTAAACATATAGGCTACAGTCGGTCCTCCAGTAAACATATAGGCTACAGTCGGTCCTCCAGTAAACATATAGGCTACAGTCGGACCTCCAGTAAACATATAGGCTACAGTCGGTCCTCCAGTAAACATATAGGCTACAGTCGGTCCTCCAGTAAACATATAGGCTACAGTCGGTCCTCCAGTAAACATATAGGCTACAGTCGGTCCTCCAGTAAACATATAGGCTACAGTCGGTCCTCCAGTAAACATATAGGCTACAGTCGGTCCTCCAGTAAACATATAGGCTACAGTCGGTCCTCCAGTAAACATATAGGCTACAGTCGGTCCTCCAGTAAACATATAGGCTACAGTCGGTCCTCCAGTAAACATATAGGCTACAGTCGGTCCTCCAGTAAACATATAGGCTACAGTCGGTCCTCCAGTAAACATATAGGCTACAGTCGGTCCTCCAGTAAACATATAGGCTACAGTCGGTCCTCCAGTAAACATATAGGCTACAGTCGGTCCTCCAGTAAACATATAAGGTACAGTCGGTCCTCCAGTAAACATATAGGGTACAGTCGGTCCTCCAGTAAACATATAGGCTACAGTCGGTCCTCCAGTAAACATATAGGCTACAGTCGGTCCTCCAGTAAACATATAGGCTACAGTCGGTCCTCCAGTAAACATATAGGCTACAGTCGGTCCTCCAGTAAACATATAGGCTACAGTCGGTCCTCCAGTAAACATATAGGCTACAGTCGGTCCTCCAGTAAACATATAGGCTACAGTCGGTCCTCCAGTAAACATATAGGCTACAGTCGGTCCTCCAGTAAACATATAGGCTACAGTCGGTCCTCCAGTAAACATATAGGCTACAGTCGGTCCTCCAGTAAACATATAGGCTACAGTCGGTCCTCCAGTAAACATATAGGCTACAGTCGGTCCTCCAGTAAACATATAGGCTACAGTCGGTCCTCCAGTAAACATATAGGCTACAGTCGGTCCTCCAGTAAACATATAGGCTACAGTCGGTCCTCCAGTAAACATATAGGTACAGTCGGTCCTCCAGTAAACATATAGGCTACAGTCGGTCCTCCAGTAAACATATAGGCTACAGTCGGTCCTCCAGTAAACATATAGGCTACAGTCGGTCCTCCAGTAAACATATAGGCTACAGTCGGTCCTCCAGTAAACATATAGGCTACAGTCGGTCCTCCAGTAAACATATAGGCTACAGTCGGTCCTCCAGTAAACATATAGGCTACAGTCGGTCCTCCAGTAAACATATAGGCTACAGTCGGTCCTCCAGTAAACATATAGGCTACAGTCGGTCCTCCAGTAAACATATAGGCTACAGTCGGTCCTCCAGTAAACATATAGGCTACAGTCGGTCCTCCAGTAAACATATAGGCTACAGTCGGTCCTCCAGTAAACATATAGGCTACAGTCGGTCCTCCAGTAAACATATAGGCTACAGTCGGTCCTCCAGTAAACATATAGGCTACAGTCGGTCCTCCAGTAAACATATAGGCTACAGTCGGTCCTCCAGTAAACATATAGGCTACAGTCGGTCCTCCAGTAAACATATAGGGTACAGTCGGTCCTCCAGTAAACATATAGGCTACAGTCGGTCCTCCAGTAAACATATAGGCTACAGTCGGTCCTCCAGTAAACATATAGGCTACAGTCGGTCCTCCAGTAAACATATAGGCTACAGTCGGTCCTCCAGTAAACATATAGGCTACAGTCGGTCCTCCAGTAAACATATAGGCTACAGTCGGTCCTCCAGTAAACATATAGGCTACAGTCGGTCCTCCAGTAAACATATAGGCTACAGTCGGTCCTCCAGTAAACATATAGGCTACAGTCGGTCCTCCAGTAAACATATAGGCTACAGTCGGTCCTCCAGTAAACATATAGGCTACAGTCGGTCCTCCAGTAAACATATAGGCTACAGTCGGTCCTCCAGTAAACATATAGGCTACAGTCGGTCCTCCAGTAAACATATAGGCTACAGTCGGTCCTCCAGTAAACATATAGGCTACAGTCGGTCCTCCAGTAAACATATAGGCTACAGTCGGTCCTCCAGTAAACATATAGGCTACAGTCGGTCCTCCAGTAAACATATAGGCTACAGTCGGTCCTCCAGTAAACATATAGGCTACAGTCGGTCCTCCAGTAAACATATAGGCTACAGTCGGTCCTCCAGTAAACATATAGGCTACAGTCGGTCCTCCAGTAAACATATAGGCTACAGTCGGTCCTCCAGTAAACATATAGGCTACAGTCGGTCCTCCAGTAAACATATAGGCTACAGTCGGTCCTCCAGTAAACATATAGGCTACAGTCGGTCCTCCAGTAAACATATAGGCTACAGTCGGTCCTCCAGTAAACATATAGGCTACAGTCGGTCCTCCAGTAAACATATAGGGTACAGTCGGTCCTCCAGTAAACATATAGGCTACAGTCGGTCCTCCAGTAAACATATAGGCTACAGTCGGTCCTCCAGTAAACATATAGGCTACAGTCGGTCCTCCAGTAAACATATAGGGTACAGTCGGTCCTCCAGTAAACATATAGGCCACAGTCGGTCCTCCAGTAAACATATAGGCTACAGTCGGTCCTCCAGTAAACATATAGGCTACAGTCGGTCCTCCAGTAAACATATAGGCTACAGTCGGTCCTCCAGTAAACATATAGGCTACAGTCGGTCCTCCAGTAAACATATAGGCTACAGTCGGTCCTCCAGTAAACATATAGGCTACAGTCGGTCCTCCAGTAAACATATAGGCTACAGTCGGTCCTCCAGTAAACATATAGGCTACAGTCGGTCCTCCAGTAAACATATAGGGTACAGTCGGTCCTCCAGTAAACATATAGGCTACAGTCGGTCCTCCAGTAAACATATAGGCTACAGTCGGTCCTCCAGTAAACATATAGGCTACAGTCGGTCCTCCAGTAAACATATAGGCTACAGTCGGTCCTCCAGTAAACATATAGGCTACAGTCGGTCCTCCAGTAAACATATAGGCTACAGTCGGTCCTCCAGTAAACATATAGGCTACAGTCGGTCCTCCAGTAAACATATAGGCTACAGTCGGTCCTCCAGTAAACATATAGGCTACAGTCGGTCCTCCAGTAAACATATAGGCTACAGTCGGTCCTCCAGTAAACATATAGGCTACAGTCGGTCCTCCAGTAAACATATAGGCTACAGTCGGTCCTCCAGTAAACATATAGGCTACAGTCGGTCCTCCAGTAAACATATAGGCTACAGTCGGTCCTCCAGTAAACATATAGGCTACAGTCGGTCCTCCAGTAAACATATAGGCTACAGTCGGTCCTCCAGTAAACATATAGGCTACAGTCGGTCCTCCAGTAAACATATAGGCTACAGTCGGTCCTCCAGTAAACATATAGGCTACAGTCGGTCCTCCAGTAAACATATAGGCTACAGTCGGTCCTCCAGTAAACATATAGGCTACAGTCGGTCCTCCAGTAAACATATAGGCTACAGTCGGTCCTCCAGTAAACATATAGGCTACAGTCGGTCCTCCAGTAAACATATAGGCTACAGTCGGTCCTCCAGTAAACATATAGGCTACAGTCGGTCCTCCAGTAAACATATAGGCTACAGTCGGTCCTCCAGTAAACATATAGGCTACAGTCGGTCCTCCAGTAAACATATAGGCTACAGTCGGTCCTCCAGTAAACATATAGGCTACAGTCGGTCCTCCAGTAAACATATAGGCTACAGTCGGTCCTCCAGTAAACATATAGGCTACAGTCGGTCCTCCAGTAAACATATAGGCTACAGTCGGTCCTCCAGTAAACATATAGGCTACAGTCGGTCCTCCAGTAAACATATAGGCTACAGTCGGTCCTCCAGTAAACATATAGGGTCCTCCAGTAAACATATAGCTACAGTCGGTCCTCCAGTAAACATATAGGCTACAGTCGGTCCTCCAGTAAACATATAGGCTACAGTCGGTCCTCCAGTAAACATATAGGCTACAGTCGGTCCTCCAGTAAACATATAGGCTACAGTCGGTCCTCCAGTAAACATATAGGCTACAGTCGGTCCTCCAGTAAACATATAGGCTACAGTCGGTCCTCCAGTAAACATATAGGCTACAGTCGGGCCTCCAGTAAACATATAGGCTACAGTCGGTCCTCCAGTAAACATATAGGCTACAGTCGGTCCTCCAGTAAACATATAGGCTACAGTCGGTCCTCCAGTAAACATATAGGCTACAGTCGGTCCTCCAGTAAACATATAGGCTACAGTCGGTCCTCCAGTAAACATATAGGCTACAGTCGGTCCTCCAGTAAACATATAGGCTACAGTCGGAACTCCAGTAAAAATATAGGCTACAGGCGGTCCTCCAGTAAACATATAGGCTACAGTCGGTCCTCCAGTAAACATATAGGCTACAGTCGGTCCTCCAGTAAACATATAGGCTACAGTCGGTCCTCCAGTAAACATATAGGCTACAGTCGGTCCTCCAGTAAACATATAGGCTACAGTCGGTCCTCCAGTAAACATATAGGCTACAGTCGGTCCTCCAGTAAACATATAGGCTACAGTCGGTCCTCCAGTAAACATATAGGCTACAGTCGGTCCTCCAGTAAACATATAGGCTACAGTCGGTCCTCCAGTAAACATATAGGCTACAGTCGGTCCTCCAGTAAACATATAGGCTACAGTCGGTCCTCCAGTAAACATATAGGCTACAGTCGGTCCTCCAGTAAACATATAGGCTACAGTCGGTCCTCCAGTAAACATATAGGCTACAGTCGGTCCTCCAGTAAACATATAGGCTACAGTCGGTCCCCCAGGAAACATATAGGCTACAGTCGGTCCTACAGTAAACATATAGGCTACAGTCGGTCCTCCAGTAAACATATAGGCTACAGTCGGTCCTCGAGTAAACATATAGGCTACAGTCGGTCCTCCAGTAAACATATAGGCTACAGTCGGTCCTCCAGTAAACATATAGGCTACAGTCGGTCCTCCAGTAAACATATAGGCTACAGTCGGTCCTCCAGTAAACATATAGGCTACAGTCGGTCCTCCAGTAAACATATAGGCTACAGTCGGTCCTCCAGTAAACATATAGGCTACAGTCGGTCCTCCAGTAAACATATAGGCTACAGTGCGTCCTCCAGTAAACATATTGGCTACAGTCGGTCCTCCAGTAAACATATAGGCTACAGTCGGTCCTCCAGTAAACATATAGGCTACAGTCGGTCCTCCAGTAAACATATAGGCTACAGTCGGTCCTCCAGTAAACATATAGGGTACAGTCGGTCCTCCAGTAAACATATAGGCTACAGTCGGTCCTCCAGTAAACATATAGGGTACAGTCGGTCCTCCAGTAAACATATAGGCTACAGTCGGTCCTCCAGTAAACATATAGGCTACAGTCGGTCCTCCAGTAAACATATAGGGTACAGTCGGTCCTCCAGTAAACATATAGGGTACAGTCGGTCCTCCAGTAAACATATAGGCTACAGTCGGTCCTCCAGTAAACATATAGGCTACAGTCGGTCCTCCAGTAAACATATAGGCTACAGTCGGTCCTCCAGTAAACATATAGGGTACAGTCGGTCCTCCAGTAAACATATAGGCTACAGTCGGTCCTCCAGTAAACATATAGGCTACAGTCGGTCCTCCAGTAAACATATAGGCTACAGTCGGTCCTCCAGTAAACATATAGGCTACAGTCGGTCCTCCAGTAAACATATAGGCTACAGTCGGTCCTCCAGTAAACATCTCATGTATGCTGATGATCTGGTCATTATTGCACCGTCTTCTGCGGGTGTGAGCAAACTTCTTGATATATGTGAATCTTTTGGTAGTAAACATTGTGTTAAATTCAACCCACTGAAAAGTGCTGTTCTTATATTAAGATCAAAATTACTGTATAAAAGTAAACTGCCAAATTTCTCACTCAATAATCAAATTATTCAAGAAGTAAACAAAATAAAATACCTGGGACACATTATCTCAAACGATTGCTCAGATGATGCAGATATCGGCCGTCAGCGCAGACAGCTATATTTACGTGGTAACACCATCTTGAGAAAATTCCACATGTGTAATTGGGAAACTAAAGTCACTTTGTTCCGGACATATTGTTCCTCTATGTACACGGCCCATTTGTGGTGGAAGTATAAGAGAGCCACCATAAATGGTCTGTGTACATCCTATCATAATATACTCAAGATGTTCATTGGTCTCTCTAAATATGAAAGCACTAGTATGGTGTGCACACTGTTGGATGTGCAGTGCTGTCGGGCTGTCATCAGGAGACTGGTGTACAGCTTTTCGCAGCGACTGCAATCCTCCAGTAACACGCTGATTGTAGCTCTTTGGTCTAGTGATCATATCTATGAATCCCGTATTATATCTCACTGGCAGAAGCTGCTGCACACAGTATGTACTGTAATGTAATATATAGGTCTAATTGAACTATGAGCAATGATCTGTGCAATAGGTGTTAACCAACATTGAGCAATAGCCTTAGTTAGCCTATCTGTGTTATTTTGTGACAAAATGTGATATGTGCTCTATTCTGTAAATAGGCCTACTGTATTTTTTATTTTATTGTGTCTTTATTAATATATCTTTGTGTATAATTATTATCTGTGCTCTGACGAGAAGTGTATGTGATATGGACCATTAGGTCGTACTGTATTTATACTGTATCTATCTTATGTGTCTGGAATAAAGAATTATTATTATTATTATTATTATATAGGCTACAGTCGGTCCTCCAGTAAACATATAGGCTACAGTCGGTCCTCCAGTAAACATATAGGCTACAGTCGGTCCTCCAGTAAACATATAGGCTACAGTCGGTCCTCCAGTAAACATATAGGCTACAGTCGGTCCTCCAGTAAACATATAGGCTACAGTCGGTCCTCCAGTAAACATATAGGCTACAGTCGGTCCTCCAGTAAACATATAGGCTACAGTCGGTCCTCCAGTAAACATATAGGCTACAGTCGGTCCTCCAGTAAACATATAGGCTACAGTCGGTCCTCCAGTAAACATATAGGCTACAGTCGGTCCTCCAGAAAACATAGGCTACAGTCGGTCCTCCAGTAAACATATAGGCTACAGTCGGTCCTCCAGTAAACATATAGGCTACAGTCGGTCCTCCAGTAAACATATAGGCTACAGTCGGTCCTCCAGTAAACATATAGGCTACAGTCGGTCCTCCAGTAAACATATAGGCTACAGTCGGTCCTCCAGTAAACATATAGGGTACAGTCGGTCCTCCAGTAAATATATAGGGTACAGTCGGTCCTCCAGTAAACATATAGGCTACAGTCGGTCCTCCAGTAAACATATAGGCTACAGTCGGTCCTCCAGTAAACATATAGGCTACAGTCGGTCCTCCAGTAAACATATAGGCTACAGTCGGTCCTCCAGTAAACATATAGGCTACAGTCGGTCCTCCAGTAAACATATAGGCTACAGTCGGTCCTCCAGTAAACATATAGGCTACAGTCGGTCCTCCAGTAAACATATAGGCTACAGTCGGTCCTCCAGTAAACATATAGGCTACAGTCGGTCCTCCAGTAAACATATAGGGTACAGTCGGTCCTCCAGTAAACATATAGGGTACAGTCGGTCCTCCAGTAAACATATAGGCTACAGTCGGTCCTCCAGTAAACATATAGGCTACAGTCGGTCCTCCAGTAAACATATAGGCTACAGTCGGTCCTCCAGTAAACATATAGGCTACAGTCGGTCCTCCAGTAAACATATAGGCTACAGTCGGTCCTCCAGTAAACATATAGGCTACAGTCGGTCCTCCAGTAAACATATAGGCTACAGTCGGTCCTCCAGTAAACATATAGGCTACAGTCGGTCCTCCAGTAAACATATAGGCTACAGTCGGTCCTCCAGTAAACATATAGGCTACAGTCGGTCCTCCAGTAAACATATAGGCTACAGTCGGTCCTCCAGTAAACATATAGGCTACAGTCGGTCCTCCAGTAAACATATAGGCTACAGTCGGTCCTCCAGTAAACATATAGGCTACAGTCGGTCCTCCAGTAAACATATAGGCTACAGTCGGTCCTCCAGTAAACATATAGGCTACAGTCGGTCCTCCAGTAAACATATAGGGTACAGTCGGTCCTCCAGTAAACATATAGGCTACAGTCGGTCCTCCAGTAAACATATAGGCTACAGTCGGTCCTCCAGTAAACATATAGGCTACAGTCGGTCCTCCAGTAAACATATAGGCTACAGTCGGTCCTCCAGTAAAAATAGGCTACAGTCGGTCCTCCAGTAAACATATAGGCTACAGTCGGTCCTCCAGTAAACATATAGGCTTCAGTCGGTCCTCCAGTAAACATATAGGCTACAGTCGGTCCTCCAGTAAACATATAGGCTACAGTCGGTCCTCCAGTAAACATATAGGGTACAGTCGGTCCTCCAGTAAACATATAGGCTACAGTCGGTCCTCCAGTAAACATATAGGCTACAGTCGGTCCTCCAGTAAACATATAGGCTACAGTCGGTCCTCCAGTAAACATATAGGGTACAGTCGGTCCTCCAGTAAACATATAGGCTACAGTCGGTCCTCCAGTAAACATATAGGCTACAGTCGGTCCTCCAGTAAACATATAGGCTACAGTCGGTCCTCCAGTAAACATATAGGCTACAGTCGGTCCTCCAGTAAACATATAGGCTACAGTCGGTCCTCCAGTAAACATATAGGCTACAGTCGGTCCTCCAGTAAACATATAGGCTACAGTCGGTCCTCCAGTAAACATATAGGCTACAGTCGGTCCTCCAGTAAACATATAGGGTACAGTCGGTCCTCCAGTAAACATATAGGCTACAGTCGGTCCTCCAGTAAACATATAGGCTACAGTCGGTCCTCCAGTAAACATATAGGCTACAGTCGGTCCTCCAGTAAACATATAGGCTACAGTCGGTCCTCCAGTAAACATATAGGCTACAGTCGGTCCTCCAGTAAACATATAGGCTACAGTCGGTCCTCCAGTAAACATATAGGCTACAGTCGGTCCTCCAGTAAACATATAGGGTACAGTCGGTCCTCCAGTAAACATATAGGCTACAGTCGGTCCTCCAGTAAACATATAGGCTACAGTCGGTCCTCCAGTAAACATATAGGCTACAGTCGGTCCTCCAGTAAACATATAGGCTACAGTCGGTCCTCCAGTAAACATATAGGCTACAGTCGGTCCTCCAGTAAACATATAGGCTACAGTCGGTCCTCCAGTAAACATATAGGCTACAGTCGGTCCTCCAGTAAACATATAGGCTACAGTCGGTCCTCCAGTAAACATATAGGCTACAGTCGGTCCTCCAGTAAACATATAGGCTACAGTCGGTCCTCCAGTAAACATATAGGCTACAGTCGGTCCTCCAGTAAACATATAGGCTACAGTCGGTCCTCCAGTAAACATATAGGCTACAGTCGGTCCTCCAGTAAACATATAGGCTACAGTCGGTCCTCCAGTAAACATATAGGCTACAGTCGGTCCTCCAGTAAACATATAGGCTACAGTCGGTCCTCCAGTAAACATATAGGCTACAGTCGGTCCTCCAGTAAACATATAGGCTACAGTCGGTCCTCCAGTAAACATATAGGCTACAGTCGGTCCTCCAGTAAACATATAGGCTACAGTCGGTCCTCCAGTAAACATATAGGCTACAGTCGGTCCTCCAGTAAACATATAGGCTACAGTCGGTCCTCCAGTAAACATATAGGCTACAGTCGGTCCTCCAGTAAACATATAGGCTACAGTCGGTCCTCCAGTAAACATATAGGCTACAGTCGGTCCTCCAGTAAACATATAGGCTACAGTCGGTCCTCCAGTAAACATATAGGCTACAGTCGGTCCTCCAGTAAACATATAGGCTACAGTCGGTCCTCCAGTAAACATATAGGCTACAGTCGGTCCCCCAGTAAACAAATAGGCTACAGCCGCTCCTCCAGTAAACATATAGGCTACAGTCGGTCCTCCAGTAAACATATAGGCTACAGTCGGTCCTCCAGTAAACATATAGGCTACAGTCGGTCCTCCAGTAAACATATAGGCTACAGTCGGTCCTCCAGTAAACATATAGGCTACAGTCGGTCCTCCAGTAAACATATAGGCTACAGTCGGTCCTCCAGTAAACATATAGGCTACAGTCGGTCCTCCAGTAAACATATAGGCTACAGTCGGTCCTCCAGTAAACATATAGGCTACAGTCGGTCCTCCAGTAAACATATAGGCTACAGTCGGTCCTCCAGTAAACATATAGGGTACAGTCGGTCCTCCAGTAAACATATAGGCTACAGTCGGTCCTCCAGTAAACATATAGGCTACAGTCGGTCCTCCAGTAAACATATAGGCTACAGTCGGTCCTCCAGTAAACATATAGGCTACAGTCGGTCCTCCAGTAAACATATAGGCTACAGTCGGTCCTCCAGTAAACATATAGGCTACAGTCGGTCCTCCAGTAAACATATAGGCTACAGTCGGTCCTCCAGTAAACATATAGGCTACAGTCGGTCCTCCAGTAAACATATAGGCTACAGTCGGTCCTCCAGTAAACATATATGCTGATGATCTGGTCATTATTGCACCGTCTTCTGCGGGTGTGAGCAAACTTCTTGATATATGTGAATCTTTTGGTAGTAAACATTGTGTTAAATTCAACCCACTGAAAAGTGCTGTTCTTATATTAAGATCAAAATTACTGTATAAAAGTAAACTGCCAAATTTCTCACTCAATAATCAAATTATTCAAGAAGTAAACAAAATAAAATACCTGGGACACATTATCTCAAACGATTGCTCAGATGATGCAGATATCGGCCGTCAGCGCAGACAGCTATATTTACGTGGTAACACCATCTTGAGAAAATTCCACATGTGTAATTGGGAAACTAAAGTCACTTTGTTCCGGACATATTGTTCCTCTATGTACACGGCCCATTTGTGGTGGAAGTATAAGAGAGCCACCATAAATGGTCTGTGTACATCCTATCATAATATACTCAAGATGTTCATTGGTCTCTCTAAATATGAAAGCACTAGTATGGTGTGCACACTGTTGGATGTGCAGTGCTGTCGGGCTGTCATCAGGAGACTGGTGTACAGCTTTTCGCAGCGACTGCAATCCTCCAGTAACACGCTGATTGTAGCTCTTTGGTCTAGTGATCATATCTATGAATCCCGTATTATATCTCACTGGCAGAAGCTGCTGCACACATAGTATGTACTGTAATGTAATATATAGGTCTAATTGAACTATGAGCAATGATCTGTGCAATAGGTGTTAACCAACATTGAGCAATAGCCTTAGTTAGCCTATCTGTTTTATTGTGACAAAATGTGATATGTGCTCTATTCTGTAAATAGGCCTACTGTATTTTTTATTTTATTGTGTCTTTATTAATATATCTTTGTGTATAATTATTATCTGTGCTCTGACGAGAAGTGTATGTGATATGGACCATTAGGTCGTACTGTATTTATACTGTATCTATCTTATGTGTCTGGAATAAAGAATTATTATTATTATTATTATTATATAGGCTACAGTCGGTCCTCCAGTAAACATATAGGCTACAGTCGGTCCTCCAGTAAACATATAGGCTACAGTCGGTCCTCCAGTAAACATATAGGCTACAGTCGGTCCTCCAGTAAACATATAGGCTACAGTCGGTCCTCCAGTAAACATATAGGCTACAGTCGGTCCTCCAGTAAACATATAGGCTACAGTCGGTCCTCCAGTAAACATATAGGCTACAGTCGGTCCTCCAGTAAACATATAGGGTACAGTCGGTCCTCCAGTAAACATATAGGCTACAGTCGGTCCTCCAGTAAACATATAGGCTACAGTCGGTCCTCCAGTAAACATATAGGCTACAGTCGGTCCTCCAGTAAACATATAGGCTACAGTCGGTCCTCCAGTAAACATATAGGCTACAGTCGGTCCTCCAGTAAACATATAGGCTACAGTCGGTCCTCCAGTAAACATATAGGCTACAGTCGGTCCTCCAGTAAACATATAGGCTACAGTCGGTCCTCCAGTAAACATATAGGCTACAGTCGGTCCTCCAGTAAACATATAGGCTACAGTCGGTCCTCCAGTAAACATATAGGCTACAGTCGGTCCTCCAGTAAACATATAGGCTACAGTCGGTCCTCCAGTAAACATATAGGCTACAGTCGGTCCTCCAGTAAACATATAGGCTACAGTCGGTCCTCCAGTAAACATATAGGCTACAGTCGGTCCTCCAGTAAACATATAGGCTACAGTCGGTCCTCCAGTAAACATATAGGGTACAGTCGGTCCTCCAGTAAACATATAGGCTACAGTCGGTCCTCCAGTAAACATATAGGCTACAGTCGGTCCTCCAGTAAACATATAGGCTACAGTCGGTCCTCCAGTAAACATATAGGCTACAGTCGGTCCTCCAGTAAACATATAGGCTACAGTCGGTCCTCCAGTAAACATATAGGGTACAGTCGGTCCTCCAGTAAACATATAGGCTACAGTCGGTCCTCCAGTAAACATATAGGCTACAGTCGGTCCTCCAGTAAACATATAGGCTACAGTCGGTCCTCCAGTAAACATATAGGGTACAGTCGGTCCTCCAGTAAACATATAGGCTACAGTCGGTCCTCCAGTAAACATATAGGGTACAGTCGGTCCTCCAGTAAACATATAGGCTACAGTCGGTCCTCCAGTAAACATATAGGCTACAGTCGGTCCTCCAGTAAACATATAGGCTACAGTCGGTCCTCCAGTAAACATATAGGCTACAGTCGGTCCTCCAGTAAACATATAGGCTACAGTCGGTCCTCCAGTAAACATATAGGCTACAGTCGGTCCTCCAGTAAACATATAGGGTACAGTCGGTCCTCCAGTAAACATATAGGCTACAGTCGGTCCTCCAGTAAACATATAGGCTACAGTCGGTCCTCCAGTAAACATATAGGCTACAGTCGGTCCTCCAGTAAACATATAGGCTACAGTCGGTCCTCCAGTAAACATATAGGCTACAGTCGGTCCTCCAGTAAACATATAGGCTACAGTCGGTCCTCCAGTAAACATATAGGCTACAGTCGGTCCTCCAGTAAACATATAGGCTACAGTCGGTCCTCCAGTAAACATATAGGCTACAGTCGGTCCTCCAGTAAACATATAGGCTACAGTCGGTCCTCCAGTAAACATATAGGCTACAGTCGGTCCTCCAGTAAACATATAGGCTACAGTCGGTCCTCCAGTAAACATATAGGCTACAGTCGGTCCTCCAGTAAACATATAGGCTACAGTCGGTCCTCCAGTAAACATATAGGCTACAGTCGGTCCTCCAGTAAACATATAGGCTACAGTCGGTCCTCCAGTAAACATATAGGCTACAGTCGGTCCTCCAGTAAACATATAGGCTACAGTCGGTCCTCCAGTAAACATATAGGCTACAGTCGGTCCTCCAGTAAACATATAGGCTACAGTCGGTCCTCCAGTAAACATATAGGCTACAGTCGGTCCTCCAGTAAACATATAGGCTACAGTCGGTCCTCCAGTAAACATATAGGCTACAGTCGGTCCTCCAGTAAACATATAGGCTACAGTCGGTCCTCCAGTAAACATATAGGCTACAGTCGGTCCTCCAGTAAACATATAGGCTACAGTCGGTCCTCCAGTAAACATATAGGCTACAGTCGGTCCTCCAGTAAACATATAGGCTACAGTCGGTCCTCCAGTAAACATATAGGGTACAGTCGGTCCTCCAGTAAACATATAGGCTACAGTCGGTCCTCCAGTAAACATATAGGCTACAGTCGGTCCTCCAGTAAACATATAGGCTACAGTCGGTCCTCCAGTAAACATATAGGCTACAGTCGGTCCTCCAGTAAACATATAGGCTACAGTCGGTCCTCCAGTAAACATATAGGCTACAGTCGGTCCTCCAGTAAACATATAGGCTACAGTCGGTCCTCCAGTAAACATATAGGCTACAGTCGGTCCTCCAGTAAACATATAGGCTACAGTCGGTCCTCCAGTAAACATATAGGCTACAGTCGGTCCTCCAGTAAACATATAGGCTACAGTCGGTCCTCCAGTAAACATATAGGCTACAGTCGGTCCTCCAGTAAACATATAGGCTACAGTCGGTCCTCCAGTAAACATATAGGCTACAGTCGGTCCTCCAGTAAACATATAGGCTACAGTCGGTCCTCCAGTAAACATATAGGCTACAGTCGGTCCTCCAGTAAACATATAGGCTACAGTCGGTCCTCCAGTAAACATATAGGCTACAGTCGGTCCTCCAGTAAACATATAGGCTACAGTCGGTCCTCCAGTAAACATATAGGCTACAGTCGGTCCTCCAGTAAACATATAGGCTACAGTCGGTCCTCCAGTAAACATATAGGCTACAGTCGGTCCTCCAGTAAACATATAGGCTACAGTCGGTCCTCCAGTAAACATATAGGCTACAGTCGGTCCTCCAGTAAACATATAGGCTACAGTCGGTCCTCCAGTAAACATATAGGCTACAGTCGGTCCTCCAGTAAACATATAGGCTACAGTCGGTCCTCCAGTAAACATATAGGCTACAGTCGGTCCTCCAGTAAACATATAGGCTACAGTCGGTCCTCCAGTAAACATATAGGCTACAGTCGGTCCTCCAGTAAACATATAGGCTACAGTCGGTCCTCCAGTAAACATATAGGCTACAGTCGGTCCTCCAGTAAACATATAGGCTACAGTCGGTCCTCCAGTAAACATATAGGGTACAGTCGGTCCTCCAGTAAACATATAGGCTACAGTCGGTCCTCCAGTAAACATATAGGCTACAGTCGGTCCTCCAGTAAACATATAGGGTACAGTCGGTCCTCCAGTAAACATATAGGGTACAGTCGGTCCTCCAGTAAACATATAGGCTACAGTCGGTCCTCCAGTAAACATATAGGCTACAGTCGGTCCTCCAGTAAACATATAGGCTACAGTCGGTCCTCCAGTAAACATATAGGGTACAGTCGGTCCTCCAGTAAACATATAGGCTACAGTCGGTCCTCCAGTAAACATATAGGCTACAGTCGGTCCTCCAGTAAACATATAGGCTACAGTCGGTCCTCCAGTAAACATATAGGCTACAGTCGGTCCTCCAGTAAACATATAGGCTACAGTCGGTCCTCCAGTAAACATATAAGTCGGTAAGTCGTCCTCAGTAAACATATAGTACAGTCGGTCCTCCAGTAAACATATAGGTACAGTCAGTCCTCCAGTAAACATATAGGCTACTGTCGGTCCTCCAGTAAAAATATAGGCTACAGTCAGTCCTCCAAACATATAGGTACAGTCGGTCGCAGAAAACATATAGGTACACCTCCAGAAAATTCCACAGTAGGCTACAGTCACTCCGGACATATTGTTCCTCAGTACACAGTAAGTATAAGGAGCCACCATAAAGTCGGTCCTCCAGTAAACATATAGGCTACAGTCGGTCCTCAAATAAACATATAGGCTACATGTCGGTCTCCAGTGCTGTCGGGCTGTCATCAGTAAACATATAGGCGGTCCTCCAGTAAACATATAGCTCGGTCTAGTGATCATATCTATGTCCCATATATCTCAGTCGGTGCACACATATATACTGTAAGTAATCGTCTAAAACTATACAGTCGGTCCTCCAGTAAAACATATAGGCTAGTCGGTCCTCCAGTAAACATAGTAAAATAGGCTACAGTCGGTCCTCCAGTAAACATATAGGTACAGTCGGGCTCTCCAGTAAATATCATTAGTCCTATACGGTCCTCCGGTAAACATATAGGGTACAGTCGGTCCTCCAGTAACCATATAGGCTACAGTCGGTCCTCCAGTAAACATATAGGCTACAGTCGGTCCTCCAGTAAACATATAGGCTACAGTCGGTCCTCCAGTAAACATAGGCTACAGTCGGTCCTCCAGTAAACATATAGGCTACAGTCGGTCCTCCAGTAAACATATAGGCAACAGTCGGTCCTCCAGTAAACATATAGGCTACAGTCGGTCCTCCAGTAAACATATAGGCTACAGTCGGTCCTCCAGTAAACATATAGGCTACAGTCGGTCCTCCAGTAAACATATAGGCTACAGTCGGTCCTCCAGTAAACATATAGGCTACAGTCGGTCCTCCAGTAAACATATAGCCTACAGTCGGTCCTCCAGTAAACATATAGGCTACAGTCGGTCCTCCAGTAAACATATAGGGTACAGTCGGTCCTCCAGTAAACATATAGGCTACAGTCGGTCCTCCAGTAAACATATAGGCTACAGTCGGTCCTCCAGTAAACATATAGGCTACAGTCGGTCCTCCAGTAAACATATAGGCTACAGTCGGTCCTCCAGTAAACATATAGGCTACAGTCGGTCCTCCAGTAAACATATAGGCTACAGTCGGTCCTCCAGTAAACATATAGGCTACAGTCGGTCCTCCAGTAAACATATAGGGTACAGTCGGTCCTCCAGTAAACATATAGGCTACAGTCGGTCCTCCAGTAAACATATAGGCTACAGTCGGTCCTCCAGTAAACATATAGGCTACAGTCGGTCCTCCAGTAAACATATAGGCTACAGTCGGTCCTCCAGTAAACATATAGGCTACAGTCGGTCCTCCAGTAAACATATAGGGTACAGTCGGTCCTCCAGTAAACATATAGGCTACAGTCGGTCCTCCAGTAAACATATAGGCTACAGTCGGTCCTCCAGTAAACATATAGGCTACAGTCGGTCCTCCAGTAAACATATAGGCTACAGTCGGTCCTCCAGTAAACATATAGGCTACAGTCGGTCCTCCAGTAAACATATAGGCTACAGTCGGTCCTCCAGTAAACATATAGGCTACAGTCGGTCCTCCAGTAAACATATAGGCTACAGTCGGTCCTCCAGTAAACATATAGGCTACAGTCGGTCCTCCAGTAAACATATAGGCTACAGTCGGTCCTCCAGTAAACATATAGGCTACAGTCGGTCCTCCAGTAAACATATAGGGTACAGTCGGTCCTCCAGTAAACATATAGGCTACAGTCGGTCCTCCAGTAAACATATAGGGTACAGTCGGTCCTCCAGTAAACATATAGGCTACAGTCGGTCCTCCAGTAAACATATAGGCTACAGTCGGTCCTCCAGTAAACATATAGGCTACAGTCGGTCCTCCAGTAAACATATAGGCTACAGTCGGTCCTCCAGTAAACATATAGGCTACAGTCGGTCCTCCAGTAAACATATAGGCTACAGTCGGTCCTCCAGTAAACATATAGGCTACAGTCGGTCCTCCAGTAAACATATAGGGTACAGTCGGTCCTCCAGTAAACATATAGGCTACAGTCGGTCCTCCAGTAAACATATAGGCTACAGTCGGTCCTCCAGTAAACATATAGGCTACAGTCGGTCCTCCAGTAAACATATAGGCTACAGTCGGTCCTCCAGTAAACATATAGGCTACAGTCGGTCCTCCAGTAAACATATAGGCTACAGTCGGTCCTCCAGTAAACATATAGGCTACAGTCGGTCCTCCAGTAAACATATAGGCTACAGTCGGTCCTCCAGTAAACATATAGGCTACAGTCGGTCCTCCAGTAAACATATAGGCTACAGTCGGTCCTCCAGTAAACATATAGGCTACAGTCGGTCCTCCAGTAAACATATAGGCTACAGTCGGTCCTCCAGTAAACATATAGGCTACAGTCGGTCCTCCAGTAAACATATAGGCTACAGTCGGTCCTCCAGTAAACATATAGGCTACAGTCGGTCCTCCAGTAAACATATAGGCTACAGTCGGTCCTCCAGTAAACATATAGGCTACAGTCGGTCCTCCAGTAAACATATAGGTACAGTCGGTCCTCCAGTAAACATATAGGCTACAGTCGGTCCTCCAGTAAACATATAGGCTACAGTCGGTCCTCCAGTAAACATATAGGCTACAGTCGGTCCTCCAGTAAACATATAGGCTACAGTCGGTCCTCCAGTAAACATATAGGCTACAGTCGGTCCTCCAGTAAACATATAGGCTACAGTCGGTCCTCCAGTAAACATATAGGCTACAGTCGGTCCTCCAGTAAACATATAGGCTACAGTCGGTCCTCCAGTAAACATATAGGCTACAGTCGGTCCTCCAGTAAACATATAGGGTACAGTCGGTCCTCCAGTAAACATATAGGCTACAGTCGGTCCTCCAGTAAACATATAGGCTACAGTCGGTCCTCCAGTAAACATATAGGCTACAGTCGGTCCTCCAGTAAACATATAGGCTACAGTCGGTCCTCCAGTAAACATATAGGCTACAGTCGGTCCTCCAGTAAACTAATAGGGTACAGTCGGTCCTCCAGTAAACATATAGGCTACAGTCGGTCCTCCAGTAAACATATAGGCTACAGTCGGTCCTCCAGTAAACATATTGGCTACAGTCGGTCCTCCAGTAAACATATAGGGTACAGTCGGTCCTCCAGTAAACATATAGGCTACAGTCGGTCCTCCAGTAAACATATAGGCTACAGTCGGTCCTCCAGTAAACATATAGGCTACAGTCGGTCCTCCAGTAAACATATAGGCTACAGTCGGTCCTCCAGTAAACATATAGGCTACAGTCGGTCCTCCAGTAAACATCTCATGTATGCTGATGATCTGGTCATTATTGCACCGTCTTCTGCGGGTCTGAGCAAACTTCTTGATATATGTGAATCTTTTGGTAGTAAACATTGTGTTAAATTCAACCCACTGAAAAGTGCTGTTCTTATATTTAGATCAAAATTACTGTATAAAAGTAAACTGCCAAATTTCTCACTCAATAATCAAATTATTCAAGAAGTAAACAAAATAAAATACCTGGGACACATTATCTCAAACGATTGCTCAGATGATGCAGATATCGGCCGTCAGCGCAGACAGCTATATTTACGTGGTAACACCATCTTGAGAAAATTCCACATGTGTAATTGGGAAACTAAAGTCACTTTGTTCCGGACATATTGTTCCTCTATGTACACGGCCCATTTGTTGTGGAAGTATAAGAGAGCCACCATAAATGGTCTGTGTACATCCTATCATAATATACTCAAGATGTTCATTGGTCTCTCTAAATATGAAAGCACTAGTATGGTGTGCACACTGTTGGATGTGCAGTGCTGTCGGGCTGTCATCAGGAGACTGGTGTACAGCTTTTCGCAGCGACTGCAATCCTCCAGTAACACGCTGATTGTAGCTCTTTGGTCTAGTGATCATATCTATGAATCCCGTATTATATCTCACTGGCAGAAGCTGCTGCACACATAGTATGTACTGTAATGTAATATATAGGTCTAATTGAACTATGAGCAATGATCTGTGCAATAGGTGTTAACCAACATTGAGCAATAGCCTTAGTTAGCCTATCTGTGTTATATTGTGACAAAATGTGATATGTGCTCTATTCTGTAAATAGGCCTACTGTATTTTTTATTTTATTGTGTCTTTATTAATATATCTTTGTGTATAATTATTATCTGTGCTCTAACGAGAAGTGTATGTGATATGGACCATTAGGTCGTACTGTATTTATACTGTATCTATCTTATGTGTCTGGAATAAAGAATTATTATTATTATTATTATTATATAGGCTACAGTCGGTCCTCCAGTAAACATATAGGCTACAGTCGGTCCTCCAGTAAACATATAGGCTACAGTCGGTCCTCCAGTAAACATATAGGCTACAGTCGGTCCTCCAGTAAACATATAGGCTACAGTCGGTCCTCCAGTAAACATATAGGCTACAGTCGGTCCTCCAGTAAACATATAGGCTACAGTCGGTCCTCCAGTAAACATATAGGCTACAGTCGGTCCTCCAGTAAACATATAGGGTACAGTCGGTCCTCCAGTAAACATATAGGGTACAGTCGGTCCTCCAGTAAACATATAGGGTACAGTCGGTCCTCCAGTAAACATATAGGGTACAGTCGGTCCTCCAGTAAACATATAGGCTACAGTCGGTCCTCCAGTAAACATATAGGCTACAGTCGGTCCTCCAGTAAACATATAGGGTACAGTCGGTCCTCCAGTAAACATATAGGCTACAGTCGGTCCTCCAGTAAACATATAGGCTACAGTCGGTCCTCCAGTAAACATATAGGCTACAGTCGGTCCTCCAGTAAACATATAGGGTACAGTCGGTCCTCCAGTAAACATATAGGCTACAGTCGGTCCTCCAGTAAACATATAGGGTACAGTCGGTCCTCCAGTAAACATATAGGCTACAGTCGGTCCTCCAGTAAACATATAGGCTACAGTCGGTCCTCCAGTAAACATATAGGCTACAGTCGGTCCTCCAGTAAACATATAGGCTACAGTCGGTCCTCCAGTAAACATATAGGGTACAGTCGGTCCTCCAGTAAACATATAGGGTACAGTCGGTCCTCCAGTAAACATATAGGGTACAGTCGGTCCTCCAGTAAACATATAGGGTACAGTCGGTCCTCCAGTAAACATATAGGCTACAGTCGGTCCTCCAGTAAACATATAGGCTACAGTCGGTCCTCCAGTAAACATATAGGCTACAGTCGGTCCTCCAGTAAACATATAGGGTACAGTCGGTCCTCCAGTAAACATATAGGCTACAGTCGGTCCTCCAGTAAACATATAGGGTACAGTCGGTCCTCCAGTAAGCATATAGGGTACAGTCGGTCCTCCAGTAAACATATAGGGTACAGTCGGTCCTCCAGTAAACATATAGGCTACAGTCGGTCCTCCAGTAAACATATAGGCTACAGTCGGTCCTCCAGTAAACATATAGGCTACAGTCGGTCCTCCAGTAAACATATAGGCTACAGTCGGTCCTCCAGTAAACATATAGGGTACAGTCGGTCCTCCAGTAAACATATAGGCTACAGTCGGTCCTCCAGTAAACATATAGGCTACAGTCGGTCCTCCAGTAAACATATAGGCTACAGTCGGTCCTCCAGTAAACATATAGGCTACAGTCGGTCCTCCAGTAAACATATAGGCTACAGTCGGTCCTCCAGTAAACATATAGGCTACAGTCGGTCCTCCAGTAAACATATAGGCTACAGTCGGTCCTCCAGTAAACATATAGGCTACAGTCGGTCCTCCAGTAAACATATAGGCTACAGTCGGTCCTCCAGTAAACATATAGGCTACAGTCGGTCCTCCAGTAAACATATAGGCTACAGTCGGTCCTCCAGTAAACATATAGGCTACAGTCGGTCCTCCAGTAAACATATAGGCTACAGTCGGTCCTCCAGTAAACATATAGGCTACAGTCGGTCCTCCAGTAAACATATAGGCTACAGTCGGTCCTCCAGTAAACATATAGGCTACAGTCGGTCCTCCAGTAAACATATAGGCTACAGTCGGTCCTCCAGTAAACATATAGGCTACAGTCGGTCCTCCAGTAAACATATAGGCTACAGTCGGTCCTCCAGTAAACATATAGGCTACAGTCGGTCCTCCAGTAAACATATAGGCTACAGTCGGTCCTCCAGTAAACATATAGGCTACAGTCGGTCCTCCAGTAAACATATAGGCTACAGTCGGTCCTCCAGTAAACATATAGGCTACAGTCGGTCCTCCAGTAAACATATAGGCTACAGTCGGTCCTCCAGTAAACATATAGGGTACAGTCGGTCCTCCAGTAAACATATAGGCTACAGTCGGTCCTCCAGTAAACATATAGGCTACAGTCGGTCCTCCAGTAAACATATAGGCTACAGTCGGTCCTCCAGTAAACATATAGGCTACAGTCGGTCCTCCAGTAAACATATAGGGTACAGTCGGTCCTCCAGTAAACATATAGGCTACAGTCGGTCCTCCAGTAAACATATAGGCTACAGTCGGTCCTCCAGTAAACATATAGGCTACAGTCGGTCCTCCAGTAAACATATAGGCTACAGTCGGTCCTCCAGTAAACATATAGGCTACAGTCGGTCCTCCAGTAAACATATAGGGTACAGTCGGTCCTCCAGTAAACATATAGGCTACAGTCGGTCCTCCAGTAAACATATAGGCTACAGTCGGTCCTCCAGTAAACATATAGGCTACAGTCGGTCCTCCAGTAAACATATAGTGTACAGTCGGTCCTCCAGTAAACATATAGGGTACAGTCGGTCCTCCAGTAAACATATAGGGTACAGTCGGTCCTCCAGTAAACATATAGGCTACAGTCGGTCCTCCAGTAAACATATAGGCTACAGTCGGTCCTCCAGTAAACATATAGGCTACAGTCGGTCCTCCAGTAAACATATAGGCTACAGTCGGTCCTCCAGTAAACATATAGGCTACAGTCGGTCCTCCAGTAAACATATAGGCTACAGTCGGTCCTCCAGTAAACATATAGGGTACAGTCGGTCCTCCAGTAAACATATAGGCTACAGTCGGTCCTCCAGTAAACATATAGGGTACAGTCGGTCCTCCAGTAAACATATAGGCTACAGTCGGTCCTCCAGTAAACATATAGGCTACAGTCGGTCCTCCAGTAAACATATAGGCTACAGTCGGTCCTCCAGTAAACATATAAGGTACAGTCGGTCCTCCAGTAAACATATAGGGTACAGTCGGTCCTCCAGTAAACATATAGGCTACAGTCGGTCCTCCAGTAAACATATAGGGTACAGTCGGTCCTCCAGTAAACATATAGGCTACAGTCGGTCCTCCAGTAAACATATAGGCTACAGTCGGTCCTCCAGTAACGATATAGGCTACAGTCGGTCCTCCAGTAAACATATAGGGTACAGTCGGTCCTCCAGTAAACATATAGGCTACAGTCGGTCCTCCAGTAAACATATAGGGTACAGTCGGTCCTCCAGTAAACATATAGGGTACAGTCGGTCCTCCAGTAAACATATAGGCTACAGTCGGTCCTCCAGTAAACATATAGGTACAGTCGGTCCTCCAGTAAACATATAGGCTACAGTCGGTCCTCCAGTAAACATATAGGCTACAGTCGGTCCTCCAGTAAACATATAGGCTACAGTCGGTCCTCCAGTAAACATATAGGCTACAGTCGGTCCTCCAGTAAACATATAGGCTACAGTCGGTCCTCCAGTAAACATATAGGCTACAGTCGGTCCTCCAGTAAACATATAGGCTACAGTCGGTCCTCCAGTAAACATATAGGCTACAGTCGGTCCTCCAGTAAACATATAGGCTACAGTCGGTCCTCCAGTAAACATATAGGCTACAGTCGGTCCTCCAGTAAACATATAGGCTACAGTCGGTCCTCCAGTAAACATATAGGCTACAGTCGGTCCTCCAGTAACTATAGGCTACAGTCGGTCCTCCAGTAAACATATAGGCTACAGTCGGTCCTCCAGTAAACATATAGGCTACAGTCGGTCCTCCAGTAAACATATAGGCTACAGTCGGTCCTCCCGTAAACATAAAGGGTACAGTCGGTCCTCCAGTAAACATATAGGCTACAGTCGGTCCTCCAGTAAACATATAGGCTACAGTCGGTCCTCCAGTAAACATATAGGCTACAGTCGGTCCTCCAGTAAACATATAGGCTACAGTCGGTCCTCCAGTAAACATATAGGCTACAGTCGGTCCTCCAGTAAACATATAGGCTACAGTCGGTCCTCCAGTAAACATATAGGCTACAGTCGGTCCTCCAGTAAACATATAGGCTACAGTCGGTCCTCCAGTAAACATATAGGCTACAGTCGGTCCTCCAGTAAACATATAGGCTACAGTCGGTCCTCCAGTAAACATATAGGCTACAGTCGGTCCTCCAGTAAACATATAGGCTACAGTCGGTCCTCCAGTAAACATATAGGCTACAGTCGGTCCTCCAGTAAACATATAGGCTACAGTCGGTCCTCCAGTAAACATATAGGCTACAGTCGGTCCTCCAGTAAACATATAGGCTACAGTCGGTCCTCCAGTAAACATATAGGCTACAGTCGGTCCTCCAGTAAACATATAGGCTACAGTCGGTCCTCCAGTAAACATATAGATTCACACATATAGACCAAAATGTAGTGATGCACAACACAGAAAGGACATTATTACATTTTACAATAGTATAATAGATTCTTTATCAAAAGCGGGGGAAAGTATTTTTTAATAGCCGTAAATATAAGTCCTCATTCAATAAGCCAGGTTGGCAAGACTATGTGGCTGACCTGTATCAGGCCTCCAGAGATGCTAGGTCTCATTGGCTTGAAGTAGGTCAGCCTAGACAGGGGCCTATATTTGAACTTCACAAAAGAGCAAAGGCTAGGACCAAATATGCCATTAGATTTATTAAGCAAAATGAAAACCAATTAAGGAAGGAAGCCCTTGCAAAGAGTCTGGCAGAAAAGGATACTAACTGTTTTTGGAAGGACATCAGATCCATGCAAAATTGTAACACACCATTACCTGTCAGTTGAGGGGGTTACGGGTGAAGAGAACATTGCTGACTTATGAAAAACTCATTTTAAGGAACTACTTAACAGTGTAAACCAAAGGTCTACTAATGGTGCAATTCAATATGTGAAAGATAGTAATTATGAAGACATTAAAGTGACTGAAAGTGATCTTGAGAATGCCATAAGAAAACTTAACCTAAATAAAGCTTGTGGGCTGGATGGTATATATGCAGAGCATCTTAAATATGCAGATAAGTTGGTAATAGATAAACTTAGTTCTTGCATCACCAGTCTATTTACGCATGGTGTCCTGCCGGAGTCTATGATATCCCTAATACTTGTTCCTGTCATTAAAGATAAATCAGGTAAAATTACAGCAAAAGACAACTACCGCCCAGTAGCACTTGCTAGTGTGGTGAGTAAGGTAGTTGAAATGATAATGCTAGAAAGAATGTCTGCATATATTGTCACCAGCAGCAATCAGTTTGGCTTTAAGAAAAATCACGGCACAGACCAATGCATATATGTGCTGAAAGAAGTGATTGATACATACAACAAACTAAATAGCTCAATTTTCTCTTGTTTTCTTGATGCAAGTAAGGCTTTTGATAGGGTGT
Organism: Paralithodes platypus; assembly: GCA_032716605.1. Classification (NCBI taxonomy): domain Eukaryota; kingdom Metazoa; phylum Arthropoda; class Malacostraca; order Decapoda; family Lithodidae; genus Paralithodes; species Paralithodes platypus. Next base: position 257,588 of record CM064560.1, read on the forward strand.
GTCACAAAACCTTATTTGAAAAATTAGTTAACAGGGGAGTGCCTAGCTATATTGTTAGGATACTTATTTTCTGGTATGCTAATCAAAAAATGTGTGTAAGATGGGGCAACATCCTGTCAGGCTCTTTCGCCGTAACCAATGGTGTTAGGCAGGGGGGGATATTGTCTCCGTATCTTTTCAACGTCTACATGGATGATCTTAGTCTGGAGCTGAACAAGACTCGCACTGGGTGCTGTATTGGCAGCACCATTGTAAATCATCTCATGTATGCTGATGACCTAGCCTTAATCGCGCCCTCTGGAGCAGGACTGGATAAATTATTAAGAGTATGTGAAAAATTTGGAATCGAACATTCAGTCAAATTTAATCCTATAAAGAGCAATATCATAATATTTAAATCTAACCTTCTATTGAAATCAAAGCTACCTAAATTCCATTTGTATGAAGAAGTTAGAAGAAGTAAGTAAAGTAAAGTATCTAGGACACTATATTTCATGTGATCGCTCAGATGATGAGGATTGGGTCGTCAGCGAAGGCAACTTTACATGCAGGGAAATTCAATATTAAGAAATTTCATATGTGCACATGGGATACAAAAATAACATTGTTCAACTCCTACTGCTCACCAATGTATACAGCACAACTATGGTGGAACTATAAGAAAATGACAGTGAATAGACTAAGTATCTCATATCACAATATCATGAAAATGTTTCTGGGGCTCTCAAAATATGAGAGTACAAGTACGCTATGTGCCTATGCGAACTTACACTGTTACAAATCACTCATTAGAAAGCTAACATAATTCATTCAGCGCCTTAACACTTCTGAGAACAGGATCATTAAAATGCTACAAACTCCAAGCATAGTGTACACCTCCAGGATCCAGGCACACTGGAGGAAGTTGCTCTATATTTAACCTTAAGTAATGATTTCAGGTCTGCTACTCTACAGAATTAGCATACCGGTACTGATCCTCATAGTGCAGTACAGTACCGATATTCCTATACTGTACTGTAGCAACATACTGTACCGGAAGCTAAATGATGTGAGGCATGGTACTGTACACAATTAGGACAGTGGTTTTGGTAACACAGTAGTTTGATGACCACTGTTTTTGGTTGAGGCAGTGCTGTGAACTACATGATAGCAAGCTGGGTATTCTTTAATTTCTTTTTATTTTATGTAGCCTATGTACAGTAGCTTATATATATTTATATATTTATGTTACTGTAAGGTATATATGGACCCCAGTATGGTCCCCTCTGTACTGTGTGAGTCTGAAATAAAGTATTATTATTATTATTATTATTATTATATAGGCTACAGTCGGTCCTCCAGTAAACATATAGGCTACAGTCGGTCCTCCAGTAAACATATAGGCTACAGTCGGTCCTCCAGTAAACATATAGGCTACAGTCGGTCCTCCAGTAAACATATAGGCTACAGTCGGTCCTCCAGTAAACATATAGGCTACAGTCGGTCCTCCAGTAAACATATAGGCTACAGTCGGTCCTCCAGTAAACATATAGGGTACAGTCGGTCCTCCAGGAAGGAAGCCCTTGCAAAGAGTCTGGCAGAAAAGGATACTAACTGTTTTTGGAAGGACATCAGATCCATGCAAAATTGTAACACACCATTACCTGTCAGTGTTGAGGGGGTTACGGGTGAAGAGAACATTGCTGACTTATGGAAAACTCATTTTAAGGAACTACTTAACAGTGTAAACCAAAGGTCTACTAATGGTGCAATTCAATATGTGAAAGATAGTAATTATGAAGACATTAAAGTGACTGAAAGTGATCTTGAGAATGCCATAAGAAAACTTAACCTAAATAAAGCTTGTGGGCTGGATGGTATATATGCAGAACATCTTAAATATCCAGATAAGTTGTTAATAGATAAACTTAGTTCTTGCATCACCAGTCTATTTACGCATGGTGTCCTGCCGGAGTCTATGATATCCGTAATACTTGTTCCTGTCATTAAAGATAAATCAGGTAAAATTACAGCAAAAGACAACTACCGCCCAGTAGCACTTGCTAGTGTGGTGAGTAAGGTAGTTGAAATGATAATGCTAGAAAGAATGTCTGCATATATTGTCACCAGCAGCAATCAGTTTGGCTTTAAGAAAAATCACGGCACAGACCAATGCATATATGTGCTGAAAGAAGTGATTGATACATACAACAAACTAAATAGCTCAATTTTCTCTTGTTTTCTTGATGCAAGTAAGGCTTTTGATAGGGTGTGTCACAAAACCTTATTTGAAAAATTAGTTAACAGGGGAGTGCCTAGCTATATTGTTAGGATACTTATTTTCTGGTATGCTAATCAAAAAATGTGTGTAAGATGGGGCAACATCCTGTCAGGCTCTTTCGCCGTAACCAATGGTGTTAGGCAGGGGGGGATATTGTCTCCGTATCTTTTCAACGTCTACATGGATGATCTTAGTCTGGAGCTGAACAAGACTCGCACTGGGTGCTGTATTGGCAGCACCATTGTAAATCATCTCATGTATGCTGATGACCTAGCCTTAATCGCGCCCTCTGGAGCAGGACTGGATAATTATTAAGAGTATGTGAAAAATTTGGAATCGAACATTCAGTCAAATTTAATCCTATAAAGAGCAATATCATAATATTTAAATCTAACCTTCTATTGAAATCAAAGCTACCTAAATTCCATTTGTATGAAGAAATTATAGAAGAAGTAAGTAAAGTAAAGTATCTAGGACACTATATTTCATGTGATCGCTCAGATGATGAGGATATGGGTCGTCAGCGAAGGCAACTTTACATGCAGGGAAATTCAATATTAAGAAAATTTCATATGTGCACATGGGATACAAAAATAACATTGTTCAACTCCTACTGCTCACCAATGTATACAGCACAACTATGGTGGAACTATAAGAAAATGACAGTGAATAGACTAAGTATCTCATATCACAATATCATGAAAATGTTTCTGGGGCTCTCAAAATATGAGAGTACAAGTACGCTATGTGCCTATATGAACTTACACTGTTACAAATCACTCATTAGAAAGCTAACATATAAATTCATTCAGCGCCTTAACACTTCTGAGAACAGGATCATTAAAATGCTACAAACTCCAAGCATAGTGTACACCTCCAGGATCCAGGCACACTGGAGGAAGTTGCTCTATATTTAACCTTAAGTAATGATTTCAGGTCTGCTACTCTACAGAATTAGCATACCGGTACTGATCCTCATAGTGCAGTACAGTACCGATATTCCTATACTGTACTGTAGCAACATACTGTACCGGAAGCTAAATGATGTGAGGCATGGTACTGTACACAATTAGGACAGTGGTTTTGGTAACACAGTAGTTTGATGACCACTGTTTTTGGTTGAGGCAGTGCTGTGAACTACATGATAGCAAGCTGGGTATTCTTTAATTTCTTTTTATTTTATGTAGCCTATGTACAGTAGCTTATATATATTTATATATATTTATGTTACTGTAAGGTATATATGGACCCCAGTATGGTCCCCTCTGTACTGTGTGAGTCTGAAATAAAGTATTATTATTATTATTATTATTATTATATAGGCTACAGTCGGTCCTCCAGTAAACATATAGGCTACAGTCGGTCCTCCAGTAAACATATAGGCTACAGTCGGTCCTCCAGTAAACATATAGGCTACAGTCGGTCCTCCAGTAAACATATAGGCTACAGTCGGTCCTCCAGTAAACATATAGGCTACAGTCGGTCCTCCAGTAAACATATAGGCTACAGTCGGTCCTCCAGTAAACATATAGGGTACAGTCGGTCCTCCAGGAAGGAAGCCCTTGCAAAGAGTCTGGCAGAAAAGGATACTAACTGTTTTGGAAGGACATCAGATCCATGCAAAATTGTAACACACCATTACCTGTCAGTGTTGAGGGGGTTACGGGTGAAGAGAACATTGCTGACTTATGGAAAACTCATTTTAAGGAACTACTTAACAGTGTAAACCAAAGGTCTACTAATGGTGCAATTCAATATGTGAAAGATAGTAATTATGAAGACATTAAAGTGACTGAAAGTGATCTTGAGAATGCCATAAGAAAACTTAACCTAAATAAAGCTTGTGGGCTGGATGGTATATATGCAGAACATCTTAAATATCCAGATAAGTTGTTAATAGATAAACTTAGTTCTTGCATCACCAGTCTATTTACGCATGGTGTCCTGCCGGAGTCTATGATATCCGTAATACTTGTTCCTGTCATTAAAGATAAATCAGGTAAAATTACAGCAAAAGACAACTACCGCCCAGTAGCACTTGCTAGTGTGGTGAGTAAGGTAGTTGAAATGATAATGCTAGAAAGAATGTCTGCATATATTGTCACCAGCAGCAATCAGTTTGGCTTTAAGAAAAATCACGGCACAGACCAATGCATATATGTGCTGAAAGAAGTGATTGATACATACAACAAACTAAATAGCTCAATTTTCTCTTGTTTTCTTGATGCAAGTAAGGCTTTTGATAGGGTGTGTCACAAAACCTTATTTGAAAAATTAGTTAACAGGGGAGTGCCTAGCTATAGTGTAAGGATACTTATCTTCTGGTATGCTAATCAAAAAATGTGTGTAAGATGGGGCAACATCCTGTCAGGCTCTTTCGCCGTAACCAATGGTGTTAGGCAGGGGGGGATATTGTCTCCGTATCTTTTCAACGTCTACATGGATGATCTTAGTCTGGAGCTGAACAAGACTCGCACTGGGTGCTGTATTGGCAGCACCATTGTAAATCATCTCATGTATGCTGATGACCTAGCCTTAATCGCGCCCTCTGGAGCAGGACTGGATAAATTATTAAGAGTATGTGAAAAATTTGGAATCGAACATTCAGTCAAATTTAATCCTATAAAGAGCAATATCATAATATTTAAATCTAACCTTCTATTGAAATCAAAGCTACCTAAATTCCATTTGTATGAAGAAATTATAGAAGAAGTAAGTAAAGTAAAGTATCTAGGACACTATATTTCATGTGATCGCTCAGATGATGAGGATATGGGTCGTCAGCGAAGGCAACTTTACATGCAGGGAAATTCAATATTAAGAAAATTTCATATGTGCACATGGGATACAAAAATAACATTGTTCAACTCCTACTGCTCACCAATGTATACAGCACAACTATGGTGGAACTATAAGAAAATGACAGTGAATAGACTAAGTATCTCATATCACAATATCTTGAAAATGTTTCTGGGGCTCTCAAAATATGAGAGTACAAGTACGCTATGTGCCTATATGAACTTACACTGTTACAAATCACTCATTAGAAAGCTAACATATAAATTCATTCAGCGCCTTAACACTTCTGAGAACAGGATCATTAAAATGCTACAAACTCCAAGCATAGTGTACACCTCCAGGATCCAGGCACACTGGAGGAAGTTGCTCTATATTTAACCTTAAGTAATGATTTCAGGTCTGCTACTCTACAGAATTAGCATACCGGTACTGATCCTCATAGTGCAGTACAGTACCGATATTCCTATACTGTACTGTAGCAACATACTGTACCGGAAGCTAAATGATGTGAGGCATGGTACTGTACACAATTAGGACAGTGGTTTTGGTAACACAGTAGTTTGATGACCACTGTTTTTGGTTGAGGCAGTGCTGTGAACTACATGATAGCAAGCTGGGTATTATTTAATTTCTTTTTATTTTATGTAGCCTATGTACAGTAGCTTACATATATTTATATATATTTATGTTACTGTAAGGTATATATGGACCCCAGTATGGTCCCCTCTGTACTGTGTGAGTCTGAAATAAAGTATTATTATTATATTATTATTATTATATAGGGTACAGTCGGTCCTCCAGTAAACATATAGGCTACAGTCGGTCCTCCAGTAAACATATAGGCTACAGTCGGTCCTCCAGTAAACATATAGGCTACAGTCGGTCCTCCAGTAAACATATAGGCTACAGTCGGTCCTCCAGTAAACATATAGGCTACAGTCGGTCCTCCAGTAAACATATAGGCTACAGTCGGTCCTCCAGTAAACATATAGGCTACAGTCGGTCCTCCAGTAAACATATAGGCTACAGTCGGTCCTCCAGTAAACATATAGGCTACAGTCGGTCCTCCAGTAAACATATAGGCTACAGTCGGTCCTCCAGTAAACATATAGGCTACAGTCGGTCCTCCAGTAAACATATAGGCTACAGTCGGTCCTCCAGTAAACATATAGGGTACAGTCGGTCCTCCAGTAAACATATAGGGTACAGTCGGTCCTCCAGTAAACATATAGGCTACAGTCGGTCCTCCAGTAAACATATAGGCTACAGTCGGTCCTCCGGTAATGCGGCTAATGTATTCTGGTAACCTCCCGTGTTAGCAAAAAACGCGTTACCGAAGCCATATGTTTACATGTTAAACGTAGCCTACCTTGGTCTTCTGGGGGTTTCCACCACAAAATCCACTTCTTCTCCATAGAAGCCTATGTTATAATAATTAAATCATTTATAAAGGTTATTTGACATTGTTATGCCCGGTCCAAATTGGAACGCGAGATATTCTTTGTACAATGAGCAGCTCTCTAACTGGATAGGTATACCTTAAACTTTAAATAAAGAGACAACACGGCAGGATAGTAAGTACACAGGTAACAAGTTAACATGGGTTTTATTCAGTTTAACACCTGGTTCATGGAGGAGCAAGACATATATTTTATACCTGTAACCTGGAGATCATCAACAACAATAAGAATAATTAAGACATACAATACTCAGGTTATCAAGTAAGCAATAGGAGTCGGACAATGGGTCCGGACTCAAGGTAATAATAATACTCCTAGGATACAATTATAAGGTATCCAAAATGGTGGAGGTACACCTCCTACCCAAATAGATCTCAGAGAGGATCTCAACAAAAGACAAGAGTGCAGTAATGGCAAATGCCGTCTGGATCATGCAATGATGTCCCCGGCATATAGTGACGTTAACTGACTCTAAAGAAATAATGGCCAAGTGGTCATCAACAATGAAGTGGGCTCGAAAAGGCTCACAAATGATATTAATACTATAGGTGTGCTAGATCTCACCTGGCAAAGATTAATCCTTAACTCTAATTGTGTACTAGCAGGGTGCTGAAGGCTGAGGCAACAATCGTCGGGAGCTGAGAAGAGTGAAATCTATTCGAGTTATGAACCTGACAGAATGTTAAATGAATTAGGCTAGAAGTTATACAAAGGGACTAGATTACGTGCAAATATGTGTTTGTGTTTGATGCTATGGGTCTTATATAAGCACGCCCCCTCTGTCGGGCTATGGGAGACCAATAACCCGGGAAGGTGCATATATAAGGATCCCCTGATAGGTATGTATAATGGGTCCCGGCAAGTGGGCTAATTAACGTCAATTTAAGTAGGGAGAAGAAAGACCTCTCGCAAGACGTAATGTTAATGAGAACCCCTGAAGATAACTTCTACCACAACCCTGAGTCAACTCTATACCCAGAAACGGTACAAAAGCACTTAAAGGAGAGCTGTAGTGAAGAGGAGGGCCCATAGATCGAGGGAGGATCCAGTAGTCTGGAGGGCGGCTGGGCGTGATGACTCTGGAAGTTGAAAAGTTGAAAATTAGTCCTCTTCCTGATGGGGGGAACCCGATCTGGTAGATCTCTAGTTATTACACTATCCTCATAATCCCTTGAACAAAACAAGGTAGGAATCCTTTGGTACTTGGTTTGTGCACCGCATCGAAGGCCAGAAAGGGGGAGCCCAAAGTGGGTTGCCCAAGCTAGTCCTCTTCCTGATGGGGGGAACCCGACCTGGTAGATCTTCGATCACAGCACACAACTGACAAGTTGAACACCAGCTATCTCTGGCTGTTCTTACCCTGAACTAAAGAATACCAAATGGCAAGCTTAGTTAATGATGTCCAGGCTGGGTGAGTATAAGGCAATCTTCTTGCCCTACTTAAGGCGCCCGGCTTGAGAGGATCAAGGGCATTTGGCGCGTGGTGGTTATGTCCTTGTGGCTCTGGGGGTGGCGCCTGGACTCTGGCTGGCAGGAGTAGGGTTGGCTGCAGGTTTTAGTGGCAGCTAGAGATGCGGTCTTATCATCCTGAGACCGCATCTCACTACCGTCTGGTAGAGAAAAGTCCCGACCCCGGGACTGGAGATGGTAATGTCTTGAAGTATTATCTTCGTAGACAGGGGTCAGGTGCTGGAGGAAGTGGTAATAAATGACTCCCTGGTTGTTAGGGGTGGCCATCTTGTCTCCGGTGAGGGTGAGGAGAGAAGAGGAGTCATAGTACCTCAAATGGTCGAGGAGGTGGTGAGGTGACTTGATCACTTTGGTGGAGTCCTTCCGCGCCAGGGTTATCATGTCAATCCGCATCTTGGTGGTCGTCAGCGAGGGCGTTGTCGTGGCTGGAGGTGGTTGGAGAGTGATGACAGAGAGCCTGGCTTGGCCCAGGTCATGAGGTTGTGCGGACGCCGAAGTACCAGGCTGGGGGGAGGAGCTTGGTGCGGACGCCGAAGTACCAGGCTGGGGGGAGGAGCTTGAAGACGCTTGATCCTTAACCTTTCTCGCTTTAGGCTGAGACAGGGCTGGTTCCCATCTGGTGGGTGGCTTCACAGGTCTTCCACAGCGGGTATGAGAAGGCAGTCTGGGAAATGGGGGGGATGGAGTTAGAGGTGACATTGAGCGAAATTTGGATATTGTTTTTCGCCTGGGAAGTTGAGAAGGAGGGGAAATAGATTGAGGAGAAGGAGGTAGGGTTTTAGAGATAGGAGGAGTAGGTGAGGGTTTTTTAGGACGGAAGCTGGGGGTGATAGGCAAAGTGGGGGGTATGTTGGTGAGTTGTGGTGGCGAGGGGGGAAGACTAGACGTGGCAAGGTTAATTAAAGGTGATGGTTGAGAAGGAGGTTGCGGAGGTGAAACGAGAGGAGAGGAGATGTAAGAAAATTTGGGCTTAGGAATGCGGGAAGGGGTGAAGGTGACAGGAGGTGAAAGAGAAGAGGGGGAAGTTTGGGTTTGAGTAGAGAGAACAGGAGGAGGTCGATGTTTAGGAAGGTGAGAAGGGGTGAACTGGTTGAGGTGAGTGGGAAGGGTGACAGGAGGTTGCAGTACAGGAGAGTGAAGGGCAGGCAAAGGAGAATTGAGAGGGGGAGTGGAAAGAGGTGGAGGGAGAGGGACAGCATGGTTGAGAGGGACAGGTCCGGAAAGACAGGAAGTTTGAGGGTGAAGATTTGAAACAGGGGTACAGTCAACATCCTGATCAGGCTCAGCTACAACAGTAATATTCTTATTAATAGGTTGAAACCTTCTGACAAACCTATTCCTATAAGTGCGAGATTCCCCATGATAGTTAATTATGACCTGGAAACAGTTTGGGATCCTAAGGACCTCAAATGGACCCTTGTACCGTGGCTTCAGTTTGGAGGGTACAGGTAAGATGGCGACCATGACTAGGTCGCCTACTTGGTGAGGGTTGTTCTTGGGGGCTTCATCAGGCTGGAGATCTTGGGAAAACTGGAGCTGACGTAGGCGGTTCCTGAGGTGGACGAGGTTGGTATTTAGACCTGGTGAGGCCTCAGTAGGGGCAGCTAGGTGACGTAGTGGTATGAGGAGAGGTGGGCTCCCAAAAACCATCTCATGAGGGGTGATCCCGTTGTCTCTGGGGCAGGTGTTTATTCCCCATTGTATGATGCGAATTTGGCTGGTCCAGTCCAATGAGTTCATCTGTTGGAGGCGTGTCCGGATTTGATTGGCGATGGTTCTATGAGATCGCTCGCAGATGGAGTTTCCTTTTGGCCAGTAGGGTGAAGAGTGGCTGATGTGAAATCCAAAACATTTCGGAGATCTGCGTCCAAATTTGTCCGGTGAATTCAGGGGCATTGTCGGAGTGGATTGCCTGTGGCAATCCAAAATAGGGAAAGACATGTTGTAATAATGCCTCGGTGACGGCCATAGCAGTGTGTTCTCTGGCAGGGCAGGCGATCACGTATTTTGAGTACGTGTCCACGAAGATGATGATGTAGCGGTATCCCCTGTCGTTTTGTAGAGGTCCCATGACGTCTACTGCCAAAAGTTGCCAGGGTTTAGAAGCGATGAGTTTGCCGGAAGGTCCTGGGGTGCGTGTTTGGTCTTTTCCCAGGGTGCAGGCACGGCAAGCTTCAGTGATTTTCTTGGCCGTGGTGTAGGGGCGAGGAGTCCAGTAGATGTTTTTGAACGTGTTCACCAACTTCTTTTGGCCTAGATGGATCCCGTTGTTGGTGTGCAAGGAAGACATCATTTGTTCAGCATCCTCAGGCCCTAATACGATCTGACCTTCTGGGGTAAAGAGGGCATCACCCCTTCTTTGTAAGAGGCCAAAAAGTCGGGTGGAGATCCAAGTTGGTTTGTCGTTCCGGAGGTAGGCCTGGATGAGAGGGGGAGTGGTAGTAGGTGGTGGTCGAGGTTCTTGGATGGCGTTGAGTTGTTCTGGTGCCAGTGGGAGCCGGGATAAGGCGTCTGCATTGGTATGGAGTTTTCCCGGCCTGTAGGAAATCTCAAAATCAAACTCCTCAAGTGATTCTCGCCAACGGACTGTTAGGGAATTCTTAGAGTCAGATTTCCTGAGCCATTGTAAGGCTTGGTGGTCAGTGATGATGGTGATCTTGACGCCAGCTAGGTAGGCCCGGAAGTGTTGGAGGGCCCAAACGATGCCTAAGCATTCTCTTTTAGTTACCGGGTAGTTGGTTTCTGCCGGGGTTAAGGTCCGGCTGGCACAAGCAATGATGTGCTCTCGTCCTTCTCGATTTTGGGAGAGGACTGCACCGACGCCGAGAAGGGACACGTCGGTGTAGAGTCTAAAGGGTAGTTGGTAGTCCGGAAAAGAGACGACAGGGGAAGACACGAGTAGGTCCTTGAGGGAGGTGAAGGCTTGGAGACGGTCGGGGGTCCACACAAAAGGTTCTTCCTTCCTAGTTAAGTCGTGTAGAGGTCTGGCAATGGTGGCGAAATTCTTCACAAACCTCCGATAGTAGGAGGCAAGGCCTAGGAAAGATCTTACTCCTTTTACTGACTTCGGGGGTTGGATCTCCTGGATGGCTTGGAGTTTCTTGGGGTCAGGTGCAAGTCCTTCTTCTGACACCAGATGTCCTAAGAATTGGACCTGATGTCGAGCCATGGTGCATTTAGTAGGCTTCAGCTTTAATCCGGCTTGTTGGATCCTCTGGAAAACTTGGCGGAGGCGTTGGAGGTGTTCTGCCCAGGTACGACCAAATACTATGATGTCGTCCAAGTACGCCAGACATGTTTCCCAAGTTAATCCCTGAAGTACGGATTCCATCAGTCGGGAGAAGGTGGCGGGACCGTTACATAATCCGAATGGCAGCACTGAGAACTCGTAAAGCTTCCCTTGGCTGGTGGAGAAAGCTGTTTTTTCTTGGTCGGTGGGGGCGACGGGGACCTGCCAGTATCCGGATTGCAGGTCCAGTGTGGAGAACCATCTGGCCCCTAAGAGGGAGTCTAGGGAGTCGTCGATGCGTGGTAGTGGGGTGGCATCTTTGATGGTGACATCGTTGAGTTGTCGGTAGTCGATGCAGAATCGAGATGACCCATCCTTCTTCTTGACCAGTACCACTGGAGAGGACCAAGGGCTAGTTGATGGGTTGACGATGCCAGCTTCTAACATCTCTGCAACTTGCTTCTGTTCTTCTTGGCGCTGAAGGGGGTTCTTTCTTCGTATAGCCTGTCTGACTGGGGGTCCAACAGTGTGAATGTGGTGTTCTAGGACATGGGTGTGGCCTACATCTTGGGGGTTGGTGGCAAAGATGTCCTGGTATTCGGCCATTAACTGGCACAGATCGTCCTTTTGTTGAGGGGTGAGGTGAGTAGGAACGTCTGGGAGTGATGGAGTTGATGCAGGAATGGAGGTGGTGGTGTCGGTTGAAGGCTGGTCATCATAAGTCTCTAGTTCTCCGATGGTGAGACCCCTGGGTAGGGTGATAGGGTGGTCGGAGATGTTGGCTATTCTTACTGCATTTTGTTTTAAAATTGCAGGAGCAGTGAGACAATCCCTGTCAAAGGGGCTCTAAAGAGAGGGAGTGTGAATGAGTTCTCCGTTGAGGGCTGGATGGATGGGTACCCAATGTTCATGATGTGGCAGCAAGGTGATGGGTTGAATGGTGATGGCCGATGCAACACGGATGGCTTTCAAGGTTTGAGGAGGGTCATGGAGCGGTGTGGCAATCTTCGGAGTGGTGAGTCCTGGGGGTTTGGTGGAAAATAACAATCTTCTTTCAACACACTGGATAGTAGTGCGGAGGGCCGTGAGAAGGTCGAATCCCAGGTATCCGTCGTAGGTGGTTTCTTGGGAGGGAAATACCATGAAAGCGTGGTGATGGCCGTGGTTAGGTTGAGGGGTGGCCACATACAGTGGGGCCGTGATGCCAGTACTAGAAATAAGGTTGTCGTTGGCATCAATGAGGGTGGTGGACGAGTGTTGAATTGGTCCAAAAGTGTTGTGATGTCTCTGGTGGTAAGAGGAAAAAATACAGGATCTTGAAGCTCAGGTGTCGACAAGGAGTCGAGAGTTGACTCCCTGGATGGTCAGGTGGGTGTAAATGGGAGGCTTTATCATATCATAGCTGCCCCTATCTCGAGCCCCCGCCAGTTTGCAAGTTGGTGGGCGGGGGCGGTCTAAAAACCCGGTTTGATGACTTCCGGCTCGACTGTACTGTGGTCGTCCGGGTCACCAACCTCATCGTAGTCCTCAGCTCCTGCGGTGCCGTCTTCTAGGATGGTGGCAATTCTTCTGGAGGGCTTCAGCCAGGGAATCTGTCCCCAGAACAGTGGAACCCTCGAGCGTTTGGCCAGCAACTCGGCAAAAGACCTCTTCAACCCATTAATAGGGCACTGGGACCCGCAGGCCTTCCAGTCTCCAGGCTTGACTCTGGCCCATTCTTCCGGCTTGTCCTGGTTGCGGCTAGGGTGGTAGGTTGGTCCGGAATGAGCTCCTTGTGGCTTAGTGGGAGCTCGTTGGATACCCGCGATCTTTCCTTGCTCCTGGGATTTTTGCAGGGCCAGAATATGGCGTATGATAGGGAGGTCTGTATCATATCCGGCCGGTTCTGTGATGGCAAAATGGTCCCGGACTGCACGCGGAAGGATCCTCATCAGGGTCCGGCGGACGTTCTCCTTCCTCTCTGCAGCTGTAGCCGTTGTGAATGCGGTGGAAGCCAGCCTGGTAAGCTTGCTGATGGTGGCGTCGAGGTCCCCGTCGTAGGTGATGGCGTGAAATTGCTGGTCGGCTATTACAGTACCTAAGACGGGGTTAATGGCAGTTTTAGTGTATGTTTCAAACTGTTCCCAGGTCATTCCGGGGTTCTCTTTTACATAACTGAAAACTAGGGCCATAGACCGCCCTAGCTTCATGACTACAGTATGTATTTTAGGGGCAACTTCATCTTTAAATATGATGTCAAGCACTGGCTTGACAACCTCTAAATAGGTGGCAATGTCAGTTTCCTCTTGTCTGAAAGGAATAATATCCAGTGCTTTCCCTGCCATCCTGACTACTTATCCCTGTCGTGATACTCTCAAAATATTTAAAGCAGGAAAAACCTGAAAGGCTACCTTCGAGAAAGAGACACCGCTGCCACCAGTGTTATGCCCGGTCCAAATTGGAACGCGAGATATTCTTTGTACAATGAGCAGCTCTCTAACTGGATAGGTATACCTTAAACATTAAATAAAGAGACAACACGGCAGGATAGTAAGTACACAGGTAACAAGTTAACATGGGTTTTATTCAGTTTAACACCTGGTTCATGGAGGAGCAAGACATATATTTTATACCTGTAACCTGGAGATCATCAACAACAATAAGAATAATTAAGACATACAATACTCAGGTTATCAAGTAAGCAATAGGAGTCGGACAATGGGTCCGGACTCAAGGTAATAATAATACTCCTAGGATACAATTATAAGGTATCCAAAATGGTGGAGGTACACCTCCTACCCAAATAGATCTCAGAGAGGATCTCAACAAAAGACAAGAGTGCAGTAATGGCAAATGCCGTCTGGATCATGCAATGATGTCCCCGGCATATAGTGACGTTAACTGACTCTAAAGCAATAATGGCCAAGTGGTCATCAACAATGAAGTGGGCTCGGAAAGGCTCACAAATGATATTAATACTATAGGTGTGCTAGATCTCACCTGGCAAAGATTAATCCTTAACTCTAATTGTGTACTAGCAGGGTGCTGAAGGCTGAGGCAACAATCGTCGGGAGCTGAGATAGAGTGAAATCTATTCGAGTTATGAACCTGACAGAATGTTAAATGAATTAGGCTAGAAGTTATACAAAGGGACTAGATTACGTGCAAATATGTGTTTGTGTTTGATGCTATGGGTCTTATATAAGCACGCCCCCTCTGTCGGGCTATGGGAGACCAATAACCCGGGAAGGTGCATATATAAGGATCCCCTGATAGGTATGTATAATGGGTCCCGGCAAGTGGGCTAATTAACGTCAATTTAAGTAGGGAGAAGAAAGACCTCTCGCAAGATGTAATGTTAATGAGAACCCCTGAAGATAACTTCTACCACAACCCTGAGTCAACTCTATACCCAGAAACGGTACAAAAGCACTTAAAGGAGAGCTGTAGTGAAGAGGAGGGCCCATAGATCGAGGGAGGATCCAGTAGTCCGGAGGGCGGCTGGGCGTGATGACTCCGGAAGTTGGTCCAGGGGGGGCGGCTGGGCGTGATGACTCCAGCTACTGGTCCAGGGTGAGTCACAAGATGATTCCTTAGACCTTGGCGCCTACCACGGGACAACCGGGTTCCTCTTGCACTCCCACAGTGCAGTGATCCCCAAAGGATATGCTGAAGTTCTGCTACAAGGTTTGGGGGGTTAGGGTGACTAGCATAATGATCTACCTAGAGTGGCAAGCAGTCTAGATAGTGACATTATAGGTAGTCTAAGGGGGGTCAAGGTAAGTGTCTTCCTTCCTTGCTAGTTCGTGGAACTATCAGAACCATGTAGCAAAAAGAGAATCCAGAAAGGGGAGCCCAAAGTGGGTTGCCCAAAATTAGTCCTCTTCCTGATGGGGGGAACCCGATCTGGTAGATCTCTAGTTATTACACTATCCTCATAATCCCTTGAACAAAACAAGGTAGGAATCCTTTGGTACTTGGTTTGTGCACCGCATCGAAGGCCAGAAAGGGGGAGCCCAAAGTGGGTTGCCCAAGCTAGTCCTCTTCCTGATGGGGGGAACCCGACCTGGTAGATCTTCGATCACAGCACACAACTGACAAGTTGAACACCAGCTATCTCTGGCTGTTCTTACCCTGAACTAAAGAATACCAAATGGCAAGCTTAGTTAATGATGTCCAGGCTGGGTGAGTATAAGGCAATCTTCTTGCCCCTACTTAAGGCGCCCGGCTTGAGAGGATCAAGGGCGTTTGGCGCGTGGTGGTTATGTCCTTGTGGCTCTGGGGGTGGCGCGCCTGGACTCTGGCTGGCAGGAGTAGGGTTGGCTGCAGGTTTTAGTGGCAGCTAGAGATGCGGTCTTATCATCCTGAGACCGCATCTCAGACATGTGCATCGAGTTGATTTGCCCATTGCAACAACTCTTACCTCTGAATAAATATTTCTTTTAGGCTAGGCTAGTTAACCTCTGAAGTGCGCATGGGGGTAATTGGAAACGTCCCCCTGTGCTGACGTATTTGAGGTGTTTCCGTCACTAAAATATTCATTGTGCCATTAATAGCATTAATACTTATCCATATGCGCCTATTATGGGTTGATTATAAAGGTATTAACCTGAAACAACAATAAAACGAGTGAAAACAGCGTTTGGATGGTCAAAATCGGAGATATAGCCCGCGAGTTGTATAATGTATGGGTGAGGCAATCTGCTTTCCCCCCAATTTCCCCCAAGGCCACTGAGACACAGTCGATCGATACTCTCTCTCTCTCTCTTGCACTCGCTTGCCATCAGTGATGACAACACCCTGCTTGCAACTCGCTAATGTTAGCACGAAAATATACCTTAGAATAAGGGAATAACAGGGAAAATAGGTGATAACTGAAGGAGAGGAGGAAAGTGGGGAAGGAGGGGAGGTAGAGGACTGAGATTTTGCATGGCCCAGGGGCCAAAAAAAAAAAATAAACAAAAAAAATAAAAAAAAATAAAAATGTCGATGTCAAAAGTTGATTTTTTTTTCTCACTCACTCATAAGAGTCTCCCCGCAGTCCGCCGGGGGAACTCTTAAGAGTCTCCCAGCAGTTCCCGGGTTAACCTGTTAAGCGCTAAATAGCCCTAGGAGCTAGGGTAGTTATTTGTGCATTTCTGCCAAAAAATTCGATCTCACAGAATTTAAAAAAAAGTACCTCAATGTCTTGGAAATAAGCAGCCACATCCGCCAATATATATATATCCACCCTAAAAAAATGTGGGTGTGGAGTTACGGTGGCTGCAAGTTGAAAAAAATGGGCTGATAGGCACATCCCCGAGCGAGCGAGTGTGTGTGAGTGAGTCAGGCGGGAGGAGAGAGAGAGAGGGTGGAGGCAAGAACGTGCGATTGATGAGAAGCAACGCTCTATATCTCGCCTAAAAAGCACCTTTATGGTTTCACCTGTTCATATTCATGAGTAAGGCAGCCCATGTGAATAATATACACTGATAAATGAAGCGCAGAGACGCATACGGACGAATAATAGGCGAAATAAGAGTGGTGTATTGAGAAAGGTGGGTGGCGCGGGAGAGAAAAGGGGTCAGATTACAGTAGGTAGATGAGATTAGCGTGGGTGTATGCACAAATTTAGACCTTATAGACACTTTGTGTTGTCGTTGCTATATTGTAAACAACGATAAGGCTTCTTGGATGGCGCAGTATGTTAGAGTAACCCGATATCTCATTACACAATTTTTACGCACTATTTGCTTGCAACTCATGGATGAAAGGTTATTTATTTACTTGTAAATTTCTTTACTGTTTGTTCGTAATGATAGAATATGTTAGGTTATGTAAAAGTATTATACATACTAAATACTTCGATATACACAAGTGTATCGAGGGTATATATATATTTTTTTTTGTCAAGCATTCGTCTGCCCGAAAATACGTACGCACTAATCGCTGTCAGTATAGTGTGAACAGTCATGGTCTAGTGGTTAGAGTGATGGACTGAGTGAGATGTAGGCCTAGAGACGTAGGCCTAGAGACGTGGGTTCGAAACCAGAGAGGTTATGGGGATGTTTTTGGAGTGTTTATATCACTTGAAATTTACATACTTACGCCCTGCTATTCATAAAGTCGAAAACTTTGATGAATAGCAGAGCGTAAGTATGTTTTTTTGTGTTTATTTATTTGTTTTTTTTGTTTGTTTTTTTGTTTGTTTTATTATTACAAAAGGTTGTTACAAAAGGTTAGTACATAAGTATAATATTACATAGGTATATAAATAAAACAAAATATTGCCTGGCTAATGAATTAAACTGAAATAATAAATGAAAATATTGCTTATATATACAGTATACTGTATACAATAATATACTGTGTATATATATATATATATATATATATATATATATATATATATATATATATATATATATAATATATATATATACAGTATATACCAAAACATATGAACTTATCCTACAACTATAATTTGTACATGTTATGATAATATTATCACGTTGGTCAGGTACGGGCAAGTAGGTAGGCAGGCAGGTGTTTTGAGATCACGTTGGTCAGGTACGGGCAGGTCAGGTACGGGCAGGTAGGTAGTGAGGTAGGTAGGTGGGCGGGGCAGGAGTTTGGCTGAGATAGGGCGACACAGGTACCACTCCTAGTAGTACTTGAGTGAGTGGTAGTCCCTGAAGCACTCGCCCAAACACAACCCAACGTTGCATTCCTTGCACATTGATGTGACTCGGTTTCTTTTTTGTGGCTTTCTGGTGGAGTGGGCACAGACCTGGCACTGTACTTGCAGCCTCCGGGTGCCAGATAACTCGGTGTGGATAGGGTAGTGTTTGTCATATCCATCAATGACTCTGTCTGGGAGGTTGACTGCACGGCGACCCCTGTGACCGGAGACTGGTTGGTGTTTCTCTAGGAGTTGGTAGGCGACGTTGTATATGAACTCCCGGAACTTGAGTTTTTTGTTCGGGGCCATGTCTTTTTTTACCAGCCACATGTTGTAAGCGTTGAGCATCGTGATGTCAACAAAGTGAAGGAAAAGCTTGTGATACCACTTCACTGTTTTTCGTAGGCACTCAACGCCTGCAAGCTGGCAATCAGACTTGTCCACAAGGCGCATGTACTTGGTATAATCCACCACCATATCAGGTTTCTGGATAGACTTCTTGGTACGGTAGTGGAATTTACCAGAGTCCACTTGGGCACCTGTATGGACAGTCGAAAGCAGGTGGACTGGTCGCTTATCGAGCCACTTTACCGCCAGAACTTTCCCAGACTTCTCCAGCTGCTTGTAGTGCTCTTTCTTCTTTCTTCTTGGTCTGTCCTGTCTGCGGCGCCTTTGTTCCTCTGCCAAGTCGTCATCAGAAGCGGTGTCACTGTGGGAGGGGTTGTCCAGTTCTATGCGATTGCCTTGGAACTTAGGCATGAACTTCCTGTTAGTTCTGACAGTCCCACATGCCCCCGTTTTGTGGTCATGGAGGAACTGGCAGAGTGCAGGACTTGTATACCAATTGTCGGTGTACAACGTGTGCCCCTTGTTCAGGTAGGGCTCCAGCATCTTTTTCACAATGTGCCCTGACATGCCCAATGGGTCGTTGCCACCGACTTTTGGAATGTCTACATCAGTGCCGGTGTATACGATCATGTCGAGCACTATTCCACTTTCACAATCGCACAACACAAAGACCTTGATCCCGAACCTGTGTCTCTTCAAGGGAATGTACTGCTTGAACACCAGGCGTCCTTTGAAAAGCACGAGCGACTCATCAATCACCAGGTTGGCAAAGGGGTAGAAGAATTTCCTGTACCTTTGCAACAACATGGTCAACACATCCCGAACTTTCCATATTCTATCAGCTCGGTTTGGATTATTATTGTCTGCGAAGTGCAAAAATCGCAGAAGCAAGAAAAATCTATCACGAGCCATATATTTCCGGAAAATTGGGGTGTTGATGATTGGGTCGTGCTTCCAATAATGCTCCATTACATGCTTCCTGCAGAGAGGCATGATTAGCAACAACGCAAAGAACACAAGGAGCTCAGGGACAGTCGTATCAACCCATGCACGAATTCTTGCTCTAGGAGATATCATATCAATTCTTTCCCTCACCCAGGTAAAATATCCATTGGTTTGGGAAACGAGATGAGATAATACCTCCTGGTCAAAAAATGCACAGAAGAAATCAGATTCCGTGGACTGGTCATTGCAGGGCCAGTCTGCTGTTGAACCAGCCAGATTGGCATTGAACTGGTGCAAATCTGGTTGGAAATGGGACCCTTCAGACCAGGCAAAATTATACGCCCGTGGGGGATCAGGATCAGCCCCTCCGTCAGCCACGTCGTCTGAGCCTTCGTCGTCAGACAGGTCTTGGTCATGGTCACGGTGCAGAAGTACATCGTCGTCTTCCGAATCCTCTGCACCTCCCTCATATTGGTCTTGATCCTCCTCAGACTCGCTCCCACTATCACCACCCCAGCCATAGTTCCTGGGATCGAAGGCTTCCCCTTCTGCAGCGTCGTCGTCAGAGGAGTCAGGAGGGAAGAGGAGGGCGTCAAACATGGATGGCGTTAGACCGGCTGCCAAAACTCTACGAGGCCCTCCAACAGCAGCAGGGGCATGGGTGGGCGTGGGTGGTGGATCAGGGGCGTGCGTGGGCGGTGGTGCAGGGGCGGCCGTGGTGGGTAGTGAGGCAGGGGCAGCCGTGGTGGGTGGTGGTAGTGGTGGCAACGCGGGGGTGGTAGAGGCGGGAGGTGTCACCTTACTCCTCTTGAACTGATAAGGCTGTCCTTTACCCTTACCCTTCTTGCCAACTACCCCCGATGCTCCTGCATCCCCAGGACGGCCACTTGTACTTCCTGTGGTGGTGGGCGCCGTGGGCGTCGTTGCCACAACAGTAGAGGCAGTAGTTGTTGTGGTAGCAGTTGTCAGAGCAAATGCTGAGGACAATGACCTCTTCACACTCGTCGTGCTTGTTGCACGTTTCGTGCCTCTCCCACCACGTGTCGTGCCTCTCCCAGCACGTGTAGGTCTTCTTGGCTGCACTGGCTCATCATCCTCAGAAGTATATACGAAGGAGGGGTTCCTGGCACGTGTTCGTGTCCTGCCACGAGCACTAACACCGCCAGCAACAGGGTTGGGCGAGTCAACAGGGAGCGAGTCAGGGGAGCGTGTAGGCTCCATAGTGACTGAGAGCGTACTGCGTGTGTAGACTGCGTGGGGTGCGTGCGGCGGGTGGTTGTGGGTGCCATCGAGAGGTACCATGTCGCACTAAACGTGGCGCAATTTGTGACTCCCTAGACAGCTTGGCGCCGTTTTGGTACGCCTTTAAAAATCCTGCTTCCGTGAGGCCTATCGCGTTCCCTATAGGAAGCCTTCCGTGAGGCCTATCGCGCTTGCCGGGTTAAGGAGAGTCACAGCAGTCCCGCCATTTTTCGATCGAAGCTCTGAAATCCCGCCATCATATTTCTCACCTCACACAATAACTACACATTTTAGAATGGTCTACTCTTCACTCAACGCACGGCAACGACCATATCTACATCTGGTATGCATAACAACTTGGTTAGGCCATTTATTTGCAGAGATATGAGCATCGGTAAATTACGAAAGTCGGGAGTAAAGGTTCGGCGGCCGAGATAGCCTAGCCACGCATTGCACACAACGACAACACACACACACACTCACTCGACATAGCCAAACAATAACATAAGTGTGTTTCTGTTATGCCCTGTTTTTATACAGGATTAACTTGGGTAATGTGAGTTCTAACTGACTGGGTATATAAGGCTGCATGCACAATACAAGGTTTGAGGAATAGAGAACACAAAATAAACACACGGTAACAAGACACACGATCACGTTTATTGAAGATGATTTATAGGAAGCATAAGACGGTATGAATACTCGTACAAGACAAATGATAGAAATGAACTACTAGCATTAGTGGATCTGGATGGAGCCTAGTCTCCCACTTCCAACGTTCAGGTATACTCTTCTGATCACTGGCTTGGTTCGCAAGTTTATATACTGGAAGACATCAATGTTACTTATAGATTCAATTTCACTAATTAGATTTATTACTGGCAGTTCTGGTGCACAAGTAGTAGTTCACAGACTAGAATTAGACACACGTATTTTTAGAGCACGCGAATTCTAGTAACCTCAGGGGGGTACTGATCTAAGTTTTATATTCTTATAGCAGAAATACGTAGAACACAAATCAGTGGGCGAACGTTAGATATCACTAGGATTTTACTTCTATGTAATAATATCTGAATAGGGGTAATTACGAGAGTTAATGTCGCCTGTTAATTAATGAACACTGATACGCTTAGCACTTCCCAATAGAATGGTTGTATATGAATTATACTGGGGCAAAGATATAGCCACTTCATATAAAGATTAATAAGTGAGTCTCTAATTAGTACTGTAACACAGTAGTACTAATAAAGTGAATCTTGGGTAGTATTTGGTTGGTCTGGTCCTGGTTATCTTGCGTCCGTGATGTTGGGGGCTAACGACTGGTTCCGCGGCCGTCCAGGGGGTCCATATGTAGGAAGTTCTCAAGACGGATCTCTTGGCGATCGTTGCTGGCTACACGCTTATATACCCACTGGTGTGTGAAGGTTATAAGGTGCACGTAGATTTCTTGTACGTGGACAGATGCTTCTATCTCAAATCTGCCACGGAGTCTGCCGGCTCTGGAACTCAAATCTCAGGAACAACACAAGGGCAGAGCTAGAGGTCAACTTAAGGGGGCCAGCCACTGGTTGGTGTCTATCTTTCAACTGATTTTACTGGGGGCGGGAGCTGGGTTTATAGGCTCGGTTTTGGACCCTGTAGGCCATAGGGATCTCGAGTCTTATGGAATTATTTGAGCTCTCAATAGATACGGGGACTAGGTAAGGTGGTGATTACTGTTGTGGCACATGGCTATAGGGAGCCTTCATAATGTGATATAACTGAGCCTTAGTAAGAGGTACTATTTTGGCTATACTGGAAGTATTGAGGGGAGGGAGACTGGATCTACTTTGCGAGGAGGACTGGGACAGCTGTGATAGGAGCGTCTCTCTTATATTGCTCAGTCTTCATTCTATGGTATAGCTGAGGTGCTAATTTGATTATCCGAGTATGCAAGAAAGGTGAATGGGTTATTGTGGGTTAATAGAGGTTAGTAAAGGGGTTAGTCATGCATGGTTAGTTCATTGATAGGAAGAATTCCTGTGCTACCTGGCAATGACCCGGAAGTCAAAACAGGGGTCAGGTATACCTCCGCAGGGGTGGGGTCTCCCTCCTCGGGTGGGTAAAAAGGGGTAGATGCGCGCCCTCTCTCTGTGATGGTCGTCCGGCGGCTGTGGCTAGGGGCTTGCCATATCACAAGTGTTTGTAATAACCCTCTGTTTATGAGACAGGCGTGGGTGTTCGTAATACCAAAACCGAAGGTACCTTGACTAGCTGGTTTAATCGGTTGGGTTGTTAATTGCATGGTTTGCTGGATGTGGTGGAGACTGGGTTGCTAACTCTGCCACAGTTATCTGGAAGTATGGCAATAGAAGTTAGTCACTGGCGAGGCGGCTAGCCTCACACTGACGATCATTGGGTTGTGAATGGGTTGTGAGGGAATAGATGGCATGCAAAGGGTTAGTAAAGTTCTAAGGTTGTTCCGTCCTACTAAGGGAAGGTAGGCTGGATAGGAGTATATATATAAAAGGTTTGAGAACGTTAGCAACGGAAAAATCAAGGATCTTCAGGAGGTATGATGGAGAGGCTAGGTCGGAAAGGAGTCGAGGAGCGTGGGGGGTTAATGAGAGGGAGAGGGTTCACGGGGCTACGTGGAAGTTTGACCCTAAGGTCTCCGGGCGTAGGGGTGGCATTAGACTACAGTTGATATTGGAGTTTGGGGGTTAATGACAGGGAAAGTATGTTAGCCAAATGCTACCGGGGGATGAGCAATACGGGGTGGTATATGAGTCTGGAAAGGATAGAATCATGTGGACTGTGGGGCTGTGGGGAAGAGGAGGTTAACTGTAGGTGTGTGCTTGACTGTGGATAAAAGTAGGGAAAAACATGGTGTATTATTACTCATCAATACGATGGTTATGGATACTGTTAATCTGACACTATTTCTTGCTGATCTAGTTGTTCCTGGGAACTGCGTTTTCTATGATATATACACCAAAGAAAACGACAGTTCGTAGGGTTAACTTCGGTATTGTTTCGTGGTGAAAATGCGTCGAGATAATGGTAACAGAGGGTTGTATATACAATCTCTGGTTGGGGTAAGAATTAAAGTTACTGCATGGTGGCTAACATCTTCAGTCATTGCTGTCTAGGGCTTACAGGAACAATGGTTCTATATACACTGGTGTACCCGTGGGTATCATAGTTTCTTATCAATTAGGACATGGGGTTTTAACATACTACTTCTCGGATGGAAGAACATACATAGATTTATGGGGGCGGTTGGTCTTCAGAAACTTAGTCTGGCAAGACAAGGTATTTTAAGGGGGTGAACATATTACTTCTCGGATGGAAGAACATACATAGATTTATGGCTGTCTGAACTGGTTGGCATTGGCTCAACCTAGGGACAGGGCATGGGTGTTTTAATGAATGTGTATTCATGTTCATCATCATGTAGGTAGAGTCTGGCGGGTAAGAGGTGTAGGACACGAAGCAAAATAGAGTAGTGTGGACTGTGGATACGAAGGAGGTGATTGGAAGACGTATAACAATTGTGGAAAAGTAAATGGAAGAGATGAACACAATGGCGGATAAAGATAACTAACCTAAGAATTGAATACATAGATTTATGGCTGTCTGAACTGGTTGGCATTGGGCTCAACCTAGGGACAGGGCATGGGTGTTTTAACCTGGGAGGAACATACATAGATTTATGGGGCGATTGGTCTTCAGAAACTTAGTCTGGCAAGACAAGGTATTTTAGGGTATGTTGATATTGACATCCTAACTTAGGGATAGGGCATGGGTGTATTAACTTTAAGGTGTATTTATGTTAATCATCATGTAGGTAGAGGTGTAGGACACGAGGGGTAGTGTATACGCGAGGTGTGGGAAAGGTCAGTGTTTAGAAGGGGTAGGCAGGTGTGGTTTGGAGCTGCTTAGCCCTGCGGGCTTCGGCCTGTCTGAACTGGTTGGCTCGGTCACCTGGTCCTTTCGTTCTGTGGGCCTTTCTTTCGGGTGTTTCTGTGTGGTGTTCGCTCGTGGCTCCTGTGGTGGGCTTCTCGTTCTGGGGCATTTTAGTTTTGGTAATTATTCTCACCTCACACAATAACTACACAATGTGGAGTGTTCTAGTTTTCACCCAATGCACGGCAATGACCATATCTACCTTCGGTATGCATAAAAACTTGGTTAGGCCATATATTTGCAGAGATGAGCATCGGTAAATGACGAAAGTCGGGAGTAAAGGTTCGGTGCATGGCTAGACCCCGCGTCAGTGTAAGTGTTGACCGTGTTAGCAAAATTTTGGATATTTGGGGTGTACTGTGTGCCATCAAAACCGCATTTCCAAAATGCACGTTACCGGAGGACCGACTGTAATCGGAAGGTTAAACAGACATTAAGGGGGGATGGGCCGGTTTTCTGGACCACTTTCTCCCTCATGTTTAGCCCCATTAGTTAGTCGATTTTAAGACCTTTCACCCCATTTCTTCGTCAATATTTAGACCTTTCGTGCTATTTAGATGTCGATTTTTTCCCTGGCGAACGATAGTGAGCCTGTATTGTTGGAAGAACCGGCCTTTAGCTGGGAAATTTTTCTACCAAAAAATTTACAAATTCATATAGAAGGGGGATCTAATGGATGTTTTTTTTTAAATTTGATGGAGGTCTAGGGAGGAAACTAGAAAAATAACTAATACATGCAAAAATGGCCCAAGAAGTGAACCATCCCCCCTTAAATACCTAAACATAAATTTTGCCACATAAGACTGGCCATTTTGTTTGTTTTGCCCCATTACTTTGGTTAATTCATATTATCACTAACCCACCAATTAATTTAAGAAATGTCCTAGTAATTTGCTAATTTTAAGACCTTTTGCCTCAGCATAGCTATATTTAAGGTAGCCCACCTTGCTTTTTTTCTCTTTCTCTCCCTCTCTCTTTGGCTTGTATCCATTCGGCCCCATTCAGCCTACTGTTTTAAGACGCTTACCCCCGTCCAGGTGTAAATATTTTCCTGGCGAGCGGTAACGAGCCAGCATATTTGTTAGTAGTCTTGGCAAATCCAACGTCAAGGCTATTAACCTAATTGCAATGACGACTTGTCTATTTTGACTGCTATGTCGTCATTCCAACCGCGGTTAAAAAGAAAACGTCTAGAGTCTACTCCTTATCTTGCTCTAGGAGACGTTGTACATTAACCAAAACTACCACCGAAGGTGAAAAAAGCATAGAAGAGAAGAAAAAGGGGTTTACCTTAGTTACCGCTTAAGGCCCATCCCGTGTTCCGTCATGTGCAGATCCCTGTCGAACGTGCGCATGAGCGACCCTCTCTTGTCATCATTTTTTCACGCGCTCCATTGAATGAAGTCGCTTTTGTTGTGCTCCTTTAATTCACCCTGTTTAGGTTCGTTTCGGCTTATCTGGCCTTCTTTTTGTTAGACAGATGTTACGTGATCTAGGGCACACGTAAATGGGCTCCTAAGTGTGTTTAATGGAGACGCGTGTGGAAATAGCTACCGAAGGTACGGGGGCGCCTGGCGTTCCTCGTGTGTGTTTTTCATTCCTTTCTCTTTTCATATTCTTTTTTCCTGTTAGTCTGGGCATAGTTTAGCTTTTAGCTTATTTTAGCCTAGCTTGTTTCTCATTCAGGAATTGCTATGCCCCTATGAGTTTTCATATTTTCATAGCCTAGGTGTACGTACAGTTGGTTCACGATCTGAGATTTCGTGGTGGCGGTGCTGTTTGTAGGGTTTGTGTCGGCCGCATTATTAGCGTTATTCCCGAGTCCCCCCTTTCGAGCCTTCACTGTGTCTCAAGGGCCTGGGCGCTTGGTGGTTCGTGATATCCTGGGGTACCCCACGGGGGCCCCTCCCTCACACCACAGGGTTTTTCGCCCCTGACACATTCTCTCCTCACGGCTAGGCCACCCTTTTTCTCGCCAGTTTCATTTACTGGTTTTTGTGTTCCCTTACTGTTTTCACCTCCATCCTTTCATACCCTTTTGCCCAATCCTGGGGTACCCTACGGGGGCCCCTGTTTGTGCCAAACCACCCTTCCTGCCACTTCTCCTCATGGGCTTTGCTCTATCTCTGTGGGTTGGGTGGTTCCTAGGGGATGTGCCTCCTCTCCCCTGGTGTGTCTTCCTTGCCTCTCCCTTGACCGGTTGAGTCAGGATATTATCAAGGAAGACACTGCTCAGCTTGATGGCCATCGTCGCTTGGAGTTCATAAGGAGATGACGCTTTTTTCTGGGCCTCTTTTGGTATTCCCTAGACGCTCCTCTCGCTTTTTCGGCGCCGGACCATCTCGGCCGGTCCCGCAAATTTGCGGGGTGCTCGATTCGGTCCTCTGGGACATTTCGGTTCCCCGCAAATTTGCGGAGATCGTTGGGGGGTCCCGCGAAATTGCAGGAGGGTGGTGTCGGTACGGTTATGCCTCCATTGGCCCGCAAATTTGCGGTAATAGTTGGCTTTGACTATTGACTTTTGTTATGTCATCTTGTTGCCTGATACTATATTGGTGTATGCACTTTACTGGTGTTATAGGCCCTGCATGTAAGATGTTGAGTGGTGGTTAACACTTTCTCCATCTTTGCAGGTTCTGCTAGTGCTCTTCCGCCTCGGCCGCCCTCCTCACCTACCTCTGTGCTCCCAGTTTAGGGTGAGTACGGTTACCTGTTTGCATGTGTGTTCCTGTTTCCCCATGCTCCTTCCCTGGTTCTTCTTGGACATTCTCTCCACTTACTCCTTCGACGTGCTGATTATGGTGTGTGTTCTTCTAGTGCAGGTAGGCTGCCTTGCTTTCGCTTTGGTTGTCGCTCCCCGTGCTTGGAGAGCCACAAGTCCTGCTTGCGCCACTCGCTCTGTGTGTCCTCTACGGCCTACCTCCCTGCTCTGTGTGGCACGTGTCTGGCCCTGGTGGTTGTGCTGCTCCATGGCCCTGGTTCCTCGGCGGCGGCTGTGGCCTCCTGCTTCCCTTTTGTCGGTGTGGACGATGGTCTCCCGCCACATTAGGACTGTGGGCCACCGTTCCCCGGCCTTTGTTGCCGACCGGATCCGCGTCGCCCTGGGTATCCCTGACCCGACTGATGGCCATTTACCTGGCCCTCTCCCTGCTCGGGCCCTCTCCCCTGGGTCCCGCAGCCGGTCGTCCCATCGTCGGGGGGTTCCCCGGCTCCGTCCACGCTCTCGCTCGCCTCGTCGTCCTCCTGATCGCCTTGACGACGCCCATCGCCCTCGTCATGGTTCTCGCCCTGAGGCCGGGGTTAGCGGCTCTGCCCCTGTGCGCCCTCCCCTGGCCTCTACGGATAGGGGCTCTACTCCCTTCCGCCCGCTTCCCCAGCCCAGACGACTTCCTCTTACGTTGTCCTCTCCGCGCGCGGTTGTTCATGCTGTAGCTGGCCCTCTGCTCCCTCCTCCTACACTGTCCAGGAGGGTCCGCCTGGATGTCGTTGCTTCTCCTACTTCACCTGCTTCAGTGCCTATTCTTCCTTCACGGTCTCGTCCCACGGTGGTGGTCCCTCCCTCCTCCGCCTCGGTGTCGGGCCGCCCTGTTATCTCAGCCCCGGGGATCCTTGCTCTGTTTCCCCCCGCGGCTCCTGGCCTCCTTTCACCCGGCCAGCCTTCCCACTCCCGTCGTCCTGCTCCTCCTCATTCTTCTCTTCCTGACCTTCACTTACCGTCTCGCCAGGGGGTACCCCTCCTCTTGCCTCGGTGGGGTTTCGCGAGGTTTCGGGGTCCACTTTCTCAGGAGCTGATGTGTCGCTGGAAGAGGGGAATGGTGCTGTTTCCCCCTCGGCCGTTCGTGATCGGGGACGAGTCCCTCAACGGCGACACAACCGTCGTCGCTCGCCTTCCTTGGGCCGCGACGCTGCTGGTTCGTGTCGTGGGTCTCGCTCCCGCTCACGCTCGCCCCTGCGGGCCGACCAATCTGGGGGGGGGGGGGAAGCCTCTCTCGGATCAATTGTCGGCTATGCAGGGCTGGGTTGTGTCACGCTTCGACGGGCGCTTGGAGTCGATGGAAGACTCCCTCTTCTCGCCCTTCTTGGCGGTGCCTCACCCTCAGCACCTCACCTCACCCTACCTACCCCTGCTACGGTCCCCCTCCCTTCTGCAGGCCTACGCTCTGGTCAGACTTCAGCCGCCCTGACATCCTTCCGGCTGTTCAGTCCCTGGCTGTGTTGACGGGTCTGTCCTCCTATGGGACAGGTTTGTGCGACGCCGGTACGCCTGGCTTAGCCATCATGCTCGGTCACCCTCTCCCATTGGAGGCTTGGTTTGCTGAGGCCTTCGACTTCACACACCGATCCGTCGACGGCTCTCCTTCCGTCCCTCCCCCGGAGTCGTCCCTGCTTTTGCCTCCTCTTGTGTCTGTCGGCGGGTTGGACGGCGCGTTCTGGTCCTGGATGAGCGCGCCCGTTCTTGAACTTTGTTCTATTGCTACCCCGTTCTTCTCTCACCCGGATCAGCCCTCTGTCGCCAAGGTTTTTCCCTTGCGACGGAGCGTGACGGACTTATTGTCTTGTCTTTAGGTTCCCTCCAGACGTCTGTTCACCACCTGCGGCTTTTCGAGGCGTCTGCGCCAGGCGATCTTCGCGAGGGTTTGGACCGCGTTCAGCGGGTCCACCTTCGGCTCGCGGTGTCTTTGGTTCCCGAGCTGAAGGCGGTTTTGTGCGCGGCAACTCGGCACCGCACGACGGTACGGTCTTCGTTCTGCCGGCCGGCCCCCTTGGTTATTCGTCAGGGTTTGTTGTACTCTGCGCTATATACGTCGGGGTTTTTTAAGCAGGATGCTTGGGAATGCTACGCTTCTCTGTCGGCGGCCCCTGCTTCCGACACGCGATGCCGCGCTGTGTCGTTATGGCCCCTGCTTACGTCACGCACCGACGCGCTGTGCCGCGCGCGGGGTCTTCTCAGTCCCGTCCTTCTGCCGGTCCTCTTCGGGGTGCTGCTGCACGTGCTGCCGCCTTGCACGGGCGCAGGACTGGGACGTTGCTGGCCTGTGCGTCGGTTCCGCCTCGCACTTCTGTTCTTGCCCCTTTCATCCCCTCTGTGTCGGGGCTGGCCGGCCTTCCGCTTCCGGCCGCCCTTCGAAGGGGTCAGCCCCGCGCCGGCCTGGGGTTGGGGTGGCCCGCCCTTTTCGACGAGGTTGGGGGGGGGGGGGCAGGGGTAGAGGAGGTCAACGTGGCGCTCATGCCCGCACGGCCCGTACCGGGGGTACCTCCACGTCAACACAATGTGTAGTTCTCTGGGTCGGCCTCCTTGTTCTCCTTCTCGCCTGGGCGTACCGGGTCGCTCCCCTCCTCTCGGGTGCTCCCTCGGGTTGTTTTCGCCCTTGCGCCCCTCGGTAGCCGCGAGGGACGTTGGGGGCGGCGGGTTGCGCGGAGGGGTCTCACCTGGAGGTGGACGTCCAGACCCCCACTCCGCTCTTGTCACCGACGCCGGCCCATCTCTTCAGAGGTGGCCCACGTGTTCCCTTCCATGCCCGAGCTGGGTGGCGTCGAGGGAGTTGACCGCCGGTCACCCGGTTTTCCTCTCCCGTGTCTTTCTGGTACCGTCGACGAACTGCGACTCGATGCGACCGGTGGTGGGTCTGTCGGCCCTCAACAGGCACATCGTGCACACCCGGTTTCGGATGCTGCCGGTACCCCTGGTACGCCTGGCCCTGTGCCCTCTGTCGTTGGTAGTGTCGCTGGCCCTCCAGGATGCGTCTTGGCTCGTTCCTCTCCATCCTCGCTTCCAGCGCTTCTTGGCCGTTCGGACTTCCGATCGTGTGTTCCTGTTCGACGGCCTTCCCTTCGGTCTCCGCATCGCGCCGCAGATCTTCTCCGCACTGGTGGGGCAGGCTCTGGGTCCTCTCCTCAGGAGCGGGCTCCAGATCTTGTTTTCCTTGGCCGATTGGTTGGTAGTTTCCGACGCCCTAGGACTGTACATTGGCGACGCCCTCACCGTCGTTCGCAACATCGCACGGTTAGGGTTCCCCTTCGATGTTCCCAAGTCGCGCTTCACCCCATCGCGTGTCGTGCCATGGGTCGGTCTCGCATGGGTTTTGTCCGGCGCTACGGTGCCCCGGGGTAAGTCGGTGGCCTTCGGGTTGGACAAGACAAGCTGTCCCCTGTTTCCTTATGCGGGGGTCCTCCAGGTCGTTGACTCTATTGGGGGTCTCGGTGGAGTTGTTCTTCCTCGCGGACCGACACCCCTTCTCCTTGCATGCCTCCTCCCTGCCCGGGCCTGCCACCCTTTGGGCGGCCGCCCTGTCGAGAGGGCAGGGCGTTCTTGTAGAATGGGCGATGAAACGGACTGTGTTCGCTGACCTCGCGGCTTCCTGAGGTGTTCCGGAGGTCGCCTTGTTCGCATCGGGGGTGCCGCGCCAGTTGCCTCTGGACCTCTCCCTCCGGCCTCGCGCTCCGGAGGGGGTCCGGACGCTTTCATGGTCGCCTGGTACGGGTGGCGGTCGATATTCTTTCCGCCCCCAGACGCGCTGTTGATGTGCCCAGTCCTCGCGGAGCTGCGGCTGTACCTCGGCTGCGTCTGGCTCCTCGCGCCTCTGTGGCCGGCACGGACTTGGTCCGCCCGGTTTCCGCGGTGGTGCCCGAGTCCGGTCCCTCTACCTGTCTCCGGCTTCCACTTGGGCTAGCTTGGGGCCCTGCGGACCTCTTTGGCCTTCGCATCGTGCTTGTTCATGAGGCACGGTGGCTCCCGGTTCCCGGCCGGGCCCTGACTGACTTCCTGCAGCGTTCCAGGCCGTCTTCTCCTTGGGGGACTTACGGGTCCCGCTGGAGGTCTCTTACTAGGTGGCTACAGGCCACTCGCCTGCCAGTTGGCTCTCCTTCCCTCGTCCTACGCTCCTTGTTTCACCTCTTCCGTACACGTCGCTTTCCAGTCGACGCTATACTTACCCACTTGTCTGCCGTCCGGGGGTTCTTTGGGTCCGTCGCTGGGCTGGTCGTTCCGCCACGGGAGCTGGATTCCTTCCTGACGGCTGCCTTCCGGGATCGACCGCCTCCGCGCCAGGTCCCTCCGCAGTGGGATCTGGGGCGGGCTCTGGTCCTTCTGGCTTCCCCCACGTATACAAGGGCCGCTACGCCGGTTCCGTTGCTCGGGCGTCCACTCTTCCTTGTCGCTCTGGCCACTGGGGATCGGGTGTCTGCACTAGCGGCATTGTCACGGCCCCGGGACTGCGTGCGATTCTCCCCGTCCTTGCATGGCGTCTCGTTCGCCTCCTCCCCTCCTTTTGTTACCACGCATGGGAGGGAGGCCCCCGTTTTCCAGCCTTTCGCCGTCCAGGCTTTACGGCGTGGGCATCCTCGCCATGTGTTGTGCCCGGTGTCAGCCTTGCACTCCTCTGTTGCGTCTGTGGCGCCGCCTTCGGGTACTGCTGTGTGGGTGTCTCCTCGGACAGGTGGGAGGCTCTCGCAGGTGCAGATGGGCCGCCACGTTTGTCGGACCGTTCGTGCCCGTCACCCTGTTTGTAGGGGTTCTGCGCACGATGTCAGATCCTTTGCTGCCTCCTTCCGGTTCCTGCCACGTCGATCCTTCCCTGCCATCGCCTCAGCGGTTTTGTGGTCTTCTATCAATTCCTTCATCTCCTCCTACCTCTCCGTGTCCAGTGTTCGACCCCCTCGGCCGGTGATTGCTCTCGGGGGTCGTGTTTCCTGGTGCTCTGGCGAAGATCCCTGGTCTTCCCCCTTGTCCCTCGTTCTTTTCCTTTGTTTTGTTTTGACAAAGGGGGGGGGGGGGGTGTACGGGTTTGCAACACTGGATTGCAAGTTTGGGATTATGTATTGTTCCAGTACATAAGTGTTTTTGCCACATTGAAAATTGTGTTTTGTTCTTGTGTTCAGTGTTTTTGTTGGTTTTTGAAGAAAAGGGTTTTTGGGTACAGTACCTTTTTGGTTTCAGACAAGTCTATGTTTTTGCATTACTATGAATGACGGGCATGTGTTAAAACTGTTCTTTTTAGCTACTCCTCAGTTTTTCACTCTTTTATTAAACTCTCTTGTTTAACTTGTGTCTTTGTCATTCGTAATTTTGTTTTATGCATTGGGTTTTTTTGGTAGGTTGGGCTTGGATGTCCTCCTCCTATTTGTTATGCAGCCTTGACGTTGGATTTGCCAAGACTACTAACAAATTGGGAGGTTTGACGTACCTCCCAACCTACCAAATAGGAAAACCTACTATTTGGTAGTAGTCTTGGAAAATCCAACGTACATAATACCCTCCCTCACGCCGGACCCCTGCCCATCCGCGTTCTTCTGCTGACGTGAGATGTGATGACAAGAGAGGGTCGCTCATGCTCACGTTCGACAGGGATCTGCACATGACGGAACACGGGATGGGCCTTAAGCGGTAACTAAGGTAAACCCCTTTTTCTTCTCTTCTATGCTTTTTTCACCTTCGGTGGTAGTTTTGGTTAATGTACAACGTCTCCTAGAGCAAGATAAGGAGTAGACTCTAGACGTTTTCTTTTTAACCGCGGTTGGAATGACGACATAGCAGTCAAAATAGACAAGTCGTCATTGCAATTAGGTTAATAGCCTTGACGTTGGATTTTCCAAGACTACTACCAAATAGTAGGTTTTCCTATTTGGTAGGTTGGGAGGTACGTCAAACCTCCCAATATATATTTTTTGTTTTGACAGCAAGTTAAATTTGTACATTTTTAGATGGAAAAATGTCTCCGGCGAAGCCGGATCTCTCCATACAATGCTGGCTCGCTATCGCTCGCCAGGAAGAAATAGACACCTGGATGGGGAAAAATGTCTTAAAACAGTTGGCTGAATGGGGCCGAATGGATACAAGCCAGGGAAAGAGAGAAAAGGAGAGAGAGATAAATAAAGACGGTGACCCCTCTTGAGTGGCTTTGCTGCAGTAGATTGATCATTTTATGACGAGAGTAACGTCGTGGATATTCTGAACAGCAAGGAAGAAAATCCACCATTTGTTATCACCAGTCCAACTGAAGGGACATCCTTAATGGGGGATGGTTCACTTTTTGGGAAATTTTTGCATGTACTCATTATTTTTCTAGTTTCCTCCCTAGACCTCCATCAAATTTAAAAAAAAACATCCATTAGATCCCCCTTCTAGATTAATTTGTACATTTTTCTACTGAAAAATGTGTCGGCCGAAGGCCGATTCTTCCAACACTACAGGCTCACTATCGTTCGCCAGGGAAAAATTTGACACCTAAATAGCACGAAAGGTCTAAATATTGACTAAGAAATGGGGCAAAAGGTCTTAAAATCGACTAACTAATGGGGGCAAACATCTTAGCATCTGAAAACTAATGGGGCTAAACATAAGGGAGAAAGTGGTCCAGAAAACCATCCCATTCCCCCCTTACTTCAGACAACTGGTACTGTACTTCAGATACCAGGACGGAAATGGCATTGAATCAGCAAGAAACAAGATGCCTAAAGCCGGTATCACACAAGCGCTTTTTCATTCAACATTTATACTCAACACTGGTCTGGAAATTCCCGGCGCGACCGAAGCCGCTCCAAGGACCCGTGCCCCCAGGGAGGGGGCAGGGGATAGTTGTGACGGTTTGGCTCCCGAAACTGCTCCCCGCGGCCGGCATCCGGTTGTCCTCCACTGGTCGATTGATCTTGTCTCCGGCCGTGGAGGGTCGGCAGCCATCCGCGGTTGGCAGCTCCAGGAGGTGGTCCCACGGCGTAGACGCCGCCACATCAGGACCAGGAGCCAGGCTGAGATGCGGACACCATCCAGCTCTCCTGAGCTATCAGAAGAGACTGGATGACTCCGTTGTCGACGCCTGCCCGGGATGTAACACAGCACCCCATACCATTAAACACATCATAGAAGACTGCATTTCACACAACCACTTACGCCAACAACATAATCTACACTCAATGAGAGCTCTGTGGGAAAGCCCGATCGTGGCCATGGCCTTCCTGAGGGACTCGGGGCTGTTCGGCCAGGCAGCTTAGGGAACAACAACAACAACACTGGTCTGGCAGCTTACGAGGTCAACATATTAAATATTTTGGTAGCCTAAATTCATATATCATCAGTCTAGTTTCTGATACCGTTGCAAAATATTCCAGAAATGTTGCCAGAAAAATGTTGATCATCGAATGTTGACTATAAAAGCTCTCGTGTGATACCGGTTTAAGTGACTGCTGAAGAGACAAATTCCACTTTTGACTTCCTCTTTTGTTCTGTTGTGTTGTCCCTATTCTGGCTCTGTCTTGAGTCCCCCCCCCCAAAAAAAAAAAAAAGAAAAAAAAAGGAAAAGTGGGGATTGGGCCTGAGTATACTATATAGATAGATATAGATATACTGTATACACAAAAAGACGGAAAACATAATTTGGAGACTGACATCCTCTTTTGAACTCCTTACAAAAAGACATACGACTGGGGAATGAGGTTGGTGGAAGAGCAGCAGGCATGGAGATGTAAACCCACGAGAGGCCAAGAGTCATCTGGGTTGTTGTAGAAGGCGGCATCAAGCTTGAAAAACTAAAGAAGCATTTGGTCATCAAGGGTAGCAGAGCATCATGTAATTTGAATATCCAGAATTCATTAGATCTGTAATGGGTAAAATGTTGTGTACGGTAATACTGAGAAAACAAAAACATAAATACATACATACCGGTACATACATACAATACATACATACCGGTACATGCATACAATACATACATACCGGTACATACATACCGGTACATGCATACAATACATACATACCGGTACATACATACAATGGTTTAGCATAATTTTTCCATTACATGTATTGTAACGGTTCAGACGGGGTTGCCTTTCAGTAGTTGGAGTGTACTGTAGTACAATAAAGTCCCGCCACAGCCAGATACGACTTTAGACAGAGGAGATACAGGTCTCCCTCGATATATGATTGAGTTACGCTCCTGAAAACCCAATCTTAAATAGAAAAATCATATAGCAAACCTTAACATTGATGGGGTAAATGGGGATGCATTCTCAGACCAGCCAAAACCCCAACACAAACACCTAAAAACCTACAATTATATCACAAATTGGGGCATTGGATAGTGAGGGAGACCTGTGGTGGAGGTGGCAGAGTATTGATTATGTATGAAGGTGCCACAGAGCCAGTTGTCCCCAGACTGCTGGAGGCATTGTGAGTGGGAGGTTGACGTCGCAACTTGGATGGATCAGTGGTTGGCGGGAAGCGGGGCACTCTCCTGGTATCATTCAAACCACAAGTACCGGGAATCATGCAAATCAATATTATATGCAAATTAATAACGAAAGTCTGTGCAAACAATTAAACGTAGAGGATGGTGTCTCTATTCTGTACTAATGTAAGTAGAAAGGATAATAGTCACAAAATTGAGTAAGAAGCTGATGTCCGTCTGATCATCGACATCAACTAGATTCTGAGTGTGAAGGTCTGCTAGTGGTTGGACTCTCCGTCCGATGTTGGACAACTTCCTGTGTGTCGGACTATGATGCATCGGACATCAGGTTATTGCCAGACTAGTGTCCCGTGTCGGACTGGTCACTAAAGCGTCGTCGGACCTCAGATTATGTGTCGGACTGGTGTCCATGCATCAGACTGGCCGCTAATGCACGGTCGTCCTCAGATAATGTGTTGGACTAGTGTCCATGTGTCACACTGGCCGCCTAAGTATTGGACAGTCTCCCGAGATGGTAATGACAATTCTGCTGTAAATCTAGTGTTAAAAGCATTAAATTAAGTAAATATAGACCAGGGAAAACCGCATGAGATGGTGATAATAGGCATAAATAAGAGAGAGGGGGATTCTTACAGTTTCTTACAGTAGATCCTCTGGAAAAAGGCAAACTAGGCCTGTGTAGCCAGCTCAGTACCAGTACTTGCACTGCTGCGGTCGTTCACGGTGTTGGCGGCGGCGGTGGCAGACGCAACATTTTTACTATTCTGTATTTTTGCTTTATAATCAAACTTCAAATCTTGTCTTCCCCATGCTTTATCAAGATTACTTTCAAACTTTCTTATTGATTCGGAATCGACTACATACTGGGGCAGTGCGTTCCACTCATTTACCACTCTATCACAAAATGAGTTCTTGGCCTTCTCAAGCCTATTTCTTTCTTTGTAAATTTTCTTTGAGTGTCCTCTCATTCTTGTTCCCTCCCGCATAATGAAGATACCTTCACACACATCCTCATCATACTTTCCTGACACTATCTTAAAAGTCTCTATTATATCCCCTCTCTTTCTCCTATATGCCAGTGTCCTCAACCTCTGCTCATAGCCCGCGTTCTTCAACGTTGGTACTGTACTAGCTTGCTAGCTCTCCTCTGCACTTTCTCCACTGCTTCTATATCCTTTACCATATATGGAGCCCACACCTGGTTTGCATATTCCAGGTGCGGCCTAACCAGCGCTGTATAGAGATTGCTGAAGATTTCTTCGTCAAGTGACACAAATGTCCTCCTTATCAGCCCTACAATTCTATTGGCTTTGTTTATCTTTTCCGCTAAATGTTCTGAGAAATTTAACTTATTGTCTATCACTACTCCTATATCCTTTTCTGCATTCACTTCCTCCAATGCTTCATACATACTGTATCCTACCTTGTCTATCTTACTTGTCCCAATCCGCAAGTACTTGCATTTTTTTGGATGAAAAGGCATTAACCAATGCTCAGACCATCCCTTCATGCCCTCCGCATCTCCTTGAAGCAAACCCACATCTTCCTTACTCCTCACTCTTCTAGGCTATACAGCTTAGTGTCATCCGCATACAGGTATACCTCACTTCCATTAGTTATAACTTCAGGTAAGTCGTTGATAAATATAGCGAACAGTAGTGGTCCCAACACAGATTCCTGAGGATAGAGGAGGAATAGCACCGGAATCATTCAAGGTGGAGATTTTAGCGAAAGTTTTAGTGAAGAGTTCAGAGGCCTTTGGGAACTTATAAACAGGCTGCAAATGGGACACTATGTTAACCTTTGCAACACTTTAAAACCAGGCTGCACACAAAACCCTGTTTATAACCAGTTGAAGTAGTTAGTGACAAGGTATTTGGCCTAACTATAATGTACTGTATTGACTATACAGTAGAGAACAGTATTTTCTTGCTTAAAGTTGTAGATATGTTCCTGAAAAATGGGACTCTTAATGAAACATCTTCAAGTGAAGTACAGTAATTTTTTTTTTTTTTTGTAATTTTTATTGTGATTTTGGATTTTTGTTTTTTCTAATTCACAACTTATTAATGAAGCATAATAACCTGAAGTGAATTTTGTTCCCTAATTAATGAAGTGTAATAATGAAACAACTTAACTCTCTCACGCTCACTTAAGTTGTAGAGTATGTATCACTAGTATTCACTTACCGTTATTTGCACTACCGCGAGACAATACACGTATGTTATCGGTCTGTTTTAACCCACAATCACCTCTAATGTGTTATACATCTGCGGCGGTCGAGTGGTCGACTGTGAATCTGCTTGACCTGGCTTTGATCCCAGCCAATGCTGGCATTTAGTGGGTGTAGTAGTACGTCCTAGCATGTATAGCATGTTCGTACCAAGTCGGGGGACATCTCTATTGTTAAACAATTAAGTCAGGATAAGCCAGATTTAACCCTCCAGCCCCGGCTATGTATTATATATATATTCCTCGAAACCCGGGTGTTTTGGCCGAAAAACGTCTAGGCTAGGCTACCGTATATTCGTTAATCAGACTGCTTCCCGCATTCCCGCGCATCCCCAAGCGTAGCTGTGTTATTTACCTGTAGAATGGCATTAAGTAGAGCTCTCTAAGTCAACTGGTTGAGCTGTGATGATGATTTCATTGGAGATAACTTTATGGCCAAAACAGCCACTTTACACCACTTTTCGATACTTAACAACATACAGGCACACACGAACAAGCGACGCTCTCCTTCTTGTGGCCGGAGATGCGGGGCGACGGTCCAGCCGGCTGTTGTTTACATGCGTCGGACCGACGCCTCGCACACGAAGCTCACAGGCTTTCAACCACTGGGCGTTCAAGATACCATCCGGGTACCTGTTATATGCTTTTTTATGGGCGTTCAAGAGCCCTTCCGTGGTGAGAGGGTTAAGCTTGACAGCTACATATGAACAGTTTATTTCTTCACTTCACAATGCGCAAAATAAATATATCCCCAAAAGAAGATTTAGATCGATACAGAACCAACCAAAATGGATGAATAATAAACTAATACATCTTATAGGATAAAGGAAAGGAATATATAGAAACTTAAGAAAGGCGAAACTCACCTACTTATTTACTATCAGACTCTATCAAGACAAGTCAAAAAGGAAATTAGGAAAGCAAAAAGAAATTATGAAATAAGGATAGCCAACGACTCAAAAAATAACCCTAAAGCTTTTTACCAACTATATAAATCTAAAATTAGAAATGTAATAGGCCCCCTTAAAACTTCGATAGGAGAAATGACAGAAAATTATTTAGAAATATGCAGTACATTAAATAGTCAGTTTCTATCCGTTTCCACTAATGAAAATTTGGCACAGATTCCAGAAGTCAGTAAGGTATATAGCGATAGTATAGAAAATAGGTTAAGTACGATTACTATAAGTAGAAATGATGTGCTTAAGGAAATTGACAGACTTGAGCCTCAGAAATCACCTGGTCCTGATGAGGTATATGCTAGAGTATTAAAAGAATGCAGAGATGAGTTAAGTTACCCATTAACATTTCTTTTTAACAAGTCATTAGAAACAGGTATAGTTCCAGAAGCTTGGAAGCTTGCAAATGTAGTTCCGATCTTCAAAAAAGGTGATAAATCCATAGCATCAAATTATCGTCCCATTAGTCTCACTTCAATCATAGGAAAGCTACTAGAGTCAATTATTGCTAGGAAAATGAGAAACTACTTAGAAACATTTAACTTACAGTAATCAATTCTTCTCAGCATGGATTCACTCAGGGACCTTCTTGCCTTACTAATTTGCTTAGCTTTTTCTCAGAGGTATATGAAGCAGTAGACAATGACAAATCATATGATATTACAGTAGGGTCTCACATAGAACGAGAAATTGGTCGATAAACGAGGCCGTTCTATGCGATTTCGTTCTATGTGAACACGGCATTTTGGTGGCCCAATATCGTCAATGTTCACTGTAAGCGTAAATTTCCGTCAGGAGCGTATGATATTTCGTACGTTTTGTACGATATTTCGGCGCTCTATATGAGAAATCCTCGGATTTGCCCTACTTTGATGGCGAAATCGTTCTATATGATCACATTCGTTCCTAACGAACATTTTGCAACAATATTTTAGGTCGGCTTTCTATAAGCGACTCGTTCTATGCGAGACCCTACTGTATATATTTAGATTTCAGTAAAGCTTTCGACAGAGTCCCTCATGAGAGATTGATGAGAAAGGTTGAGGCGAATGGAATAGGTGGGGCGTTGTTAGGATGGATTAGGTCATGGCTAATTGGTAGGAAGCAGAGAGTCAGCATAAATGGTACTAAGTCAGAGTGGGGATCAGTCAAGAGTGGTGTCCCCCAGGGATCTGTATTGGGTCCTCTGTTATTTACAATATACATAAATGACCTTGATTTAGGTATAACTAGTAGGATAAGTAAATTCGCAGACGATACCAAAATAGGGAGACCAATAGATTCAGATAGTGACATAGAGTGCCTCCAAAGGGATCTAGATACCTTACACGAATGGTCAGTAAAGTGGCAGATGAATTTTAACATTGACAAATGCAAGGTATTAACCCTCCAGCCCCGGCTATGTATTATATATATATTCCTCGAAACCCGGGTGTTTTGGCCGAAAAACGTCTAGGCTAGGCTACCGTATATGTGTTAATCTGACTGCTTCCCGCATTCCCGCGCATCCCCAAGCGTAGCTGTGTTATTTACCTGTAGAATGGCATTAAGTAGAGCTCTCTAAGTCAACTGGTTGAGTTGTGATGATGATTTCATTGGAGATAACTTTATGGCCAAAACAGCCACTTTACACTACTTTTCGATACTTAACAACAACATACAGGCACACACGAACAAGCGACGCTCTCCTTCTTGTGGCCGGAGATGCGGGGCGTCGGTCCAGCCGGCTGTTGTTTACATGCGTCGGACCGACGCCTCGCACACGAAGCTCACAGGCTTTCAACCACTGGGCGTTCAAGAGCCCTTCCGGGCAGCTGTTATATGCTTTTTTATGGGCGTTCAAGAGCCCTTCCGTGGTGAGAGGGTTAAAGATAGGGAAGATGAATACTAATGCAAAATATAAACTAGCTAATGCTGAATTAGAAAAGTCAGACTGTGAGAAAGATTTGGGTGTGTTTGTTAGCAACGATTTGAAACCTAGAAAACAGTGTATAAGCGTACGTAACAAGGCAAACAGGATTCTGGGGTTCATCTCAAGGAGTATGAGTAACAGAACTGCCGATGTTATCTTGAAACTTTACTTGTCATTAGTAAGACCTCATATGGATTATGCTGTCCAATTTTGGTGTCCTTATTACAGAATGGATATAGATTCCTTGGAGAGAGTACAGCGAAGAATGACAAAAATTATTCATAATATTAGAAATCTACCATATGAAGAAAGGTTGAACAAATTAGGCTTACATTCGTTAGAAAGACGCAGAGTTAGAGGGGATATGATAGAAGTGTTCAAGTGGTTCAGTGGGGTAAATAAAAGAGACATGAAAAATGTACTGAAGCTCAGTGATAGCGAAAGAACTCGAACAAATGGTTATAAATTAGATAAATTTCGTTTCAGAAAAGATATAGGCAAATATTGGTTTGGTAACAGAGTTGTAGATGGGTGGAATAGGCTACCAAGTGATATAGTGGGATCAAGAACGATAGGGAGCTTTAAGATAAAATTAGATAGGCATATGGACGAGATGGGTTGGGTGTGAGGGGGATCTACCAGGTGTGGGCCAATCGGCGCTCAGCAGACCCCCGTTATCTTGTGTTAATCTCTGACCGTTTTGGTGGGGTCAGTACTCAAGGTATTAGTGAGTTGGGCTTGTAATTGGGATTGGGTGTGACAGGGATCTGCCTTGTATGGGCCGATCGGCTTTTTGCAGACTCCCATTTTCTTATGTTCTTATGTTATCTCGACGATGTATACAGACTAATAACACACATACCAAAGCTATTCCAACCACTTCCTCTATCTCTGATATCTACACTTTCCCAGTCGTATGGTCCTAGTGTACTGTCTGATGGTGTAATGGGATTCCAAATGTAAAAGACAGAACAAGAACCATACTACATGTATTATAACCAGAAAAATATTACCATAATATATAATGATGACATTTGAAATAAAAGAACACAAAACCATATTTCATGTTCATTCCCAATGTGTCGTCATACATACCTATATACACAAATATGAACGCTGTGGATATTTTGGTACAGATGTGGAGGGAGTTGTATATTGCCACAATAAGTTAAGGAACAACATCCTCGAAGGTCTACCTGAGGAACAGTGAGGAGCTGAAGTCACGAGCAAAACACAATCTGTAGCGGAGGCAGTAAGTGAAGCGGCACGGCAGGTAGCCGAGAGAAGGTTTGATGAGACATCTTACGATATTTGCGAGCTGATTAGGCAATAAATAGTAACTCCAGAAGAAAGGTTCGACCATGACTTGGTAGAGGAACCCCATCATGGAGGGGTACTGGGAAGGTCAAATGAGCTTTGCTGCCCTGATTGTGCTCCTTGAAGCGAAAAATGACTCAAATTTTCAAGAATGACTTGGCCAATCCCCAGATAATCTGTCTCAGAATCACCTAACCCTCCTGTAGTCACCGTACATGAACCTGTACCAGTGCCGGCAAGACCCTGCCCCAACCCAGCTGAGTGATAGTGAGAGCTTGAGTGAAGATGTGGATGACGTTGCCTCGGTCATCGCATCTGCCAACTTTGAG
This sequence comes from Paralithodes platypus, assembly GCA_032716605.1. Lineage (NCBI taxonomy): Eukaryota > Metazoa > Arthropoda > Malacostraca > Decapoda > Lithodidae > Paralithodes > Paralithodes platypus. The sequence goes on from CM064560.1 coordinate 299,858, forward strand.
GGTTTTGACAACATCCTACTCAACACTATTGTCAGGGAGAGAAGTGATGGGGACCAAACCCAATAATGCTGCCCTCAGCCTCTGAACCTATCCCATCCCCTTACCCCTATCTCTACTCTCTTATCAAGTGAATTAAAATACCTTATACAATTTTTTTTCCTTACCTATAGCCTACTATTTCACTGTTTATCATAATGATTCTTTAGGTTAGAACAAATGTATATGTTTTCAGGATGATGAAGTGAAAAACGTCTCTTTGGATTAACACGGCATGAGATCAATTCAAGAATGTAATCTTTAACCCTTTACTAGTGGCGCTCGACTTAAGTCGAGTGAAAGAAACTGGGAGAAAACGGGTGAAAAATGGGTGAAGATCGAGTGAAAATGGGTGGAACAGTAATGAACCATACGTCCGACATCTGTGGCCTCCCGGCCCACACTAACTCCAGTTCCCCCACCGCACGGGTGGATGACAGTGTGACCAATAGTTAGCGAAAAGTGAACAATGTAGCAAAATCAGCTAAACTTCCATCTTTGAGGTAACACTGTCAGGGCTCCACGAGTGCTACGTAGCTGTATGTGGTGTCATTGTGTAGCGATTTCCGCCTAGTTTTCGGCACAATACAGTTCCTTTCATGCTGATGGATGATATAGCAGTCAGAATGGCCTGAAAAGGCCCAAAACGGCCACAGACCCCCTGCTAGACAAGGGTTTTAATATTCAGAATGGGTAAAAAAGGTGACCTGGAAAATGGCCAGAATCAATTAGGCTACTTCCTATAATATATATATAAAAAATGAATGCGTTTTCCAATATTGCGCACTGTGCTGAAACCAATTACCCATGTTAATTCGTAATATCACCAACCCATCAATTAACTTACAAATAAACCTTATTAATGAAAGCAATGAAATTAATGAATACATGTGGTATAAACGTCCTGGATTCCAACCTAGGATACCCACACCGAAATGCAGCGCACTAACCATTACGCTATACGTAATTACGTTAATAAGATTTTGTAAAATTTGCACTAAAGTAGATGACTTTTGGGCTAGAGCTAGGTTACTATACAGACTCTTAGTAGACAGAGGTTTTGAGGCAAGTAAATTTAATCATTTTAGGGTCAATTATTGTGACTGTATTCTAAAATTTGACATCAATAATTTTAATCAAGCATTTTTAACTTAAAGTTTCTTGTATAACCTCTGCTTACTTTTTGTCTGTGTTTATTATTTATCTTTTTCTTTTTCTTTTTCTATTATTAATATTAATATTGATGATTTTTTTTGTTTAAATTGATTGTTCTTGTTAAAAGAATACTCTTTTGTTTAAATCTGTTGTTACTTCATATTTTGCAATTATTTGTCTTTATATTATATGTATTCATTGTCGATAGTATCAATTGCTTGCTTTTGCGATTTCCTTATTTTATTTGTGCGATAAATGTAGGTTATTTGTAGGGTAGTTATTGATAGGGGTCACTTGAGGCATGCTATGCTTACAGGTACCTTCCCGATAGCACTATCGTTAGTGAGTGCTGTACTGTATTTTATATATTATTTTATAATAATAAGATCTCTTATCAATATTTATATTTAGTACTATTGTTAATGTCTTGTCATGTTGCAAATTTGATTTTAAATGAATATTTTGACATTTAACATGTAGTTTCTTTATTCATGCAGAGTTTAGTAAAAATTTACCAGAACATCCCGGACTTCCCTAATTTGACTAATTCCTTGAACGTGACGATAGTGCGTTGTTATGTGTGCGATTAGTTTGCTTGAGAAACAGATTAACTTGCTCATGTAGTAGTGTACACCCTATGTGGTGGATTGTGTTCTTTTATTTCATAGATTTAATTTTAGTAAGCGTTGTTTCCACATAGCGATTTTGATCATTTAATTTTACTTTATACAGTATTGTCCTTGTCTCAATTTTGGTTTGTTTAGTTTGCAAGTTTTACATTTTAATAGACATGACTGTAAATAGTAGTTGTTGTTTTGTTGACTCTTATAGCTGGCCTTATTGTCCTGCTGATAGTGCACAATAGGGGTCCTCTGTGGGTCCCCACTTATCACTCTTGTAACTGGGCTCTAACTTTATCCATCTGTTGGGGGGGTAAAGACGTTATTGTACCATATTCTTAAAACATCAGGAGGTGATTATCTATACTTTCATATCATCACCAACCCACCAATTAACTTACAAATAAACCTAATTAATGAAATCAATGAAACTAATGAATATGTGTGGTACTCCAAGGTTTCGAACCTGTTCTACAGTCATCTCTCTATCTTCCAACGCTTGTACAGTCAGCTCGCCTAATACGCGCCTTCCTAATTCGCGAAAACCCTAATACGCGCCTATGGGTCAGACAAACTCAAAATTCTCAATAAGCGTCTACGGTACCTAATAAGCGTTTCGGGAGCCCAAAAGTGGCCAAATCCGCCCTTTTTACCTAATACACATGGACACCCATCATTCGCGTGGCACAAATATCATCATATTATGAGGATATTACTTACCACATAGACTTTATTTGAAACCATAGGCCTAGTCATATTTAGCATAGCCTAACTCATCGTCATGTTTCCGCGGCTTTCGTCAGGCATGGCACTTGACTTGACTGTTTTGATGGTCCTGGGGATTAAATTCCTTCATCATTACTACCAGGCACACCGTCGCTATCACTGAATACACTAGAGGCCATAATAAACGCAAGAGATACAAGGTTCAGGCACAAATAAGCAAGTAAAAGGCGGGTGGACTTAGAGCGTCTGCCTGGTCTTGACAACATTAAAAATGGAGGTCGAAAGTGACGCTCCGATCGTCGGATTCACCGGATTCACTCAAAAACCTAGAGTCTTTAGGCTAATTATTTTTGCTCCCGTCTTCGGCTTTTAAAGCCTGTGGACACGAGCCCGAGTGAGCAAGGCAGGCCCCCTTCCACTCTCCAGCCAGGCAGCCGGGACACTGAGGTATACGAGTCATACTCTCGCTATACATAGCAGCGCTACCAAAGGCAAATGTAGCGCAACATTAGTGATAATTGCTCAGTATTAGCGAATGTCTATGGTAGCGCTGCGGGTGAAGCCTGCACGCTACGAAGCTCATTCTGGTGTCATTTTGAAGCTATATTCTTCTAGTTTTTGGCTGAATACATTTAATTACATTCATACACTTGCTCAATCATTCAGGAGTGCCTGAATGAGCCCTAATATAGCGTAAATATGCCCGCAGCGTAAGTGTTAAAATAATTGTGAGACCTTTTCAGTGCCCCCCGTGTACAAGGCGCACCGCACTATGGAAACGTGAGTAATCTGTATACATAAACCATACCTCATACTCCTTGTGGGTGATCTGGTTCTGGATGTATACATAAACCATACCTCATACTCCTTGTGGGTGATCTGGTTCTGGATGTGAGATAGTTTGGCCAGGAAGCGTTGTTTGAGAGCCAAGTTCTCAATGTTGGATATTTCCGCCTCCTGGGCAGCGTGTTGGGTCGTCAAGTCACCAACCTCACTCTCCAGGAGGGACAGACGGGAGTACAGTTGGCCTGCAAGGTAACAAACAATGAATTAAATGAAAGGGAGACAGACCGTTTTTCTGGACCCCCTTCTCCCTAATGTTTAGCCCCACTAGGTTTGAGATTTTAAGAAGTATAGTTGGCCTGCAAGATAACAAACAAAGAATTAAATTAAGGGGAGACAGGCCATTTTTCTGGACCCCCTTCTCCCTTATGTTTAGCCCCACTAGGGATGAGATTTTAAGACATTGGTTCCATTAGTTTGGGGATTTTATGATCTAATTTAGGTGTCAATTACTGTATTTCCTGGCGAGTGATAGCGAACCTGAAATTTTAAGAGGAATCGTCCTTCGCCCGAGACATTTTTCTACCGAATTTTTTTACAAATATATGACTAGGGTGTGTTTTTCTAAGCTTGATGGAGGTCTAGGAAGAAAACTAAGAAATAAAGGAATAGAAAACAAAAAACCAGTCTGTCTCCCCTTAACTTATTTGGTATTTGCATTGTTCACTTTATTGTGGCTATTGCGGGCACTCCTCACTAAGAGTTGCCTCATTTAAACCCCTTCTGTACCGGTGATGTACAGTGGCGCTAATAAGTCATGTCCCAGCTGTCATTATGTTTGGCTCGCTCTGTGCTGTATTAATGTCTGCCAGATGTTGAATAGGGTGGGTAAGTGTAGGAACATGTTTGTATATTTCACTCAATATGAAGAAATGAAGCTTAGATATTGCTGATACCAATTATTGATCAAAACATAATTGGTGCCGAGACATCACTTATTAGTCCGACTGTACTTTTCAATATATTCTGGCAACTATTAGACGATTGTGTACAGATTAGGAAAGACGTCTACTCATTAAAAGGCTACAGACTTTCCCAATTAATCCTTTTAGCTACCATTTATCCTTCATAAGCTTCATAAAGGCTATAGACTATCCCAATTAATCCTTTTAGCTACCATATATCCTTCATAAGCTTCATAAAATCGTCTAAATGTAGCCGAAATAAAATAAATAAGACGTGCCGGTACAGAAGGGGTTAAGCGGTTTCATTATTACACTGTTTATTAAATTAACTTCAATTTGTTATGCTTCATTATTTAATTGTAATTATAATGTAAAACTTGCAATATAAACAAACCAAAACTTATACAAACACAGTAAAAAGACAAAACAACCAATCAAAATCGCGATGTGGAAACAACGCTTAACCCTCCAACCCCGGCTAGGGTAGATCGTGACTGTACTCTGTGACCGGGGGTTTTGAGGAATTTTGGTCCATGTTGATTCACCTGTTACTCCTGAAATACATGACACAAAGTTATAAAAAAAAAAAAAAAATGTGCACAAACCTTCATGTGTAGAATGCCGTTGAGTAGAGGTCTCTAGCCCAAGTGATTGCATAATGGCGAGCGCGGGAAGTGGAGTGATTTTTATGCGGGAAAATCTTCCCGCGTTCGGATGCGTCGCCTTGGCCCAGGCCCCGGCTTGGCTAACCTACTGCGCACTTAGCCACTCGTCGCGCCAGAGTTTTTACCTCCCGGAGGCGATTTTATTTATTGATAGTGATGTTATTATAGTTATTTGGAGTCCAATTATATAAAATATGTGTATTAGGCTATCATTGTCACTAATATTTCACATTTTCACTCGATACCGTAGTTTTTATGAGTAATTGAGGCTGGTTATTGTTATATTACGCACTGATTATTCGTTATCACAGGTGTTTATTATACTTTGGCCATCTAATATTACTTTGTGTGTCACTTTCACTTTGGTAAATATGCTTGAGAGAGTGTCACTGTCACTGATAATGCTCATTTTCACTTGATACGGTACATTTTATTAGTAATTGAGGTAGGTTATTGTTATATTAGGCACTGATTATTCGTTATCACAGGTGTTTATTATACTTTGGCCATCTAATATTATGTCATGTGTCACTTTCACTTAGTTATATGCTTTGTAAACGTTTTATATACAATTTATTGTGTTTTTTTTCACTTATTTATATATGTTTTCATAATACATGACTTTCTTATCACAATACAATGTTTTATTTCCACTTGTTGCCTATATACATACATATTGTCAGTCTTTGGTACTTTCACAATGATTATTAATTAGTACTCCTGCTTGGTGTGGTACTCAGCAAAGCACGGTATAGCACATAGTGACACCTGGCACTCCACACACTGCATGGTGGTCTTTTTCTGCTTCCTCGGCCTCACCTGGCTGTTCCAGCAGACATGGCACCGCCTTCTGCTAATGGTGACTCCATCTCGTTCCAGAGGCAGGTAACCGAGCTTGCGCACATTTAGATACTGTGCACACTGCATGCGGTCCTGAACGGGGCGCCCAGGTTGTGCCACTGCCCTCTGTGGCGTAGCATACCTGTCCAGGAGCTCCACCAACACCTGTTTTTGGAACCTCCGCAGGCTACTGAACTTCCTGGGTGTGCGCGGATTCCGAAGCCTGTAGATATTGTAGGCATTCAGCATTGACATGTCCACCATGTGCAGAAAGAACTTTTTGTACCATCTGCACGAGGTAAGTAGACAGTCGATGAAGCCTATCTGCATGTCGGACTTGTCCACCAGCATCATATTTATGTTGTAGTCCATTACAGCATCGGGCTTGGTCACCCTGACTTGGGTGCGGCGATCCACCTTGCCAGTCTCAACCATTTCCCCCTTGTGGACGGTGCTCAGGAGGTTGACCTTCCGCTGGTCGTGCCAGTGAATAGCCAGAATGGGTCCCGACTTCTTCTTGAAGACATCGCCTTTCTTGGCTTTAGGAGGGAAAGTTGGCATGCCCTTCCTTTTCGCTCTAACTGTGCCTACAGTCCCCGTCTTGCGCTGATGGAGGTACTTTGAGAGAGTGGGGGACGTGTAGTAGTTGTCCGTGTAGAGGACGTGATTCTTCTCGAAGTACCGATTCATCATGGCTTGAACCACTGCTCCGCCAAAGCCAATGAGGGGGTCTATTTCCACGTCCCCTTCCTTCCCGCTGTAGACCAGGAAGTCCAGGACATAGCCAGTTTGGCAATCGCACAGCACAAAGAACTTTATACCAAAGCGATGTCTCTTTGAGGGGATGTACTGCCTGAAGCTCAGCTTTCCCCGGAACAGCACAAGAGACTCGTCAATACAGACGTTGCAGAAGGGCGTGAAGTATGACGTGAAACGTTCTCGCATCATCTCGTACAACGTCCTAATCTTCCACAGCTTGTCAGAGAGATGCATGTCGGTGTTGGTGACAAGATGGAGCGCTCCGAGGATGTCGAGGTACCGGTCCCGAGAGATGTATTTCCCGAAGGCAGGGGTGGATATCAGATCTTTGGTGATCCAATAGTCAGCCAACCTGTGCTTCTTTACATGAGGCATTAGCATGGTGATTGCCAGGAACACCATGAACTCGGGATGAGTCACTGGGGTCCACCGCTTCATGTGGCCCTTGGTCACCTTGCCAAAAAAGTTCACCTGGATTTGGTGGTGCTTGTTTGTCTCCTCTATGACAAACTCAGTAACCTCCTTATCAAAAAATGCCTCAAAAAGCTCATGTGGTGGAGCATTGGGGCCTGCGGGAAAACTTGGGGTAACTCCTGAACCCTCCTGTACCTCATCAAAAGGGGTTACATCAGGGTCATTCACTTCATCAGCAGCCACATCCTGCCAGTTGAAAATATAAAATGGGTCCTGCTGGCGACGCTGACGAGGAGCTGCAGCTGGGGCAGCACGCCCACGAACTTTGGCGGCGCGCACCCTAGGGCGGCCAGGAGCGCGATGGCACCCAGGCCCAGCCCGGCGGCCAGGGCGGCCAGGAGCACGACGGCCCTGGGCCAAGCGTCTGGGTTGAGGGTCGTCGATGTCCATAAAGTCATCGTCGTTGTCGTCAGAGCCGTCATCTTGCCCTGACGGTGGACCCAGGTAATCATGGCCAGAGTCATCTGTGAGGTGCCCTTCATCTTCAGACCCCCCCTCATAATCTCGCGGGGAACGAATGATGCGTGGGCGGCGTGTAGGTCGGCGAGGTGGGGAAGGAGTGGCAGGTGAGGCTCTGTCATCTTCATGCAGAGGTTCGGGGCTCCTTGGCCTACGACGAGTCGTAGACAGCACTGGTTCAGTGTCTGTAGGTGCAGGTATGGATGCGAGGTCAAATACATCGTCAGGAACCTCTGTTGTAGGCTGGAGAGGTGGGGTGGACCCTGGGGAAAGTTGCGGGGGCGTATGGCTGGGACCGGCAGGGGTGGAAGCCGCGGGAGCCTCGAACAAAGAGCGCCTACTTGTAGCTCCTTTTTTCACATATTTTCTCCCTTTTCCCTTTTCTGTAGTAGTGTGTCTCCTCTCGGGGGAAATAGGGGGTAAATAGGCCGAAAGTGGGGGGTCCTCAACCCTAGGCAGTGCTGGTGGTGGTGGGGAAGAATGGCGGGCGCCTGGGGCAACTTGGGTGGCGTGGGTAGATAAGGAAGACAATGGCGGGTCAACCTCACCCTCACGCTCAGCCTCACTGGCACCCTCACGCACTGCTCCCTCACCAAGTTTTAGGGCCTCTTTCCTGGCTGCCGCGGCCGCCTTTTCAAGAACTTGCTTCTTATAAAAACTTATCTTGAATGGGGATTTAGCTGGCGAAGGGCTAGGTGTCGTGTCACTCAACCTAAACTTGGCAGTCGACCTAGTGCGGTCCCATTCGCTCACTCTCACTACACTCTCATCACCTTGCACAACTATATCACGTTCAGTACTATCATCACTTTCATCATCATGCTCAAATCCAACAAATTGCGCGTCTCTTTGATGAATTTCGTCTAGATCGTCTAAATCTTCACTATAGTGCGACTGATAAGACTCGGAGCTATCACTGCCCAAGTCATCAACACTATTTTGTCCTTCACCACGTTCATAACTCCTCAAAGCTATTTCAATACCTCCGGGAGTCAACGCATCTTGTACGTGCCTTTGCGTTAGGGCGCGACGAACCTGGGCAGGCGTCGAAGGGCGCATGGAATCGGACACAGGGGAATCACTTTTTGGGCTAGTATCCATGTTGGCGGCAGGGTAGAGACTGTTTTGGTGGCGTACATGGTGTCTGGTGGCGTCACCTAGCGACCACGGAACGAAATGTTTACGCGCGCCATTCGAAAGCACATACGCAAGCAATGGTACAATGTTGTACCACCCGGGTTCCTCGGGTCAAAACATAATGGTACACATGTGTACCACCCGGGGTTGAAGGGTTAAGTAAAATAATCATTTATAAATAAAAGAACACAATCACAATCACACAATAATTATTAAAAAATTGCAAAAAGTGGCAAAAAATAATGTGTTCACTTCAAGTCTGGATTTACAGGAACGTAACAACTGTACAGTAAAACATGACGATAGTGAACTTCCCTGGCTTGTATCCATTCAGCCCCATTCACCCAATTGTTATAAGATGTTTATCCCCATCCAGGTGTCGATTTCTTCCTGGCGAGCGATAGCGAGCCAGCATTGTATGGAGAAATCCGGCTTTGCCGGAGAAATGTTTCTATCGAAAAATGTACAAATTTAGCTTGATGTCAAAACAAATATATATATATGCTGGCTCGCTACCGCTCGCCAGGAAAATATTAACACCTGGATGGGGGTGAACGTCTTAAAACAGTACTGTAGGCTGAATGGGGCCGAATGGATACAAGCCAAAGAGAGAGGGAGAGAAAGAGAAAAAAAGCGAGGTGGGTTCCCTTAACATGAGGATAGTGCGTTGTTATGTGTGCAATTAGTTTGCTTGGGAACCAGATTAACTTGCTCATGTAGTAATGTACACCCTATGTGGTGGATTGTGTTCTTTTATTTATAAATGATTATTTTACTTAAGCGTTGTTTCCACAGCCATTTTGATTAGTTCTTTTGCATTTATCTTGCGTCGTCCCAGTTTGGGTTTGTTTATTTTGCAAGTTTTACATTATAATAGGTAATTTTAGCGGTGTATGACAAAGCTGTGAGAGTTTATATTAATACAGGTACAGTAGGGTCCCGCATAAAACGTGTTCGCATAAAACGAGTCTCGAAACGAGCGACCTAAAATATTAATATTTAATTTTTGATCAAAACGAATGTGATCACATAAAACGAGTCCGCCGCCAAAGTGGAGCAAATCCGAGGAGTTTTCATAGAGAGCGCCGAAATATCGTACAAAACGTACGAAATATCGTACGCTTTCATATAGAACGTCGAAATATCGTACAAAACGTAAAAAATATCGTACGCTCCTGACGGAAATTTACACTTCCAGTGAACATTGACGATATTGGGCCACCAAAATGCTGTGTTCACATAAAACGAAATCGCATAAAACGCCATCGTTTATCGACCATATACTCGTTTTATGTGAGACCCTACTGTACTGTATTATTATAGTTTATGTCAGACCCCACTGTACTGTATTATTATAGTTTATGTCAGACCCCACTGTACTGTATTATTATAGTTTATGTCAGACCCCACTGTACTGTATTATTATAGTTTATGTCAGACCCCACTGTACTGTATTATTATAGTTTATGTCAGACCCCACTGTACTGTATTATTATAGTTTATGTCAGACCCCACTGTACTGTATTTATAGTTTATGTCAGACCCCACTGTACTGTATTATTATAGTTTATGTCAGACCCCACTGTACTGTATTATTATAGTTTATGTCAGACCCCACTGTACTGTATTATTATAGTTTATGTCAGACCCCACTGTACTGTATTATTATAGTTTATGTCAGACCCCACTGTACTGTATTATTATAGTTTATGTCAGACCCCACTGTACTGTATTATTATAGTTTATGTCAGACCCCACTGTACTGTATTATTATAGTTTATGTCAGACCCCACTGTACTGTATTATTAGTTTATGTCAGACCCCACTGTACTGTATTATTATAGTTTATGTCAGACCCCACTGTACTGTATTATTATAGTTTATGTCAGACACCACTGTACTGTATTATTATAGTTTATGTCAGACCCTACTGTACTGTATTATTATAGTTTATGTCAGACCCCACTGTACTGTATTATTATAGTTTATGTCAGACCCCACTGTACTGTATTATTATAGTTTATGTCAGACCCCACTGTACTGTATTATTATAGTTTATGTCAGACCCCACTGTACTGTATTATTATAGTTTATGTCAGACCCCACTGTACTGTATTATTATAGTTTATGTCAGACCCTACTGTACTGTATTATTATAGTTTATGTCAGGCCCCACTGTACTGTATTATTATAGTTTATGTCAGACCCCACTGTACTGTATTATTATAGTTTATGTCAGACCCTACTGTACTGTATTATTATAGTTTATGTCAGACCCCACTGTACTGTATTATTATAGTTTATGTCAGACCCCACTGTACTGTATTATTATAGTTTATGTCAGACCCCACTGTACTGTATTATTATAGTTTATGTCAGACCCCACTGTACTGTATTATTATAGTTTATGTCAGACCCCACTGTACTGTATTATAGTTTATGTCAGACCCCACTGTACTGTATTATTATAGTTTATGTCAGACCCTACTGTACTGTATTATTATAGTTTATGTCAGACCCCACTGTACTGTATTATTATAGTTTATGTCAGACCCCACTGTACTGTATTATTATAGTTTATCTATCTATCAACAGACACCCTAATTCCTGACGGGGTGGCCATCAACAAACCTCTTCCAGGCCGCCCTGTACCCCGACAACACTCATCCTTCCTCCCAGCCCATCCCCCTCTACCCAATACATCCCTCCACATCATTCTCGGTCTACCCCTCCCTCTATAACCCCTTCCACCTCCCCCTCTCCCCCATACATCTCTCCACTCCATCCCTCCACATCATTCTCGGTCTACCCCTCCCCCTCTCCCCAACACATCTCTCCACTCCATCCCTCCACCTCATTCTCAATATACCCCTCCCACTAACCCCTTCCACCTCCCCCTCTCCCCAACACGTCATCTCTCCACTCCATCTCTCCACCTCATTCTCGGTCTACCCCACCCACTAACCCCTTCCACCTCCCCCTCCCCCCAATACATCTCTCCATTCCATCCCTCCACCTCATTCTCGGTCTGCCCCACCCTCTAACCCCTTCCACCTCACTGTCATACACCCTCTTTGGCATCCACACACTCTCCATTTGCTTCATGTGATCATACCACCTCAATACATTTCACCCAACATTCTTCACAAAACCTACCTCAACACCACAGCTCTCAAGTACTTCCTGGTTCAACAGTCTGTCCATCCACATGACTCCACAAGACATTTTTCCCTTGCCCCTCAACTTTCTCTTCATAATTGCTGAGGGACACAGGGCCCTGGGTGGGGCTTTGGTTTCCCGGGCGTTTCCGCACCCTCCTCAGCTCCCCGCCATGGAGTGGCTTCGGTCACCCAGGCTTTATTGTGGTCGGCGGGGAGGGTTCTGTGGGGGCGCTCGGTTATGGCCTTGGCCTTGCTCGGGGCCTTGGGGCTGTTCGGCCAGGCAGCTTGGGGAACAACAACAACAACTCCACAAGCTCCTCTTAGATAACTCATTTTGACTGCTGCCAATCTCGACTTGTGTCCCTCTAGCAACGTCCACCATTCACTTCCATATGTCAAGGTGGGGACTACAACACTATCAAGCAATCACCTTTTTTCTTCCATACTAACCTCTCTATTCCTTAACCCCCCTTCCCCCCCCCCCCCAAAAAAAAAAAACAGGGCCGTTTGTAACATCTACTACCTGCCAAGCGGGCATATTTACCCTAAACAAGCTACATTCCATGCTCTTTTTCATGCATAAAGAAGAGCCAGAGCGTAATACAATTATGTATCTTTGAAAGGGCGATAATAGAGCTTTCCAATGACACCTGAATCATCCTTGTACGATCACGGGTTATCCTGTAGCGATCGAGCAACCGGAGGTTAAAACCCCTAAAATAAGGTAATTTCCCCAGTTTCTTCCTGGTCTCGCGAGACCGAGTGTGTGGAATGTTGCAGTGGTGGTCTCAGTCGCAGCACTGTGGTCGTGCCAAACGGTCAGAGCCGGCCTATCATCCTCCCAACGCACATACTCTCTCTCAGAGCCCCTAATGTGCTCAGAATGCCGCCCGTCATATGACGGGTACCGCGGGATTGTCCATTTATCTCTCGCCCATCATATGACGGGCACCGACAGTTAGGTGTTAACACCATCAATGCACCTACAACCCTACTGCACTCTGTCCTATATCTCACTCTCAATGTAAAGTCAGTAAAAATAGGTTAGCCTAAGCTGAACAAGATGCGGAAATATACTTGAGTCGACCAGGCCAAGTGAGATATCTCTATTGGTCTAACTGGTAGAGTGACTGCCTCATAGCCCAAGGGCCCCGGGTTCAACTCCCGCCCAGGGCATATTTTCAGGAGGCTATTTTCGCATCAAACGAAGTTTAGGTGTGTTGGTAAAATTGTCAAGATGATTGTAAGTAAGATCGGAGCTCCATAAATCCTCTTTTGGGTATGGTGTAAAAACCTATTCCTACATCAAGACTTCCATCATTATTCAATACTCTGCCTAAATACTTAAAGGATCTCACATTCTCCATCTCCTGACCATTCAGCCGTATCTCACAGTTGGTTGATTCTTACAGTACAGTTTCTTACAGTTTCTTACAGTAGATCCTCTTGAAAAAGGCAAACTATGCCTGTGTATCCAGCTCAGTACCAGTACTTGCACTGCTGCGGTCGTTCACGGTGTTGGCGGCGGCGGTAGCAGACGCAACATTTTTACTATTCTGTATTTTTGTTTTATAATCAAACTTCAAATCTTGTCTTCCCCATGCTTTATCAAGATTACTTTCAAACTCCCTTATTGATTCGGAATCGACTACATGCTGGGGCAGTGCGTTCCACTCATTTACCACTCTATCACAAAATGAGTTTTTTGCCTTCTCAAGCCTATTTCTTTCTTTGTAAATTTTCTTAGAGCCCTTTAATTCATTCCTCTCAAACACCATAACTTTGATCTTATCCACATTCACCTCAAACCCCACTTCTCACACCCCATTCTTCCCACTTAATACATATACAGGTACTGTATGAACATGTTTGCTGACGATGCAAAAATCATGAAACGCATCAAGAACATACATAGCTGCAAGGAACTGCAAAGTGACTTGAACAAACTGTACGACTGGAGCAAGGACTGGAAAATGGAATTTAATGCCAAAAAGTTCCATGTGCTGGAGGTGGGAAAGAGCAGAAACAGACCTAAATGGGAGTACAAAATGGGGAATGAAATAGTAAAGGTGGTGTCACACAAGCGATTTTTCCGTCAATTTTTACGGGTAATTGTTGTCTGGTAGCTTCAAAATACAAGTTCCATAAATAATAAACTACATAACATAATCTAACTTCGATCTAGTTTCCGATTCCAATGAAAAAATATCCCTAAATATCACCAGAAAAAACTTGCTCATGGAAAATTTACGGAAAAAGCGCTCGTGCGACACTGGCTTACCTAAGGCAAAGCAGGAGAAGGACCTAGGAATAATTATAATTGAGGACCTCTTATCGGAAAAACATATAAACCAGATTATTGGAGGAACCTATGCATTATTGACCAACATAAGAGTACCATTCAACTACCTAATAATAATAATAATAATATGCTGGTACTGTATTTTATTTGTTCGAGCGCCAATTCTCCAAGTGGATTCACGAGCGCTCACATTAACTTAAATTTTTCCATTTAAAAAATAAAAATAAAGCTTATAGTCATCAGTAACTCTATGCTCCCCAGTATCATAAGCCTTCAGAAATATGTGCGACTTCAGTTGTTTCTTAAAAGCGTCAACACAATTCAACTGCTTAAGTGACACAGGAAGTCGATTGAATAGACGTGGGGCAACATAAGAAAAGGATCTAGCAGCAAAAGCACATTCCCCAATGGCTCTGGGACCTACCTATGAAGAAATGTTGACCAAAATAATACTATTTATTATATGGCCCATGTTAGAGTACGCAGCGGTAGTATGGCCACCAAACCTGAAGAAACACAAACAAATTGGAGAAAGTGCAGAGTTGCTACAAAGATGGTACAGTCGGGCTAATAAGTGATGTCTCGGCATCAATTATGTTTTGATCAATAATTGGTATCGGCAATATTTACACATGATTTCTTCTTTTTGAGTGAGATATACAAACATATTCCTACCCTTACCCACCATATTCAACATCTTACAGACATTAATACAGCACAAAACGAGCCAAACATAATGACAGCTGAGACATGACTTATTAGCGCCACTGTACCAGCACTGAGAGAATTACAGTATGAACAAAGACTAGAAAGGCTAGGCCTGCCAACACTGAAGGAAAGAAGAGAGAGGTGAGACATGATAGTAATGTATAGGTGTGTTAGAGGTTTGCTTTGTCAATCTTTTCCATATTTCTAACACTACTACAGTACATGCAGTAGTCGATGTAGTAGTGTTAGAGGTATGGAAAAGATTGACAAAGCAAACTTTATAGAGGGAAAATTGTAGAACTAGAGGGCATGCATTAAAATTGAGGAAAGCAAGATGCAAATCAAATATAAAGAAGCTTAGCTTCCCATTACAGGAGTGTAGAAGTCTGGAATAAACTGAAGGAGGAGGAGGTGGTGGGAGCAATAAATATCCATAATTTTTTATAATAAAACTGGACAAAAATAGAATTTAGAGACGGGAAAACACTAGCTCAATTCCTGTATACTACAACTAGGTGAATACAACTACCGGTAGGTGAATACACAGACACACACACAATGTGAGAAAGTATAGTTTCCCTTACAGAAGTATAAGTAAATGGAATCAGTTGGAAGAGGAAGTGGTGTGTGCCAAAAACATTCATATTTTTAAGGCAAAGTTAGATAATTGTAACTCAGGAAGCGGGACAATACGAGCCTAAAAAGCTCAACTCCTGTATACTACAAATAGGTAAATACAAATAGGTAAATACAAATAGGTAAATACACACACACACACACACACACACACACACACACACACACACACACACACACACACACACACACACACATTGGGGCTATGAATTTTTAAGTATGGCCATGGAAAATTTTATATACCAACATGTAAAAGAGTCAACAAGAGTAAGGGGAAGTGATCAACCAGCTAGATTGGACCTTCTATTCACAAGAAGGGAGGAGGAGGTTCAAAGTATTCAGTACCTATGCCCACTAGGAAAAAGCGACCATGCAGTTCTAGACATAGACTTACTATTGAAGTATAATCTACCCAAGGGAAGGGAAAAGCACAAGGAAAATCACTGGATGTATTCCAGAACCGATTTCGAAGGACTACGGGATTTTTTCAAGTCACAAAATTGGGATCAGGTGTTATCTGAAAGTGAGGTAGACAAAAAACTCAAGGCATTCATGGAGATCTATGATACTGGTATAAAAACTTTTGTCCCTAAGTACATTAATAAAAGGAAAAAAGTAATCGCAAAGTATGGTTTAACCGCGAATGTAGGCAAGCACAGGAAGCAAAAAATAAAGCCTGGAAAAAGATGAGAAACTGGGATTCGGAAGATAACAGGCAAAAGTTTAAAGAGGAGAGAAACAAATACACAGAAATGAGGAGGAGGTCAGAGGCAAACCATGAGAAAGGGATAGTGGAGAACTATGAAAAGAATCCAAAAATGTTTTTCAAGTTTGTAAACGGCAAAAGGAAGATAAAAGCCACGATCGTAAAGATTAAAAGTGGAAACAGAATCATAGAAGAGGATACAGAGATTGCAGAAGAACTAAATAGAAATTTTGCATCAGTATTTACAAAAGAAGGAGAATTCATTGCACCAGAAACCAATGAGATAGGTACAGAGGAAATGCCGGAAGTCACATTTAACAGACCAGAGCTCATAGACAAAATGAGTAAGGTGGATCCAAACAAAGCCGCTGGACCGGACGGAGTATCAGGCTGGATTATTAAAGAAAATGCTAAGGAACTGAGTATGCCGTTATATGACATAATGACCAAATCATTGGACACAGGGATAGTACCTACAGAATGGAAAAGAGCAAACATTATTCCTATATTTAAGGGAGGAAGCAGAGATAAACCACTGAACTATAGACCTGTATCACTATTGAGCATCCTCATGAAGATTCTGGAAGGATTAATAAGGGACAAATGGGTTATCTACCTGGAATCCAAAAGATTAATTACTGACCGACAATTTGGATTCAGAGGAGGCAGATCATGTGTAAGCAACTTGTTGAGTTTTTACTCTAGAGTAATAGACACAGTGGAGAAGAGGGAAGGATGGGTAGACTGTGCCTACCTAGACTTTAAAAAGGCATTTGACAAAGTTCCACACAAGAGATTGCTGTGGAAATTAAAACATGAGGGAAAAGTAGGAGACAAACTGCTGAAATGGATGGAGAGCTACCTTAGCGGAAGACAGATGAGAACAACAGTAAGGGGGAAATCGTCAAACTGGACTCAAATTACGAGTGGGGTACCACAAGGATCTGTCCTAGCCCCAATCATGTTTCTAATATTTGTAAATGACTTACCTGAGGGACTAACAAGCTACATGAGCATGTTTGCGGACGATGCTAAGCTGCTTAAAACGATCAGAATCCAGGAGGATTGCCTTGAGCTCCAAGCAGATTTGCAAAAGATCCATGAATGGAGCATCAAATGGAATATGGAGTTCAATGCAGGGAAATGTAAGACTCTAGAAATGGGTAAAAGCAGTACAGACCTAGAAAAGATTATAAACTAGGAAACGAAGTGATTCCCAAGCAGAAAAAGAAAAAGACTTGGGGATAGAATTTAAGGATAACATGTCTCCAGAAAGCCACGTAAATAAGATACTGAGAGAATCACTAGCACTATTGGCAAATATCAGGATGTCTTTCAATTATCTTAATGAAAACACCATGAAACAAATAATAACGGCAATAATAAGACCCAGGATGGAATATGCATCTGTAGTGTGGTCCCCTCACATGAAGAAACATATCCACAAAATTGAGAGGGTACAGAGAGCAGCTACGATGATCCCAGGTTTGGAAAATTTGGAGTACCAAGAGAGGCTCGAGAGATTGAATCTACCTACACTGGAACAGAGAAGGAAACGAGGACAGCAAATTCAGATATACAAATGTGTTAGAGGTATTGACAAAATCGACCAAGAAAACTTCATAGAGAGGGATGGAGGTGAGAGAACAAGAGGTCACAGCTACAAACTAAAAGTGCTTAATAGTAAATCTGATCTGAAAAGTAAAAGATTTCCTACCAACTCGATTAGTGGGTGGAACAAATTGCCAGCCGAAGTAGTGTCTGCACCATCAGTGCATAGTTTCAAAGCACGGTATGACAAACATATCTTAGGAGGCGGGAATTAACGAGCATGCTCACTCCCGCAAATACAACTAGTGTAAGTACAACTAGTGTAAGTACACAGCCCGTAGCCTAGTGGTAGAGCTCTCGTCTCACACACGAGGGGTCGGGGGTTCAATCCCCGGCCGGGCGGAGACAAATTGGGCTTGTCTCCTTTCATGTGTTAGCCTCAGTTCACCTAGCTGTAAATAGGTACCTGGAATAAGTGGACGACGTTGTGACGTCCCATCTGGGGTTGGCAAAAATGGTACAAGGCGAGATGGGTATCATATGGTTCACCTAAGCTGATGGCTACCTAAGCCTTCGGGCGAGACGGTACCGTCTATAGTGAGAATGGTACCATACAGATCCACCCTAAGCCTTCGTTTCCGATGTCGCCAATTGGCTAAAAATACAGACTACACACACATCCACAGCCATTCCAACGATACATATAACACCTACACATATAGGAGGCGGGAAATAACGAGCATGCTCACTCCCGCAATACAACTAGAGGAAGTACACATGGAGCAAGAAGTGGAAAATGGAATTCAACACAAATAAATGTCATGTAGTGGAAATGGGAGTAAGTAAAAGAAGGCCTCATATGGAATATAAGTTAGGAGAAAACACTATTAACCCATCAGAGAAAGAAAAGGACTTAGGGATAACTGTTAGGAGTGATCTTTCACCTGAGAATCATATTAATAAGATAGTGGGAGAAACATATGGACTTCTAACAGAATAAAAATAGCCTTTAACTACTGTATATAAACGAGGAGATGCTGGAGAAAATAATAAAAACATTGGTGAGACCAAGACTGGAGTATGCGGCAGTGGTGTGGGCACCACATCTAAAAAAGCATATAAAGAAGCTGAAGAAGGTTCAGAGAGCTGCAACTAGGATGATACCAGAACTGAGAGAATTACCATATGAGGAGAGATTAAAGAAATTAGATTTACCATCTCTAATGCATAGGAGAGAGAGAGGCGATATGATTATGATGTACAAATGTGTGAGAGGACTCGAAAAGGTGGACAAGAAGGGTTATATTGTGAAAGATAATGGTAGAACTAGGGGGCATAGATATAACCTAATGAAAGGAAGATGTAAAGGAGATGTGAAAAAGTATAGTTTCCCTTACAGAAGTATAAGTAAATGGAATCAGTTGGAAGAGGAAGTGGTGTGTGCCAAAAACATTCATATTTTTAAGGCAAAGTTAGATAATTGTAACTCAGGAAGCAGGACAATACGAGCCTAAAAAGCTCAACTCCTGCGCGCGCGCGCGCACACACACACACACACACACACACACACACACACACACACACACACACACACACACACACACACACACACACACACACACACACACACACACACACACACACACACACACACACACACACACACACACACACACACACACACCTCTGTAGGTCCTGTAGGTAGTAGTTGCAGGCAGTGTTGTCCGCCCGTGGTCACGCTGATGCGCCACCACTAGTACATTCCATCTGCCCGTCTCTGCGCCAGCTGGTCCATGATGCTGTTGCTAGCGGCGCGGAGGTGGTAGTGGGGCAGTTTGGGTTGATCAGGTAGTGTCCAGAGAAATTTGTCCAGTTGATTTTTAAATTTCTCGAGACTTGGTTCAGTTGAGTCACGCAGATATCTGGGTAGGGCGTTAAAGAGAAGAGGTCCTCGTGTCGCAAAGGCGTTCTCCTTGAGCGTCTTAACTCTGGTGGCTGCTCTGGGGTGTACCCGCTGTATGTGGCAGAGACGGCCCAGTCGTTGATGGATGTGAAAACCTATATTAACACCTTAAGAGCGGCCTATGCGGTTTATTTATATGTACCGCTCAGCGGGGTGTTTTTAGCCAAAATAGGGCTGTTTACGTGATCATTTTCATGCCTAAATAAGACCCAGAACGTAAAACAAGTATCTATCCCTGAAAGGGCATAAACAGAGCTTTCGAATGACACCATAACGATCCTTTTATGATGGCTAGTTTTCTTGCAATAACCGTGCAACGCGAGTGCAAAAAGCATGTAATTAGCCACTTTCCCGATACAATTCCTTATATAGCGAGTGAGAGAGGGAGGAGGGAGCTGGGATTCGTGTCAGTATGTTCGCCGCGGTGGTCTGGAGCAGTCATACGCTCGCTACTCTCCTGCCACCACTTGTCTCTCTCTCTCAGCAACATTACGTGCTGAAATTGCCACTCGACCTATGTCGAGCGCCGCCACATAGTCCAGCTTTATTTAACTCGACTTATGTTGCTCGCCGCTAATTAAGGGTTAAGGTTGTTGGTTGTGATGCCAATCAATATTTTGTAGACATATAAGATGGCATATCTGTCCCTGCGTCTTTCTAATGAGAAAAGATTGAGAGTTTCCAACCTCCCCCAGTAGTCTAGGTGTTGGACGGCAGAGATTTTATTGGTGAATGAGCGTTGAACTGCTTCGAGTAATTGCTTCTCTCCCACCTTCCATGGGCTCCACAGCTGACAGCAATATTCCAACAGTGGAATGACCAGTGACTTGTAGAGCGTCAGCATTGGGATCATGTCACGTGTTCGGAAGGTTCGTAGGATCCATCCAGCTTGGTTACGAGCATTCTTTGCCACATTGGTTATATGCATTCCAAATGTACCATCTCGACTGAGTGTAATACCAAGATCTTTTACATAATCATTAGTATCAATGCAAGAGCCGTCATCTGCTGTGTATGTGTGGATATTCATATTTCGGTCTGCACTGTAGTTCATGTGTTCAAATTTGTTATTATTAAAGGACATGTTGTTTTGCTCTGCCCATGAGTAAATTGTAGTGAGATCTGCCTGAAGTAAATCAGCATCTGTTGTAGAAGACACTTCCTTTAATACACGAGTGTCGTCAGCAAAGGAGGCGACAGACGAATGCATGACATGTTTATTTATGTCTGATATGTGCAGCAAGAAAAGTATAGGTCCAAGAACTGACCCTTGTGGCACCCCACTAGTGACGATGGATGGCTTGGACACTGCACCACCAACCGCGACAGCTTGTTCCCTGTCCGTGAGGAAACAGTGCAGCCACACGCCAAGTTTTCCTGAGATTCCTGAGTCTCTTATCTTGTGGAGGAGTATGCCGTGGTCTACCTTGTCAAATGCTTTTGCAAAATCAAGGTAGACCACGTCGATAGCATTTTTATTTTATAGCCCTTCTATAATTTTTTCATGGTGAGCTAACAGTTGCGAGAGGCACGAGTGGCGCTTCCGAAACCCATGCTGGTCCTTGTTTATTATGTTGTTTTCTTCAAGGTATATGGACATATTTTTAACTATTAGCTTTTCGAGGATTTTGATGACAAAAAGTTAAAGCAATAGGTCTATAATTGTTTTGCTTCACCCCTCGAACCCCCTTCGTGGACTGGTGTAATTTTTAGCACATTTTAATTGTTGTGGTATAATTCCAGAGTCGAGAGAGTTTCTATAAAAAATCTGTAGAGGAGCACTAAGGTCTGCTGCGCAATTCTTGAGAAGTGCGGCCGGGAATTGATCTGGGCCTGCTGCTGCATTGATACCAATTTCCTTTATAGCATTTACTATATCATTTGTGGTAAATTTAATGTAATTTAGATTTGGCATGGATACTTTGTGGAAGAAGTCGGTCGGTGAGTCAATTATTTTATCACCTCGAGGGTGGCTAAAGACGCCCTCGTACTGTAGCCGTAGTATATCGACAATCGCCTCAGGTTCGTTCTTGGTTTGGCCGTTCGCATCTGTCAGTGGACCAACACCCACCCTTACATTTGATTTGTTTGCAGCATACTTATAAAAGTATTTTGGGTTAGTTTTAATGCAGGACACGGCTTGGAATTCTTTTCTGCGATTTTCTATTTCTACTGAAGTCTTGAGTTTTTCTTCAATGGAGGTAACGTTGGCTTCAATTTGTTGTTTATTTAGTATGCTCGTACTACGCTTCAGCTTCTTGCGTAGGTTCGTTCGCTTGCGCATCAGTATCCTACGATCACGTGGTATATTTTTCTGTGGTGACGATTTTCTAAGGGGTACATATTTTTCAGAAATTTTGAGGCATATTTCCAGTAATTTGTTATATTGGGCCTCGGGACCAGATTCCTTAAACTGTATGACCCAATCCACTTCACTAAGTTCTCTTTTAAGGTCTTCCCAGCATATAGATTCACTGAGAAAGTTGAGTTGATTGAAGTTCACAGCCATGGGCTCTGCAGGGCTGGGAGTTCTATGCTGTGTGTTGGTAACTATGTTTGTCGCCATTGTAATAATATTGTGGTCCGACAGGTTGGTTTTGTCTACTGTGAGGTTGTGGATCAGCTCATCATTGTTGGTCATTACAATATCCAGTATATTATTACCTCTTGTGGCCATATTGACGAGTTGATTGAGATAAAACTCTCTTGAAAAACGTATAAGTGCTTCTGCTTGAGCTCGCATGTCCGCTGCTCCTCCATAGACACTTTCTGAATCCCAGTTAATTAGCGGGAAATTCAAGTCTCCAGTGAGCACAATGGTTGGCATGGGTGGTGGTAGATTGTCTAAAATATCTTTAATTTTTGTTAGTTGATCCATAAACTTATTAGTTGGACATGCTGGAGGTCTATATATAGTGATGTAGATCATATTAATGTCTGTAATGTTTAGTACCTGGACCTCTGTATAGGAATTAGATTCTGATAATAGAACGTTAGTGAGAGCTGCAAGGTGATTTTTAACGTAAGTGATAATACCCCCTTTTTTCCTATGACCAGATCTATCAGTTCTGAAGGAGGTGTAATTTTCTATATCTATTTCAGCTTCTCTTATACTTTGAGTAAGATGCGATTCTGTTAGGGAGAGTATGAGTGCATTATCTACTTGTGCTATTTCTGCAAGCAGCTTTACTTTGCCTTTGAATTTGTAAGGTAATAGGCCTGCTATATTGAGTGAAATTAGTGTGTGTAGGGTGCTGCTGTTTACCTCTTTCCTTGTTACTGTAGTTCCTATGATGGAGGGATGCACCACTGAGTCGGATGGATTTTCAGTGCCTGCATTATTTGTTGTTGCACTTTTTGCATTTGCTGCATCTGTTGCACTAAAAAATGTACCGTGGTATCATTTTGGGGAGATTGATTTACCCACGTATCTTGTGTTCGTTGAGGTCTATTTAACCACGCACTCTGTGTTTGGGGATTTGGTGCAGGAATGTCTGAACGAGAAGGTGGTGGTGGGTAAGTGGTTGTTTGTTGCTGTTCTCTACACTGGTCAGATGGATATCGACGAGTGCCCTTCAAATGAAGTCTTTTGCACTCCAAGTTTAAACACTCTCTCCTCCTTTCTGAACCATTACATATAGGTGGGTGTAGGTATTTGCACTTATCACCATGTTTACATCCCTTTACGGGATCACGACCGTTTATCTTGTACCTGTTACATAGGCTTGGGTGAGCAAAAGGGCAGTCAAAGGGCAGTCACGTCCTTTTCGGCCAAATTTACACTGATTATTTTTGTAGTAGTAGCATAATTTATTTTTCCTTTCATCATTTTGAAGATTTCTATTATTTGTTTTATTTGTTATGGGTGGTGTGCCACTTTGTTCTCCGGAAAAAGGTTCATCACACTTACCACCGTTTTCAGTGGTGTTTTCTTTGTCGTTGTTTGGCTGTTTAGCCTCACTTTCCTTTTCCTTGTCCCTGTCCAGTAGGGTATAGACGAGAGCACACACACACACACACACACACACACCACACACACACCACACACACACACACCACACACACACACACCACACACACATACCACACACACACACACACACACACACACCACCACCACACACACACACACACACACACACCACCACCACACACACACACACACACACACACACACACACACACACACACACACACACACACACACAGAGACTTACTGTTACCACTACAGGAGGTGAAGGAGTCATCAGGTATCCCCGCTCCACCACCACCACCACCACTGCCTCCTACACACACACACACACACACACACACACACACACACACACACACACACACACACACACACACACACACACACACACACACACACACACACACACACACACACACACACACACACACACACACACACACACACACACACACACACACACACACACACACACACACACACACACACACACAGAGACTTACTGTTACCACTACAGGAGGTGAAGGAGTCATCAGGTATCCCCGCTCCACCACCACCACCACCCACTCCTACACACACACACACACACACACACACACACACACACAGAGACTTACTGTTACCACTACAGGAGGTGAAGGAGTCATCAGGTATCCCCGCTCCACCACCACCACTGCCTCCTACACACACACACACACACACACACACACACACACACAGAGACTTACTGTTACCACTACAGGAGGTGAAGGAGTCATCAGGTATCCCCGCTCCACCACCACCACCACCACCACTGCCTCCTACACACACACACACACACACACACACTGAGACTTACTGTTACCACTACAGGAGGTGAAGGAGTCATCAGGTATCCCCGCTCCACCACCACCACCACCACTACCTCCTACACACACACACACACACACACACACACACACACACAGAGACTTACTGTTACCACTACAGGAGGTGAAGGAGTCATCAGGTATCCCCGCTCCACCACCACCACCACCACCACTGCCTCCTACACACACACACACACACACACACACACACACACACACACACACACAGAGACTTACTGTTACCACTACAGGAGGTGAAGGAGTCATCAGGTATCCCCGCTCCACCACCACCACCACCACTGCCTCCTACACACACACACACACACACACACACACACACACACACACACACACACACACAGAGACTTACTGTTACCACTACAGGAGGTGAAGGAGTCATCAGGTATCCCCGCTCCACCACCACCACCACCACTGCCTCCTACGCACACACACACACACACACACACACACACACACACAGAGACTTACTGTTACCACTACAGGAGGTGAAGGAGTCATCAGGTATCCCCGCTCCACCACCACCACTGCCTCCTACACACACACACACACACACACACACACACACAGAGACTTACTGTTACCACTACAGGAGGTGAAGGAGTCATCAGGTATCCCCGCTCCACCACCACCACCACCACTACCTCCTACACACACACACACACACACACACACACACACACAGAGACTTACTGTTACCACTACAGGAGGTGAAGGAGTCATCAGGTATCCCCGCTCCACCACCACCACTGCCTCCTACACACACACACACACACACACACACACAGACTTACTGTTACCACTACAGGAGGTGAAGGAGTCATCAGGTATCCCCGCTCCACCACCACCACTGCCTCCTACACACACACACACACACACACACACACACACAGAGACTTACTGTTACCACTACAGGAGGTGAAGGAGTCATCAGGTATCCCCGCTCCACCACCACCACCACCACTACCTCCTACACACACACACACACACACACACACACACAGAGACTTACTGTTACCACTACAGGAGGTGAAGGAGTCATCAGGTATCCCCGCTCCACCACCACCACTGCCTCCTACACACACACACACACACACACACACTGAGACTTACTGTTACCACTACAGGAGGTGAAGGAGTCATCAGGTATCCCCGCTCCACCACCACCACCACCACTACCTCCTACACACACACACACACACACACACACACACACACACACACAGAGACTTACTGTTACCACTACAGGAGGTGAAGGAGTCATCAGGTATCCCCGCTCCACCACCACCACCACCACCACTGCCTCCTACACACACACACACACACACACACACACACACACAGAGACTTACTGTTACCACTACAGGAGGTGAAGGAGTCATCAGGTATCCCCGCTCCACCACCACCACCACCACCACTGCCTCCTACACACACACACACACACACACACACACACACACACACAGAGACTTACTGTTACCACTACAGGAGGTGAAGGAGTCATCAGGTATCCCCGCTCCACCACCACCACCACCACTACCTCCTACACACACACACACACACACACACACACACACAGAGACTTACTGTTACCACTACAGGAGGTGAAGGAGTCATCAGGTATCCCCGCTCCACCACCACCACCACCACTGCCTCCTACACACACACACACACACACACACACACACTGAGACTTACTGTTACCACTACAGGAGGTGAAGGAGTCATCAGGTATCCCCGCTCCACCACCACCACCACCACCACTGCCTCCTACACACACACACACACACACACACACACACACACACACACAGAGACTTACTGTTACCACTACAGGAGGTGAAGGAGTCATCAGGTATCCCCGCTCCACCACCACCACCACCACTACCTCCTACACACACACACACACACACACAGAGACTTACTGTTACCACTACAGGAGGTGAAGGAGTCATCAGGTATCCCCGCTCCACCACCACCACCACCACTACCTCCTACACACACACACACACACACACACACACACACACAGAGACTTACTGTTACCACTACAGGAGGTGAAGGAGTCATCAGGTATCCCCGCTCCACCACCACCACCACCACCACTGCCACCTACACACACACACACACACACACACACACACACACACAGAGACTTACTGTTACCACTACAGGAGGTGAAGGAGTCATCAGGTATCCCCGCTCCACCACCACCACCA
Source organism: Paralithodes platypus (assembly GCA_032716605.1). Classification (NCBI taxonomy): domain Eukaryota; kingdom Metazoa; phylum Arthropoda; class Malacostraca; order Decapoda; family Lithodidae; genus Paralithodes; species Paralithodes platypus. Next base: position 326,562 of record CM064560.1, read on the forward strand.
CCACCACTGCCTCCTACACACACACACACACACACACACACACACACACACACACACACACACACACACACACACAGAGACTTACTGTTACCACTACAGGAGGTGAAGGAGTCATCAGGTATCCCCGCTCCACCACCACCACCACCACTGCCTCCTACACACACACACACACACACACACACACACACACACACACACACACACACACACAGAGACTTACTGTTACCACTACAGGAGGTGAAGGAGTCATCAGGTATCCCCGCTCCACCACCACCACCACCACTGCCTCCTCCTACACACACACACACACACACACACACACACTGAGACTTACTGTTACCACTACAGGAGGTGAAGGAGTCATCAGGTATCCCCGCTCCACCACCACCACTGCCTCCTACACACACACACACACACACACACACTGAGACTTACTGTTACCACTACAGGAGGTGAAGGAGTCATCAGGTATCCCCGCTCCACCACCACCACCACCACCACTGCCTCCTACACACACACACACACACACACACACACACACACACACACACACAGAGACTTACTGTTACCACTACAGGAGGTGAAGGAGTCGTCAGGTATCCCCGCTCCTCCACCACCTCCTCCACCACCACTGCCTCCTACACACACACACACACACACACACACACACAGAGACTTACTGTTACCACTACAGGAGGTGAAGGAGTCATCAGGTATCCCCGCTCCACCACCACCACCACCACTACCTCCTACACACACACACACACACACACACACACACACACACACACACACAGAGACTTACTGTTACCACTACAGGAGGTGAAGGAGTCATCAGGTATCCCCGCTCCACCACCACCACCACTGCCTCCTACACACACACACACACACACACACACACACTGAGACTTACTGTTACCACTACAGGAGGTGAAGGAGTCATCAGGTATCCCCGCTCCACCACCACCACCACCACCACTGCCTCCTACACACACACACACACACACACACACACACACACACACACACACACACACACACAGAGACTTACTGTTACCACTACAGGAGGTGAAGGAGTCATCAGGTATCCCCGCTCCACCACCACCACCACCACTGCCTCCTACGCACACACACACACACAGACATACACAGAGACTTACTGTTACCACTACAGGAGGTGAAGGAGTCATCAGGTATCCCCGCTCCACCACCACCACTGCCTCCTACACACACACACACACACACACACACACACACACACACACAGAGACTTACTGTTACCACTACAGGAGGTGAAGGAGTCATCAGGTATCCCCGCTCCACCACCACCACCACTGCCTCCTACACACACACACACACACACACACACACAGAGACTTACTGTTACCACTACAGGAGGTGAAGGAGTCATCAGGTATCCCCGCTCCACCACCACCACTGCCTCCTACACACACACACACACACACACACACACTGAGACTTACTGTTACCACTACAGGAGGTGAAGGAGTCATCAGGTATCCCCGCTCCACCACCACCACCACCACTACCTCCTACACACACACACACACACACACACACACACACACACACACACACACAGAGACTTACTGTTACCACTACAGGAGGTGAAGGAGTCATCAGGTATCCCCGCTCCACCACCACCACTGCCTCCTACACACACACACACACACACACACACACTGAGACTTACTGTTACCACTACAGGAGGTGAAGGAGTCATCAGGTATCCCCGCTCCACCACCACCACCACCACCACTGCCTCCTACACACACACACACACACACACACACACACAGAGACTTACTGTTACCACTACAGGAGGTGAAGGAGTCATCAGGTATCCCCGCTCCACCACCACCACCACCACTGCCTCCTACACACACACACACACACACACACACACACACACACACACAGAGACTTACTGTTACCACTACAGGAGGTGAAGGAGTCATCAGGTATCCCCGCTCCACCACCACCACCACCACTGCCTCCTACACACACACACACACACACACACACACACACACACAC
>CM064560.1:341119-538619 GCA_032716605.1 Paralithodes platypus
AATAAAAGGACGTCACCGGTACAGTCCGGGACGATCTGGTAAGCTAGAATGAAAATAAAAGGACGTCACCGGTACAGTCCGGGACGATCTGGTAAGCTAGAATGAAAATAAAAGGACGTCACCGGTACAGTCCGGGACGATCTGGTAAGCTAGAATGAAAATAAAAGGACGTCACCGGTACAGTCCGGGACGATCTGGTAAGCTAGAATGAAAATAAAAGGACGTCACCGGTACAGTCCGGGACGATCTGGTAAGCTAGAATGAAAATAAAAGGACGTCACCGGTACAGTCGCGCTAATAAGTCATGTCCCAGCTGTCATTACGTTTGGTTCGTTCTGTGCTGTATTTATGTCTGTCAGATGTTGAATAGAGTGGATAAATAAAGGAACATGTTTGTATATTTCACTCAATATGAAGAAATGAAGCTTAGATATTGCTGATACCAATTATTGATCAAAACATACTTGGTGCCGAGACATCACTTATTAGCGCAAATGTACACAAGGGGTTAAGGGGAGATGCTCTATTTTTATGGACCCCTTTCTCCCTAACGCTTAGCCCCATTAGTCTTCAGAATTTAAGATGTTTGTTCCATTAGTTTGGCGATGTTAAGACTTTTCACCCCGTTTATTTGTTGTCAATATTAGGACCTTTCGTGTCATTTAGGCGTCTATTTTTTACCTGGTGAGCGATAGCGAGCCTGTAAATGTATGAGAAAGCAGCCTTCGGCAGGGACATTTTCTATAAAAATATGTACAAATTTATCTTGGGGGGAGGATCTTGGGGGTGTTATTTCAAGTTTGATGGAGGCCTCGGGAGGAAACTAATAAAATGATAAAAAAATACAATAATGAGGCAATAAATACGCCTACCCCCCATACATCCCAACATGCCAGACCAGAGTTGCTGATAACAGTTGAGGGATAGAGCATTGGTGTGATACCGGCTATATGCTGTCTTAACCCACCAAATCCGGGGGGCCTCATATGATCCCGATCGCTGTGTCCGGGGCCCTTTTGGTACAGGCAAATTTCATAATTCAGTAGCTACTGATTGAGACCACCTAGAGCAGTCAATTCTTTTGCAAATTGTAGAATTTTTTGTTGCCTGTAGAATGCCGTTGAGATGACATCGCTACAACGCATGGTTGCCGAGTTATGATGATTTTAGCGACGATTTTCACCCGCGCATTTTGCCTCATATCAGGCCTCCTGGATTCCTGCCAATATTTTGTTTTGCCTCATATGAGGCCTCCCAGATTCCGAGGGTTAAGGGCAGATTTGTACTCAAGAGGGTTTTTTTCTGGACCCCCTTCTGCCTCATGTTTAGCCCATTTGTTTCCAGATTTTAAGACGTTCACTCCATTTTGTCAATTTTAAGACCTTCCGTGCCATTTATTTGTCATTATTTTCCTGGCAAGCAATAGAGAGCCTGTAATTTAGGAGAAATCGGCCTTCGGCTGGGACATTTTTCTATAAAAAAAGTGTAAAGATTTATCTTGAGGGGTCTTGGAGGTGTTTTGGTAAGCATGGAATCCCAGATACTGTAACTAAACAGTATATATTACTAGTAGCTCAAAATGTAATTACAGCTCAGTCCCGCATAGTGCGAGAAATTGGTCGATACAGTGCGTCGCACTATGTGAACAACATATCCGTAGCTCGATTGGTAGAGTGTTCGCCTGCTAACCGTGAGGTTGACGGTTCGAGCCTTGGGCCAGCCAGTGAGTTATTGGCAGACGTCAGAGCTGTTGGTGAACGGTGCGGTCTAGCAATCTGTGGCAACTATTCACTAAGTCCCTGATTCATCAGGGCACCGTGCCACCCTAGCCTTGCTATTCAGCAAAGAGTGTATGGTTGTAAAAACTGCATCAATGAGGAAAATCGTAATTGGTCGATCGATCCTCCATATAGCACACATATCTTTCCTTATATCGTTATATCGTTCTGTATACAGACACAAACATACAAAGAACAAATATTAATGATAAATATAGCATATCAATGGTAAATTAGACCTTTCCTTACCTTATATTCTACACTTGATACGATCACAAACCCGAGAATGCCAGATAGCGTCACACAGTACCGGGTAAAAAAATGGCTGACTGACCAGCCTCCCTCCATGCCCAAGCTGCTCAAACACCAGTGACACGAGTCAGGCGGGAAATTTATTGTTCTGTACAAATTTCGGCCGCACTAATAGAAAACTCTGCGGATTTAACCCATATTGCCACACGACTCACAATAACAGATCGTATTCGCATTGATTGATAATATTGTGTTTAATATTTTCAGTGCTCACACTAATCCAAAATCGCACTGTTTGAACTCGCTTTATACGGGACTGCACTGTACATGGAGCGTATATACTTGGTAGGTAGAACTTGTAATTTGTATATGAGAAGCCTGTATTCTGTAAAGTTCCATTTCTCAAACACAGCACCAAACACTTTACCAAGCCCTGCAACTCCCACTCATTATCACCAAACACATTACCAAGCCCTGCAACTCCCACTCATTATCACCTAAACTATTCTCTGTTATGCCTATTGACTGATACTGATGCAACAGTACTATTAGGTTAATAACAATGGTTCATTGAGCTAGGGTGAGGGGATTAAAGATTTAACAGTCTCAGGTAATTGGCTTCCATAAGGGAGATGCTAAAGATAAGTACAATATCTCTATTATTTTGTTCTTATTAATACAGTAGTTTAACCAGACCACTGAGTTTCAGAACAAAACTCTTATAGGGCTGGCCCGAAGGATTAGGGAAATATGACAATAGATTGTTAGGGATGAGGATGCATGTACTGAAACAGACTAAATCAGGTTAAGGTGTAAAAGGAGAAAAGTCAGATTTGTTGAATGAGCGAGCATGACGTAAGAAAGCGTAAAATAGGATAGACGGAAAAGGACGGGGAGTCCATTAATATGTCAGCATAAGTTTTCCTACCAAAATACAGGGCACGTTGTCTGGAATAGAGAGGACAGTCAACAATGATGTATGGCAGTGACTGCACTCTGGAGGCGGACCATGGGGAGACGACATCAAATGTCCGTGCGTAAATCAAGTGTGACCGATACGGAGACGAGTGAGCAAAACTTCTGTCGAACGATATGGTTGCAGAGACGACATCCATAGATTTACTGACTGTTTTATTACTGGGAACCAAATTTACTTGCTCATGTAGTTGTGTACACCCTATGTGGTGGATTGTGGTCTTTTATTTCAAAATTTAATTTTATTAAGTGTTGTTTCCACATAGCGATTTTGATTAGTTCTTTTGCATTTATCTTGTGTCGTCCCTGTTTTGGTTTGTTTATTTTGCAAGTTTTACATTATAATTTTATACAATATCTCCATAGGTCCCCATGTGGACATATCAATCATGTCAAGAACTTGGGTCCGTCAGGCTATGGCTACATCAGTAAGAAGACCTACAGGCTGATCCACCCTTAATCCTATTGCTGAAGGGACCTAGAAAACAACTTTCAGTATTGTAAAAAACATTTCACAACCAGAGCTGAGCATAAACTCAGGCCCACCGGGGTAAGACTCAGAAACTCTCCACTACACCAGCAAGCTGCCTCTCTTTTTATATACTGTACACTCAGTAGCATTGAGTAGCACTCAACTAGCACTTTTGGTAGTTATAATGTTACATAGGGTTAAGGAGAGAGAGGCTACCTCAATATTTATGTACACTCTGATGCTTTGCTCCCTTCGGGAAATCCAGAGGATGGCCATGGTAGAAATGCCTCCAGGCTACTTTGTACAGACATCCTTTTTTGCCTGTGCCATAAAGCGCCTTCCACTAAGTGGAAATTTGTCTTCAAAATGTTTTTCCACTTTCTTCTCCCAAACCATAGGTAGTCTTTCACTAAAGTAAATTGAGAGCAAGATAATTACACTGTACTAGAATTACCAGTATAAATAATGCTACATTTGGCTGAAAGCATGCTCCCATTTTCCATACAATTTACTAGTACAGTACGGTACTACTAAGAATGCTCCATTAGGGTGGGGGTATCCTCTCCTTGTGTACACACTATACTCCTAGTAATCTACAAGGCTACAATAATAATACTGCATACCAACACTCACCTTTCCCTTTGCCCCTCAACTTTCCCTTAATAATTGTTAATTGTTAAAGGGCACAGGGCCCTGGGTGGGGCTTTAGTGTTCCAGGTGTTTCAGCACCCTCCTCAGTCCCTCGCCTGGGAGTGGCTTCGGTCACCTAGGCTTTCTTGGTGGTAAAGCTGGGAGGGTTCTGTGGAGGCGCTTGGTTATGGCCTTGGCCTTGCTCGGGACCTTTGGGCTGCTCGGTCAGACAGCCTGGGGAACAACAACAACAAGAACAACTCACCTTTCCCTGATCCCTTAGTTGGTGAAGGTGTCTGAGGTTTAGATGAGGTAGAGGAGCCAGCTGAGTGGTGGTGGTGGTGGTGGTGGTGAGCGTTGTCCCCTTCGTTCCTGAACATACTGTACCAGAGAAGTTGAGTGGGGGGTCTGAGGAGGTTGAGGGGCCCTTGCCTGGGGGGCTGCTCCCAGATTCTGTCTGATGCTACAAACAAAACAAATATTAGGTCAAAACATAGACTTGACCTCAAATAAAAGTGTAGCCAAAGCCAAACACCATACAAAATTATTATGGAAAGGATGCAAAAAGGGTGGGTGGGACTCGTTAGCCTTGGTCGGCAACTCATCTAGGGGAGACAACCTTATACAAATTTGGGTGGATGGGACTCGTCAGCCTTGGTTGGCAACCTGTCTAGGGGAGTAAACCTGATACAAATCCGTATTGCTTACCTAAGGGTAAGGCAGGTTAGTGGATGGATTAGCCGAACACCACTGTAGAAAAATAGTGCTAACAAGATACACAGAGGGCCCCGGAGTCGGACCGATCCTAAATTGAGTGGTCAATCCTGTAAGTCCTTCACTAAACTGGTTCGGGTTGTCCCTCTCACAGGGAATAGGTCCGCTTGGGGGCATTCTGTGTATGGCCACCCTCGTAAGGGGAGTAAGGCGTTCGGCAATAGATAGATAGATAGATAGATGCAGACAATTGGGTGAAAAATTAGCATAAGTGTTCATCATTATACATAAATCTGATGCCTTACTTCCACAGAAAGCTCCCTAAAAGGGACGGCCATGGCAAACACTGCCTCCAAGTAGCTCTTGTGCACGCCCCCACCACCCACTCCACAACGCCATGTGTAATACTGTATGTGGATTCAGACCATTAGCACTGTAAAAGGGTTCCCGGACATTTCAACCAAGACCAACCAAACCAGTGCCAAAATATAGTACTAACCTAACCTAACCTTATTGGTTGATATGGTACTGGTTGAAATGGTCTATTGGTCGAGTTGTCCGGTCACCCTGTAAGAGCAGTCCTTCACCTGGATAGCACTTCACCAGTGTTTTGTATATTTCTTAACCTCTGTGTGGATCCTGGCCAGCAGCACACCAGACACAGTGTTCTCAAGGTCACCACTGGTTTACTGCTACAGAGGCTGACTGTCACTGTATCCCCAAAGTGATACAGTTGACGCATACAGACATACTGTTCCAGTTGTAAAGAGGGAACTGATAGATTATTTAAAACTTGCAAAATAAACAAACCAAAACAGGGATGACACAATATAAAGGCAAAAGAACTTATCAAAATAGCTATGTGGAAATATCGCTTTAATCAAATATTTTGAAATAAAAGAACACATAGGGTGTACATTTTTGTTTTCCCCTATGTGAATGAGGGAGACAAAAGGCATAACTGCCTGCAGCGAGTGCCTCCCCCAGAGTTGAAAGAGTGACAGGGCCAAAATCAAGGGACGTTCGAGCTAACATGCCTGGACACACGGAGTTTGAAGCAATTTAAATCATAGGAAGAGGGAAAGACTGATTCTGGGAGAGAGTTCCAGAGCTCAGCAGTTGAATAGCGTTTCACTCTTGGGTTGGAGAGTTGCAGAGTAGGGGTGGGATTGTGTTGCAAGGCGGGTACTACGTACCCTACGTAGAGGTGGTATACACGGGGAAAGCTCCGAGGAACACTGATTATTGAAGTAGCGATAGAATAGCGAGAGAGATGAAACATTGCGGCGAAGAGAGAGAGATTGCAGAGAATTGGTGAGTGGACGGGAGTTAATGATACGAAAGGATTTCCTTTCTACTTTGTCTAGGAGTGTGGTGTGAGAGGATCCTCCCCACACATGTGAACAATACTCAATACAAGGACGCACTGTGCCCCTGTACAGAGCAAGAAGCTGCACAGGGGTAAAGAACCCCTTGAGGCAGTTGAGCACACCCAGCTTCTGGGAGGCTGCCTTAGCGAGACTGGTAATATGGTCCTTCCAAGTGAGAGCAGAAGAAAAAGAGACACCGAGAACATTGAGAGAAGATGAAGGGTTGATATTTGTATTGTTGAAGAATAAGGGATAGTCCTCTGGAGGTTCCTGACGGGTAGTAAGATGGATAAATTGAGTCTTGGAAGCATTAAATGCAACAAGGTTTTCTCTACCCTAATTGGAAATAGTAGCTAGATCAGAAGATGGGTGTTTTATGGCTTCATTATGTTTGCTTTTCTTACAGTTTCTTAAAGTAGATCCTCTGGAAAAAGGCAAACTAGGCCTGTGTATCCAGCTCAGTACCAGTACTTGCACTGCTGCGGTCGTTCACGGTGTTGGCGGCGGCGGTAGCAGACGCAACATTTTTACTATTCTGTATTTTTGCTTTATAATCAAACTTCAAATCTTGTCTTCCCCATGCTTTATCAAGATTACTTTCAAACTCCCTTATTGATTCGGAATCGACTACATACTGGGGCAGTGCGTTCCACTCATTTACCACTATCACAAAATGAGTTCTTTGCCTTCTCAAGCCTATTTCTTTCTTTGTAAATTTTCTTAGTGTCCTCTCCTTCTTGTTCCCTCCCGCATCAAGAAGATACCTTCACACACATCCTCATCATACTTTCCTGACACTATCTTAAAAGTCTCTATCATATCCCCTCTCTTTCTCCTACAGTATATGCCAGTGTCCTCAACCTCTGCTCATAGACTGCTGGCTGGGGTGTTCTGTAAAACTAATTGAGTGGCATAAGGTAGAGTCGTCTGCATATGAATGGATGGGACTGGATGTACAGTTGAGAAGATCATTTATGAAAATTAGAAAGAGAATAGGAGATAGGACAAAACCCTGAGGAACACCGGAGTTGATAGAATGAGGAATTGAGCGATGGCCGTCCACAACCGCAGCTATGGAACGGCCGGAAAGGAAATTAGAGACAAAGGCACAGATGGAGGAACAGAAACCGAAGGAGGGCAGTTTGGAAATTAAAGATTTGTGCCAGACTCAATCGAAGGCCTTCGATATGTCTAGTGCAACAGAAAAAGTCTCCCCGAAGTCCCGAAAGTTGGATGACCAAGAGTTACTAAGATATGAAAAAAGATCACCAGTAGAGCGACCCTTAAGGAAGCCATACTGGCGATCTGAGAGCAGATTATGAGAAGAGAAATGCTTAAGAAATTTGGAAGCAAGAATAGTTTCAAAAACTTTAGAGATACAAGAGATGAGAGCAATTGGACGATAGTTGGAGGGTTGAGAGCGGTCACCCTTCTTTGGGACAGGTTGAATGAGAGCAAACTTCCAGCAAAAAGGGCAAACGTTAGAGGAGAGACAGAGACGAAAGTGTTTGCCTAGGCAGGGAGTCAGCACGGAAGCACAGTTTTTGAGTGCAACAGGAGGAACACCGTCCGGACCTTAATAACTACATAACTACATGAGCAAGTTAATCTGTTTCAATCAAAACAGGTACTGAAGAAGAATATAAATATTAATGACTCAGATGAACCTGCAGTCATCAATGGAGGCTCTGGAGTCATCATACTACTACTACTACTACTACTACTACTACTAACCATGTATGACTCGGAGAACCTGGAGTCATCAATGGAGGCCCTGGAGTCATACTACTACTACTACTACTACAGTACTACTAACCATGTATGACTCAGAGAACCGTGAGTCATCAATGGAGGCCCTGGAGTCATACTACAGTACTACTACTATTGCTATTACTGCTAACCATGTATGACTCAGAAAACCTGGAGCCATCAATGGAAGCCTTGGAGTCATACTACTACTACTACTACTACTACTAACCATGTATGACTCAGAGAACCTAGAGTCATCAATGAAAGCCCTGGAGTCCTACTACTACTACTAACCATGTATGACTCGGAGAACCGTGAGTCATCAATGGAGGCCCTGGAGTCATCGTCCTCATCCACAATGTTGATGGTGGGACCAACTTCATCGTCGGACGAACTTAACGCCCCACCAAACAGTTGTTCTGAGATATACACACAAACAAAAAAGAAAAAGTTACAATTAATTTTAATCCATGTCTAATTAGTAAGTAAGTACAAATATTTAACTGTACAGTATTTTTTACATACATAAATTTAAGGGGAGATGATTTCGTTTTTCTGGACCCCCTTCTCCCTCATGTTTAGCCCCATAAATTTTCAGATTTTAAGATGTTTGCCCAATTAGTTTGTCGATTTTAAACTTTCACCGCATTTCTTTTTTCACCAATTTTTTGTTTTCCTGGCGAACGAAAGTGAGCCTGTAATTTTGGAAGAACCGGCCTTCGGCCGCGACATTTTTCTGTCGAAAAAAGTACAAATTAATCTCGAAGGGGGATCTAGTGGATGTATTTTTTAAGTTTGATGGTCTAGGGAGGAAACTAAAATAATTATGAATACAGTACTAAGGTCTAAGTGAGGAGGTCAGTAGGATAGGTAGATATAAAAGGGGAGAGATGAGACCTATAAGGGTACAGTTTAAATCTAGGGTAGTGGCGGAGACTGTGACAAATTTTAGTTGGAGGCTAAATACAAATGATAAACTGAAACACATAAGACTAAAGAAGGATTTGAGTATAGAACAAAGGAAAAAAATTAAGGAATTACAAGAAAAGGCTGATGAAAATAATGGAAGTTGGATGAGGAGGATAAGAGAAATTTTTACTGGAGAGTGAGGGACGGAAAAGTGAGGAAGTGGTTTATAAGAGTAGAAGGGAGGGGGAGATCAGGGAGGGGAGAGAATGTGATGGGAGTTGTGACGGAGGAGGAGAACGGGGTGGAGGTGTCACAGGGAGAGACAGGAGACAAAGAGGCAGACCCAGTAGTGCTAACAGGGGAGTAGGGTACGGACTGAAGGAATGGTAGATGGATTAAGGATTATGTTTAGTAATGTGGATGTGTTTACCCAGGACAAGAAAAGAGAACTGATATGTAGGTTGCAGGATGAAGAGGAAAAACCTGATGTCATAGCCCTATAGGAAGTAAGACCAAAAAATGTTAGAATTGAAAGGGAACTGGTGGAATATAGTTTGGAGGGTTTTGAGTTATATGAGAGAAATGCTATTAGAGCAGAGGTCGGAAGAGGACTGTTTATTTATGTAAGAAAAGAGCTCAAGGTTAATGAGGTGGATATGAGACAGCAGTATTGTGAGTATTTGTGTATTGAAGTAAAATGTGTAAGAGGATCAATTCTAATTGCCTCTATATATAGAAGCCCAAATAATAGCAGGGGAGAGGATGATAACCTACTGAAAGCAATGGAGGAGATAGATAATAGAGAGAACAAATATAAAATTTTGATTGGAGATTTCAATTTGCCAAGGATCAACTGGGCAAATTGTACTACTCCAGCAGGACAGGGTAGCCTGGAAAATAAGTTTATAGAGAAAGTGAGAGATTGTTTTTTAACGCAACATATTGTAGAGATGACAAGATATAGAGATGGGACGCAGGGGAGTGTACTTGATTTGATTTTTAGCAATGAAGAGGATATAGTGGAACATGTTAATGTGGATAGCCCTATAGGTCGTAGTGACCATGCCTGTATAAGCTTTAGTTGTAACATTAAATCAGAGAGGGATAATAGAAGCAATAGAAAAATATACATGTATGATAGAGCAGATTATGAGCTGCTGAGACGGTGTTTGGACATTGACTGGGGGGAATACTTGAACGGTGAAGACGCTGAAGGAATGTGGAGGAAAATTAGAGTCAAACTGGAGAATGTTGTATCCAAAAGTGTACCAGTAAGGGAATATAAGGATAAAACAAAATTGAGGAAAAGAACTAACCCAGAATTGCCAATGAAAAGAAAGCTTTGGATATTGATTAGAAGAAATAATCGATTGTGGGAAAGATTAAAATTGGTAAAAAAGAACAGGGGGTCTAGTATAGAGGCTAAGGAAGTGGATCTGGAACGCAGACAAATAAACAATAAAATAAGGTGGGAAACAAGGAGGGGGGTGAAGGAGAGGGAGAGAGAGATAGCTAGAAATGTGAAGGATAATCCAAAAATATTCTGGAAGTACATTCAGGAAAAGTTAACAAGAAGAGTAGGGATCCCAGAGCTGGTAGGGGGGTTGAATGATGGGAGTAGAGCGGAGACTGATAAGGAGAAAGCAGAGGTGCTGGGGAAATACTTTGGGGGGGTACTAACAGTGGAGTCGGAGGATGCAGTGCCTACTATTCCCATCAAACAGGCACCGGCACTAGAACTAATAGAGTTTTCCCATGCTAGAATAAGAAGGGCTATAGAAAAAATGAACAGAAGTAAGTCACCGGGACTGGATGGGATACACCCAAGAATCATAAAGGAAGGAGGGGAGATGTTAGTAGAGCCATTGAAAATGTTATTTGAGGTATCGTTTAATACAGGACAAATCCCGATGAACTGGAGAGAGGCGAACATAACAGCTATATTTAAGAAGGGAAAGAGAAATGACCCAGGGAATTATAGACCAGTCAGTTTGACAAGTGTTGTGTGTAAACTAATGGAAACGGTAATTAGAGAAGGAATAATGGATCATATGAAGTCAAACCAACTTTTCAGTGGGAGACAGTTCGGATTCTTGCCGGGGAGGTCGACGGTACTACAGCTAATTAAGGTGGTAGATGATTGGATGCAAATTCTAGAAGATGGTGATGTAATAGACGTGGTATATTGCGATTTTATGAAGGCCTTCGATAAGGTCCCACATAAAAGGTTAATAGAGAAAGTTAGAAGCTATAATATAGGGGAGAAATGTGTGAAATGGATAGAAGCCTTCCTGAAAGATCGGAGACAGAGGGTACTGGTGAATGGAATAGGCTCGGGGTGGAGGGAAATTACAAGTGGGGTACCTCAGGGATCTGTGTTGGGACCACTGCTGTTCGTTATATTTATCAACGACTTGCCTGAAGTTATAACTAATGGAAGTGAGGTATACCTGTATGCGGATGACACTAAACTGTATAGAAGAGTGAGGAGTAAGGAAGATATGGGTTTGCTTCAAGGAGATGTGGAGGGCATGAAGGGATGGTCTGAGCATTGGTTAATGCCTTTTCATCCAAAAAAATGCAAGTACATGCGGATTGGGACCAGCAAGATAGACAAGGTAGGATACAGTATGTATGAAGCGATGGAGGAAGTGAGTGCAGAAAAGGATATAGGAGTAGTGATAGACAATAAGTTAAATTTCTCAGAACATTTAGCGGAAAAGACAAACAAAGCCAATAGAATTGTAGGGCTGATAAGGAGGACATTTGTGTCACTTGACGAAGAAATCTTCAGGAATCTCTATACAGCGCTGGTTAGGCCGCACCTGGAATATGCGAACCAGGTGTGGGCTCCATATATGGTAAAGGATATAGAAGCAGTGGAGAAAGTGCAGAGGAGAGCTAGCAAGCTGGTACCAACGTTGAAGAACGCGGGCTATGAGCAGAGGTTGAGGACACTGGGGCTTCCGACACTGGCATATAGGAGAAAGAGGGGATATGATAGAGACTTTTAAGATAGTGTCGGGAAAGTACGATGAGGATGTGTGTGAAGGTATCTTCTTGATGCGGGAGGGAACAAGAATGAGAGGACACTCTAAGAAAATTTACAAAGAAAGAAATAGGCTTGAGAAGGCAAAGAACTCATTTTGTGATAGAGTGGTAAATGAGTGGAACGCACTGCCCCAGTATGTAGTCGATTCCGAATCAATAAGGGAGTTTGAAAGTAATCTTGATAAAGCATGGGGAAGACAAAATTTGAAGTTTGATTATAAAACAAAAATACAGAATAGTAAAAATGTTGCGTCTGCTACCGCCGCCGCCAACACCGTGAACGACCGCAGCAGTGCAAGTACTGGTACTGAGCTGGATACACAGGCATAGTTTGCCTTTTTCCAGAGGATCTACTGTAAGAAACTGTAAGTACAGTAAACTTCCGTTAATCCGAAGGGCAGCGGACCGGCCCTCGTTCGGATTAGTGGATTTTTCGGATTATCAGACTTTAACCCTATGAACCTGTGTATTAATGGCCTGACGAAAACATTGAGGCATTAGGCCACCCAAATGACACACACAAATATCATATGTTCATGACATCACTTCAAAAGTTTACCATTGTCATTGTAGCCTATTACCTACTTCAAAACATTCAGATTAATGGTCAAAGGAATCTGCTGATATAAACGTAAACATCATATGTCCGCATCGTCTACTAGCGAGTTTGTCTTGCTCTTGAAGATCAGACCAGATGTGGTTCGGGAAGTAATGCCTTAACAGCGGCACTTCCCTGAGAGGTTCTTGTAATTTTCCTTTTGTGATTTTCCTTTTGTGACGTGCTCTGTTATATTATATTGTATTGAAAGCACCCTTGTCTTGTTGTCTTGAAAGCACCCTTGGGACGCTCCAATCACTGAACTATAAATAGTAGCGTATCGGAACGTCCAAAGGTGCGTTTTCAAGCTCAAGACTGAATGCGCTTGCAGAAAATGCGGTGCAAGCCAGTAGCGCATCGGAGCGTCCCAAGGATGCGTTCAAGAGCAAAACAAACTCTCTAGCAGACGATGTGGTGTTTACGTTTATATCAGTAGCTTCCTTTGACCATTAACCCTTCAACCCCGGGTGGTACACGTGTGTACCATTATGTTTTGACCTGAGGAACCCGGGTGGTACAACATTGTACCATTGCTTGCGTATGATGTGCTTTCGAATGGCGCGCGTAAACATTTCGTTCCGTGGTCGCTAGGTGACGCCACCAGACACCATGTACGCCACCAAAACAGTCTCTACCCTGCCGCCAACATGGATACTAGCCCAAAAAGTGATTCCCCTGTGTCCGATTCCATGCTCCCTTCGACGCCTGCCCATGTTCGTCGCGCCCTAACGCAAAGGCACGTACAAGATGCGTTGACTCCCGGAGGTATTGAAATAGCTTTGAGGAGTTATGAACGTGGTGAAGGACAAAATAGTGTTGATGACTTGGGCAGTGATAGCTCCGAGTCTTATCAGTCTCACTATAGTGAAGATTTAGACGATCTAGACGAAATTCATCAAAGAGACGCGCAATTTGTTGGATTTGAGCATGACGATGAAAGTGATGATAGTACTGAACGTGATATAGTTGTGCAAGGTGATGAGAGTGTAGTGAGAGTGAGCGAATGGGACAGCACTAGGTCGACTGCCAAGTTTAGGTTGAGTAACACGACACCTAGCCCTTCGCCAGCTAAATCCCCATTCAAGATACGTTTTTATAAGAAGCAAGTTCTTGAAAAGGCGGCCGCGGCAGCCAGGAAAGAGGCCCAAAAACTTGGTGAGGGAGCAGTGCGTGAGGGTGCCAGTGAGGCTGAGCGTGAGGGTGAGGTTGACCCGCCATTGTCTTCCTTATCTACCCACGCCACCCAAGTTGCCCCAGGCGCCCGCCATTCTTCCCCACCACCACCAGCACTGCCTAGGGTTGAGGACCCCCCACTTTCGGCCTATTTACCCCCTATTTCCCCTGAGAGGAGACATACTACTACAGAAAAGGGAAAAGGGAGAAAATATGTGAAAAAAGGAGCTACAAGTAGGCGCTCTTTGTTCGAGGCTCCCGCGGCTTCCACCCCTGCCGGTCCCAGCCATACGCCCCCGCAACTTTCCCCAGGGTCCACCCCACCTCTCCAGCCTACAACAGAAGTTCCTGACGATGTATTTGACCTCGCATCCATACCTGCACCTACAGACACTGAACCAGTGCTGTCTACGACTCGTCGTAGGCCAAGGAGCCCCGAACCTCTGCATGAAGATGACAGAGCCTCACCTGCCACTCCTTCCCCACCTCGCCGACCTACACGCCGCCCACGCATCATTCGTTCCCCGCGAGATTATGAGGAGGGGTCTGAAGATGAAGGGCACCTCACAGATGACTCTGGCCATGTCAGGGCAAGATGACGGCTCTGACGACAACGACGATGACTTTATGGACATCGACGACCCTCAACCCAGACGCTTGGCCCAGGGCCGTCGTGCTCCTGGCCGCCCTGGCCGCCGGGCTGGGCCTGGGCGCCGTCGCGCTCCTGGCCGCCCTAGGGTGCGCGCCGCCAAAGTTCGTGGGCGTGCTGCCCCAGCTGCAGCTCCTCGTCAGCGTCGCCAGCAGGACCCATTTTATATTTTCAACTGGCAGGATGTGGCTGCTGATGAAGTGAATGACCCTGATGTAACCCCTTTTGATGAGGTACAGGAGGGTTCAGGAGTTACCCCAAGTTTTCCCGCAGGCCCCAATGCTCCACCACATGAGCTTTTTGAGGCATTTTTTGATAAGGAGGTTACTGAGTTTGTCATAGAGGAGACAAACAAGCACCACCAAATCCAGGTGAACTTTTTTGGCAAGGTGACCAAGGGCCACATGAAGCGGTGGACCCCAGTGACTCATCCCGAGTTCATGGTGTTCCTGGCAATCACCATGCTAATGCCCCATGTAAAGAAGCACAGGTTAGCTGACTATTGGATCACCAAAGATCTGATATCCACCCCTGCCTTCGGGAAATACATCTCTCGGGACCGGTACCTCGACATCCTCGGAGCGCTCCATCTTGTCACCAACACCGACATGCATCTCTCTGACAAGCTGTGGAAGATTAGGACGTTGTACGAGATGATGCGAGAACGTTTCACGTCATACTTCACGCCCTTCTGCAACGTCTGTATTGACGAGTCTCTTGTGCTGTTCCGGGGAAAGCTGAGCTTCAGGCAGTACATCCCCTCAAAGAGACATCGCTTTGGTATAAAGTTCTTTGTGCTGTGCGATTGCCAAACTGGCTATGTCCTGGACTTCCTGGTCTACAGCGGGAAGGAAGGGGACGTGGAAATAGACCCCTTCATTGGCTTTGGCGGAGCAGTGGTTCAAGCCATGATGAACCGGTACTTAGAGAAGAATCACGTCCTCTACACGGACAACTACTACACGTCCCCCACTCTCTCAAAGTACCTCCATCAGCGCAAGACGGGGACTGTAGGCACAGTTAGAGCGAAAAGGAAGGGCATGCCAACTTTCCCTCCTAAAACCAAGAAAGGCGATGTCTTCAAGAAGAAGTCGGGACCCATTCTGGCTATCCACTGGCACGACCAGCGGAAGGTCCTGAGCACCGTCGACAAGGGGGAAATGGTTGAGACTGGCAAGGTGGATCGCCACACCCAAGTCAGGGTGACCAAGCCCGATGCTGTAATGGACTACAACATAAATATGAGGCTGGTGGACAAGTCCGACATGCAGATAGGCTTCATCGACTGTCTGCATACCTCGTGCAGATGGTACAAAAAGTTCTTTCTGCACATGGTGGACATGTCAATGCTGAATGCCTACAATATCTACAGGCTTCGGAATCCGCGCACACCCAGGAAGTTCAGTAGCGTGCGGAGGTTCCAAAAACAGGTGTTGGTGGAGCTCCTGGAATGGAGCTCCTGAGGCCGAATGGATACAAGCCAGAGGAAGAGAGAAAAGTAGAGAGATAAAAAAAAAAAAAAAAAAAAGTGACCCCCCTTAACCAATCCTCACCAGATTGCCACCTGGCAGACACATAGAGTTTTTACCGCACACACCGGATGACCACCTGAACTCCTCAAGCTGCAGTATTACAGGGCTATAATACCACTTAAGGGGACAGTGGTTATTTTGGGGGTCTATTTATTTATATATTCATTATTTTTTAGTTTCCTCCCTAGTAGACCTCCATCAAACTTAATAAAACATCCATTAGATCCCCCTTTGAGATTAATTTGTACATTTTTCGGTAGAAAAATTTCACAGCTGAAGGCCAATTCCTCCACAATTACAGGCTCGCTATCGCTCGCAAGGAAAACAAATTGACACCTAAAGGCAACGAAAGGTCTAAATATTGACAAAGAAATGGGTCGAAAGGTCCTAAAATCGACAAACTAATGGTGTAAACTTCGTAAAATCTCAAAACTAATAAGGTGAGCATGAGGAAGAAAGGGGACCAGGAAAACTGCCCATCTCCCCTTAATACCGCGCTAAAGAAAGCTTAGCTGTCATGGCAGGCGCCCGGTGTTAGGTGAGGGTTAGTCTTGACTCTCGTACAGTCGCGCTAATAAGTGATGTCTCGGAACCAAGTATGTTTTGATCATTAATTGGTATCAGCAATATCTAAGCTTCATTTCTTCATATCGAGTGAAATATACAAAGATGTCCCTACAGTTACCCACCCTATCCAACATCTGACAGACATTAATACACCACATAGCAAGCCAAACATAATGACAGCTGGGACATGACTTATTAGCGCAACCGTACCGGTATCCCACATACAGTACTATACCCTGTTCATTATAGGTAGGGCAGAAATTATGACTCCTAACCTGTGTAACTAAAATAGGGCTGAAACAAATGAGCTGTAAATTGCTACACCTCCTCCCAAATGGTAGAAGTATCAGCTCGATTACTAAAGTCATTTTTTGATAATAAAGTTTAGTAGTTAAGATTTCTGTCCAACTTATAATGAATGGACTACTGTATAGGTAGATTTCTGTCCAACTTATAATGAATGGACTATATGTAGATACTACATATACTACCTCATATACATATACTACTAAATATTATATATATATACTATATATACTTATATATATATACTACTATATATATACTACTATATATATACTACCTCATATACATATACTACTATATATTATATATATATACTATATATACTTATATATATATACTACTATATATATACTACTATATATATACTACCTCATATACATATACTACTATACATATACATATACTACCTCAGCCTGGTCGGTATGGGTTAGTCTAAGTCTTGTATCCCACATACAGTACCAGGCGCTGTAAGTAGGCGAGAAATCATGATCTCTAACCTCTGTAACTCCAAAACGACTAGATAAATCAAGCTAATATTTCTACCGTTTGAGAAGTGTCAGTCAAGGAATAGATGTGGAAATTTAGTCAATTTGCTCTAGCCCTTTTCGAGTTACAGAGCATAAAGGTCATGATTGCTCGCCTACTTAGTGACTAGACTATAGGGACACATACAGTCTAGGTGTTAGTCTTGTATCCACGTACTAGGTTTAGGTTAGCTGGTTACTGGGTTCAGGCCTATATAATTTTCAAAACCGCAAGTTTGCAACACCTGAGCCAACTTTTGCCGGGTAGAATGTAGAGTTCGGGCGTATCGCCATCCTTGTTTACAGTATGCGGAGCGGCGGCGAACGCTTGCCATCATGTTCCCGTCTATTTTGACTGCCTTTGGATACAATAATATGTTGAGGGGAGGGCTTTGCCCCCCCCCCCTCCTCCCCCCCCCCCCCATGACATATTGTCATCATCATATATATTGCCAGCAGGAGGCAAATAATAGAAAAAAATCCCCATCAAAATAGATGCGAACTTAATCGCTGAGCTTAACCTATGTAAACATGATGACCGTACGCCTGGCAACTACATCCATCCCGCTATGGGTTAGACTTTTGGGAAAACCCGAGCCAACTTTTGCCAAAACTTGGCTCGGGTTTTCAATAAAC
Source organism: Paralithodes platypus (assembly GCA_032716605.1). Taxonomy (NCBI): domain Eukaryota; kingdom Metazoa; phylum Arthropoda; class Malacostraca; order Decapoda; family Lithodidae; genus Paralithodes; species Paralithodes platypus. Next base: position 359,005 of record CM064560.1, read on the forward strand.
CGGGTTTTAAGGTATGGGCTTGCAATTTGGGAAAACCCAAGCCAAATTTCGAAATTAGGTTAGCCTACTGTGTTACTGTCTCTTTCAACTCTAAAAAATCGCAAAATCCGAGCTAACTTTTGTCAGAACTTGACTCAGCTTTTCAAAATCTCGAGTTTTATGCCTTTCAAAACCCTTAACCCCTCCAACCCGGATGGGCTCTTGAACGCCCATAACAACCTCGGCCCGCGCAACCCGGAAGGGCTCTTGAACGCCCATTGCTTGCATGCGTGCTTTCGAATGCCGCGCGTACATTTTCGGTATCGTGGGATGGTAGGTGGCGCCACCAGGCGTAAACTCCGCCACAGCAACAGTATCTACCCCGACGCCATCATGGACAGTACGCCAAATAGTGATTCCGCTGTGTCCGATACCGTGCTTCCTACGACGCCCTTGCTTGTTCGTCGCGCCTTACCCCGACGCCATCGCCTAAATGTGTTATCTCCCGGAGGTATTGAGACGACATTGAGACTTTATGAGCGAGCTGATGCCAAGCATAATGTTGATGATGAAGTCAGTGACGACTCCAGTAATTATAAGTCGAGTGATTATGGCCATGAGAGTGATAAAGAAGAGCAATTCCTGGGATTTGCGAGAGAACATGACAGTGATGAGAGTGATGAAGGTGATGTACCAGTTGTTGAGGAAGCTGGTTTACCTAAAGACAGTGAACTTGAGAGAGTGAGCGAGTGGGAGAGTTCAAGGTCACTCACCAAATTTCGCTTAAGTGACACGACGCCAAGCCCTTCCCCAGGTAAATCGCCTTTCAAGCTACATTTGTATAAGCAGAAAATACTTGAGAAGGCGGCCGCGGCAGCTAGGGAACAAGCAAAACTACTTGGTGAGGATGAGGCTGTGAGTGAGGGTCAGCGTGGTGACCCTTCTCGTCCGCCATTGTCTCCCTTATCTACCCACGCCACCCAAGATGACCCGGATGCCCCGCATTCTTCCCCACCACCCCCACCATTGCCAAGGGTTGAGGACCCCACACTTTCGGCCTATTTGCCTCCTAGGTCCCCCGACAGGAGACATACTGCTGCCGAAAAGGGGAAAGGTAGGAAATATACCAAGAAAATTAAGAAAAGTAAGAGTTTTGTTCGAGGCTTCCGCGGCGTCCACCCCGGCCGGCCCCAGCCATACGTCCCCGCAACTTTCCCCACGGTCCTCCCCACCTCTCCCGCCTTCAACATGTCTTCCTGAAGAAGTCTTTGAGCTCGCATCACTAATACCTGGCCCTAGTGACAGTGAAACATTGCTTTCTGTCACTCGTCGCAGGCCAAGGAGCCCGGGACCTCGGGGGGACACAGCCTCACCTGCCACTCCTTCCCCACCTCGCCCACCCGCACGCCGCCCACGCATCACTGGTTCCCCGCCAGATTATGTGGGGGCCACTGATGATGAAGGGCACCTCTCTCAAGACTCTGGCCATGATTACATAGGTCCACCGTCAGGGCAAGATGACCACTCTGACGATGACTATATGGACATCGACGACCCTCGACCCATCCGCTTGGCCCGGCGTCGTGCTGCCCGTCGTGCTGCCCACCGCCCTGGCCGCCGCCCTCGCCGCCCTAGGGCGCGCGCCTCCCGAGTTGGCCGTGGGCGTGCTGGGCCACCAGCTGGAGCTCCTCGTCAGCGTAGACAAGACCCATTCTACGTTTTTCAGTGGCAAGACGTAGTTGATGAGGATGCATACAACCCTGATGTGCCAGCTTTTGATGAGGTACTGGAGGGTTCAGGCATTACCCCCAATTTTCCTGCAGGCCCCAATGCTCCACCACACGAACTGTTTGAGGCCTTCTTTGATGAGGAGGTGGTAGGCTATGTTGTCAAAGAGACAAATAAGCAGCACCAATTCCAGGTCCACTTTTTGGGAAAGGTGACCAAGGGCCACATGAGGCAGTGGACCCCAGTGACTCATAAAGAGTTCATGGTGTTCCTGGCACTCACCATGCTAATGCCTCATGTCAAGAAGCATAGGTTGCCTGACTATTGGATCACCAATGATCTGATATCCACCCCTGCCTTCGGGAAATATATGTCTCGCGACCGGTACCTTGATATCCTCGCAGCGCTCCATCTTGTCACCAACCTTGACGTCCACCTCCCAGACAAGCTGTGGAAGATTAGGACGTTGTATGAGATGATGCGAGAACGCTTCACCTCCTACTTCAAGCCCTTCCGCAAGGTCGTCATTGACGAGTCTCTTGTGCTGTTCCGGGGAAAACTCAGCTTCCGGCAGTACATCCCCTCAAAAAGACATCGCTTTGGCATAAAATTCTTTGTGCTGTGCGACTGCCAAACTGGCTATGTCCTGGACTTCCTGGTCTACAGCGGGAAGGAAGGGGACTTGCTTGTGGACCCCCTCATTGGCTTTGGCGGAGCAGTGGTGCAAGCCATGATGGACCGCTACTTTCATAAGAATCACGTCCTCTACACGGACAATTATTACACGTCCCCCACTCTCTCACAGTACCTGCATGAGCGCAAGACGGGGACTGTAGGCACAGTACGAGGGAAAAGGAAGGGCATGCCACCTTTCCCTCCAAAGACCAAAAAAGGTGATGTGTTCAAGAAGAAGTCGGGGCCCATTCTGGCTATCCACTGGCACGACCAGCGGAAGGTCAACCTCCTGACCACCATCCACAAGGGGGAAATGGTGGAGACTGGCAAGGTGGATCGCCGCACCCAGGCCAGGGTGACCAAGCCCGATGCTGTCCTGGACTACAACATCAACATGAGGCTGGTGGACAAGTCCGACATGCAGATAGGCTTCATTGACTGCCTGCGTACCTCGTGCAGATGGTACAAAAAGTTCTTTCTGCATATGGTGGACATGTCAGTTCTGAATGCCTACAACATATACAAGCTTCGGAATGTGAACACACCCATGAAGTTCAATAGCCTGCGGAGGTTCCAAAAGCAGGTGTTGACGGAGCTCCTGGAGAAGTATGCTATGCCACAGAGGGCAGTGGCACATCCTGGGCCCGCCGTTATTGACCGCTTGCAGTCTGCTCAATACTTGACTAGGCACAGGCTTGGTTCCCTGCCTCAGAATGAATCCGGAAGAACACAGCAGAAGCGGTGCCATGTCTGCTACAACAGCAGGGTGAAGCCGAGGTCAGGTAAAAAGTCAACCCTGGAGTGTGTGGAGTGCAAGGTGGCACTCTGTGCTGTAGATTGCTTCTTTGATTACCACTCCAAGCTGGAGTTCTAATAATCATACTGAAATTGCCAAATAAAATGACAATATGTACACTATAATTATATATAGGCAAAAAGTGGAAGAAAACCAATGTATTGTAATACAAAAGTCATGTATTATGAGAACATTGATACAAATACAATTACACCATAATAATATGTGAAAGTGACACATATGTATATACCAAGTGACATTCATATGATTAGAACCTATAGAAATATATAAATCAGTGAAAAAAGACACAATAAATTGTATATAAAACGTTTACAAATCATATAACTAAGTGAAAGTGACACAAGACCTAATATTTGATGGCCAAAGTATAATAAACACCTGTGATAACGAATAATCAGTGCCTAATACAACAATAACCTACCTCAATTACTAATAAAATGTACGGTATCGAGTGAAAATGAGCATTATCAGTGACAGTGACACTCTCTAAAGCATATTTGTCAAAGTGAAAGTGACACAAGACCTAATATTTGATGGCCAAAGTATAATAAACACCTGTGATAACGAATAATCAGTGCCTAATACAACAATAACCTACCTCAATTACTAATAAAATGTACGGTATCGAGTGAAAATGAGCATTATCAGTGACAGTGACACTCTCTAAAGCATATTTGTCAAAGTGAAAGTGACACAAGACCTAATATTTGATGGCTAAAGTATAATAAACACCTGTGATAACGAATAATCAGTGCCTAATACAACAATAACCTACCTCAATTACTAATAAAATGTACGGTATCGAGTGAAAATGAGCATTATCAGTGACAGTGACACTCTCTAAAGCATATTTGTCAAAGTGAAAGTGACACAAGACCTAATATTTGATGGCCAAAGTATAATAAACACCTGTGATAACGAATAATCAGTGCCTAATACAACAATAACCTACCTCAATTACTAATAAAATGTACGGTATCGAGTGAAAATGAGCATTATCAGTGACAGTGACACTCTAAAGCATATTTGTCAAAGTGAAAGTGACACAAGACCTAATATTTGATGGCCAAAGTATAATAAACACCTGTGATAACGAATAATCAGTGCCTAATACAACAATAAGCTACCTCAATTACTAATAAAATGTACGGTATCGAGTGAAAATTAGCAATATCAGTGACAGTGATACCCTAATAAACATATTTTATATAATTGGCCTCAAAATAACTAGAAAATATCAAATAAACATCACATTCTCAATATCAAACACTAAAATCGTCTAAGGGAGATAAATACTTTGGCGCGGCGAGCGGCGGCTAGGTGCGTCGTAGCCATGGCCGAGGCGACGCGTCCGAACGCGGGAAGAATTTGCCGCCGAAAAGCACTCGTCTTCCCGCGCTCACCATTATGCAACCAGAGGGGATAGAGACCTCTACTCAACGCCATTCGACAGAGGAAGGTTTGTGGAACATTATTCTTTTTTATTCACAACATTACATGACATATTCATTGACTTACAGAGTAGTTAACATAGGCCAAAGATCGTCAAAACACCCGGTACCGGAGCACAGTCGTAAGCTATAGCCCCCGGGGCTGGAGGGTTAAACACCGCGCCGAGTATCGCTATCGGCATCTTACGCACTTAACCCCTCATTTTCCCTGATCTTCATAGCCAGGGTGTCAAACGAAAGCAAAGACCTTTCTTCTTACTCTTTATTAATGTAGCCTACCGGGTATATGCAAAAATATGATTGTGGTTTATAGTTGGAATTATGAACAAAGGCGGTGCTGGTTGGGGGGAGGGGCATCGACTGATTGGGGAGAGAGGGGCATGGGGGCAGTTCGTTCGTGGCCACCCCTTCGGGGATCACGGCGTCAGGCAATAGATAGATGTCTTTGGAAGTGATAAAATGGCCAAAAGAATGCTATTCTATGTAGGCCTAGCCTATGCCTTCTCATATTCATTCAAGCCTTCAAACAAAATAGCTACGGTTTGACACCCTGTCAGAATCATAGCCATCCTCAGTTCCCCACTATCTTGAGGCAGCAGGGGGCAAAGGTAACAGGACGATTCGACGATGCGCCAGTTCGACGATGCCGTCGAAACGTCTACGCTCGCGATCGTCGAAATGTCTCTGTCAGAACCGTCCAATAATACTGGCCATCGTCTAATTGTACTTTTCAATCCCTTGGGGTTCATGTCGCATTATAAGGGCTATTTTTAGAGTGTTTTATATTAATTACGAAATGTCCACAATAGCCTACCTTCATTTTAATTTTCATCAATATATAATGTTTGGAAGTAATTACAAGCCTCTGAGAAACCGTTTTCCCCATAACTTATGGTCATCATCATATATATTGACAGCAGGGGGCAAAAAACAAGTACGCCGCGGCCCAAACGACTGTACACCCAGGTAAACAAACCTCACTTTGCCGAAGGTTTGTAATACTTCGATAGGCTATATCTATTTCAAGTCAAATATACTGTATATTTCCGCGCATCATCAAACCATACTATGTCTACTACCGTACTAATAATATTAACCTATTAGTACCAACTGAATAGCGACAAAATTGGGGTAGCCTAGTATAACTGTAGATTTATCTTAATTATTTCTAGGCTATGCATTGAATAAAATATAGCATAGGGTAAGATGGGGTAATTTCGCCGCGGCGCTAATAATTTGCATTCAAACGCCGATATCTCCGAAACTATTGCATGGATTCGGCTGCAGTTTGGCTTAGGTTGTAGAACAGTTTTGGTTTAGGTTGTAGAGCAAGTTTGGATTAGGTTGTATTGCTAGTTGCAGTTTCGCGGGGCCTGGAGCCGCGGCTAGCGGCGCGTCTGACGGTATGGTCGGGTGTTTATGGGTGGTTTGTATGTGTGTGTGTTTGTTTGTAGGTTTGCGTGTAACACAGTGTTGGCAGTATCCGTCAGCTGCTGCCTGGTACTTTGCACTAGTAACCTACACGCCGCACCCACACGAGACACGTCCGCACCCACACTAAAGACTTCCACACCCATAGGCCTAATATATATGTCCACAACCGCACTAGACACGTCCACACCTGCACTACATGTCCACAACTCCACACCCGCACTAGCCACGTCCACACCTGCACTAGACACAGTGGCGTCTAGACCTCCACGTGTGACACACCTGCATCTCTGCCCGCCCTGTTCAGTTGTATTTACCTAATTGTAGTTTACAGGAGTTGAGCTAAGCTCGTGTTGTCCCGTCTCTCAGTCTACTTTTTATCCAATTTTGTCTTGAAAATATGGATATTCCTTGCCCCTACCACCTCCTCCTCCAGCCCATTCCATTTGTCAATACATCTATAGGGGAAGCTAAACTTCCTGATATCGTTCTTGCAGGTAGGTCTTTTTACTTTGTAGCTGTGGCCTCTAGTTATTCCTGTATCCATAATTAATATATCCTCCCTATCCAGCCTCTCCAGCCCCCGGGTGCATTTGTACATCATTATCATGTCTCCCCTCTCTCTCCTCTCTTTTAGACTCGGTAGATTTAATTTGTCTAGCCTCCCTTCATATGGCAGTTCTCTGAGACTTGGAACCAATCTAGTAACTGCTCTCTGGATTCTTTCTAACTTGTGAATATGCTTCTTTAGTGTGTGTGTGCGTACGACGTTTTTCTATTGGCATGTTTTGGGTTTGTGAATGTTTTCATTGCTTTTACCTGCGCGCTAGTGTTTTGTCTGGCCATTAATCATATAATGTTATCTAGTTTACTAGCTAGATGATGCGTAAAATAGGTCGCCGCGAGAGTAACTTTTTAAACAAAATCGGCAGCATGACCAAAACATTATATATTTTTTGTTGTTTTTTGGGGCATTTATAGCAGAAAGGCTGAATGTATAGATAAAAAATAAAAAATTTAAAAATTCCATTTGTGGCAGTTTCTATTCGTCAAAATACAATATGAAAGTATTTTGTTTAATATCTTATCCAAGCCGATAAATTTACGTAAATGCATTAGGCCTACGTAGACATATTCATACCCTCATGTTTTAGAACTTAAACTAGCCTAATAAAAACATGAACTAGGCTACGAACTGTAAACATAGATAATTTATATGAAAACGTATATCTACAAAATGAAAAGCCTGATAAATATAACCCCTTTTTAATATACAATATCTGTAAATATATAATTCTATCTATCTATTGCCAGACGCCTTACTCCCCTTACGAGGGTGGCCATACACAGAATGCCCCCAAGCGGACCTATTCCCTGTGAGAGGGACAACCCGAGCCAGTTTAGTGAAGGACTTACAGGATTGACCACTCAATTCAGGATCCGTCCGACTCCGAGGCCCTCTGTGTATCTTGTTAGCACTATTTTTCTACAGTGGTGTCCGGCTAATCCATCCACTAACCTGCCTTACCCTTAGGTTAGCAGTACGGATTTGTATCAGGTTTACTCCCCTAGACAGGTTGCCAACCAAGGCTGACGAGTCCCATCCACCCGGATTTGTTTAAGGTTGTCTCCCCTAGATGAGTTGCCGACCAAGGCTAACGAGTCCCATCCACCCGTAAATATATAATTACTTTTAGCTAATATCTATTAAACATAAGAATATTATATATAGGCCGGATTTTTTTTATTTTAATACCACAAATTTTCCGAGTGTTTTTTATAACAAATTTTTTTTCATTTGCAACAATAGGCCTATATAGTGTTTGAAATTAATTAGAAATCTCGGGAAAACCTATTTTCCCCATTAGGCCTATCGATCGATGTTGAGACACGCCCCCCGATAGTGATTTGAAAAGACATTAGCCTAACCTAACAACTTTACCTAATCTAACCTAGTATTATGGGTGGGGGCTGACGCCCCCACACCCCCGCTGGTTGAGTCCTAATCCCTTAGTAAAAAAAATTGGCTGTCGATTATACGAAAGTAAAAGAAAAGTCGATGAAGTATACAGTGTTTACTCTGCAACCTTGAGCTTTGATTGTACATTGATAACGGGAAAGTACCGTATTGACAACGTTGTTACGAAAATTAAATTTTAGGCTAGTACCAAACTTTTATATTAGGTTTTTCCGAGGGTTTAACACATTTTCATATTGATCTTTAGAGCTATCGATAACTGGAAGTAGCCTACCGTATTGACAACCTTGTTACGAAAAAAACATTTTAGCCTAGGACCACACTTTTTTTACTAGGTTTTGCCGAGGGTTAAAACAATTTTTCTTATGATCTTTATAGCATATAGCCTAGATTCAATATTTATCTTCAAATATATCAACAAAATTTGTGGTATTAAACCCCGCCAATGGGGAGCCACCTTGTCGTGGTGGCGGGGCTTGAAACGGGGTCGTTGGTGTCACTCTCTTTAGGGCAGGGATTCAATCGGCGTCGTGGACAAAGTGCCCCCCCGTCGTCATTGGGGTAAGCGGAACCTCCCGGTGACGACGTGTTTCGTGTTCCCATTTTTGTTTTAATTTTGCGGAGGATTTCCTCCCTATTTTAACTAAATTGTGCCGGCTAGGCTCGAGAGCCTTCCCTCGCTGAGTCTGGAGGACTGGCTCCTCTCCGTTTACAGGGGCCGTGGCAGTCTAGCTCACCGCCCGAGGGGGCTGGTCCCGGGAGCGGCGACGTGGTTGCCCGCGTTGATGCCCCTGGGGTCGCCCATCAGTGGGGACCGGTCTCGGTTCCAGGGGTCCGTTTTCCCTTCCTGGTGGGTTTCCTGGCTTCTGTCCGGCTGCCCTCCATTATGCACAGATTGGGGATGATTGCAATTAACTTTGCCCTCGGTCCCAGTATAGCGGTTTTGCCTAAGCTTGGCCTTTCTGTGCATTTTGGTGCTATCCCCCCTAGTCTAGGGGGGTAGGGTATGAGGATGAGCCCCCTGGAGACCTGCCCCTGTTTGCGCCACCGGTATAGAGGCTGGGGCTCCCTGACTCACGACGGAGGGTTCTCTGTTGGCCCTTCTGGTATGTTCTTTATTTATTGTTTTGTTTCTATTTTTATTTTATTTTTTTTCCCTCGGTTATGTTTTTCTTTCTTTTTTGATTTCCAATAAAATGAAAATAGAATAGTAAAAACAACTAGGGTCATCATGGATCAGCCATGCAAACCTCCTCTCCTGGATCCAGCTTTGGCGCCCCCGGTACTTGACCTTTGCATTCCCCTGGACTCTCCATCTGACCTTCCTCTGCTCTCTGAGTCTACCACCTTGGACACCTCCCCTCCGAGTTGTTCCGAGTCTGATGCTCTCTCACGCTCTGATACTAAATTACCTGCTTCTACGATTAAGGATTCCCATCCTCCATCTGTGGACCCTACAATGGCCCATGTTCATATCGACTCTCCACAGAGCCCAACTACACCTGCCGCTCATGATTTAAATGTCCCTCCCCTCTCCCAAGATAAGAGAGACCCTCCTAGTGTTGAGTCTCCTGTTCAAACCATAGACCTTAGCGTGCCGGGTTCTCTTGACACTCCCTGCTCCTCAGCACTACCCGTTAACCGATTTGCAGTTTCCACTGACCACCTGCAGAGTGACACCAGTGTTGGTGACCCTTCACCTCCCATCGACACTGTTTCTCCACCATTTCAGCCGATTGTTAGTTCAGCCACTACTTCCACCTCACTCGTTGCAACTCTGGAGCCTCACATGCCTCATTCCGGCCCCCAACATCGGCGGAAACCTCGGCGTCAGTTTGTCCCCAATGCCACCCTCCGGCACTTCGATTCAATTTTTGGCGATGATAACTGGCCACGTTTCCTCGTCATACGACCGGCTTCCTACATCTCGGGGGCTAAGTTAGAGAACCTCCTCCTCTCGGCGCATGCAACTTCGGACTTATCGTTCCGTGAGACTGGTAATAATGATTGGATTGTGGAAACCACTACTCGTGCCCAATCTGAGACATACCTATCTCTTACTACCTTGGACGATATCCCTGTTACTGTCACGAAACATAACGACCTCAATTACATCCTCGGTACTGTTGTTCTACCCTCAACTTATGACCATGACGGACTTCCTGATAAGTCGACCCTCCTGTCGTCGTTGCGCTTGCGTTATCCAAATGTGCACGACGTTGATTTGTATAGTATCCCAAACAAATCAACTCCTTCTCATCCTCTCCGCATAGCTCGCATTAAGTTTAGTGGACGTTCCCTCCCACGAGACATCAGGATCGAAGGACAAAGGCGTGAAGTACGACCTTATGTCCCCAAACCATTACAATGTACAAACTGTTCCACCTTTGGTCACTCAGCTGGTAGATGTAAGAAGGTTCGGGTGTGTGCCTTCTGTAGCTCCGTCAAACATGCTACCCGTTGGAATTGTGGCACTCCAAAGTGTGTTAACTGTGGCCTTGAACACCATGCTCGCTCAAAGCAATGTGTGTTCTACATGTACAATGCTGAGTTAAAGCTTCTCATTAGTCGGTCAGGCATGTCTGTCAGAGAAGCTAAGCAAGAACTGAGAGTAAGAGATGTTAAAGATCCCTCTAGAGATATGACTTACAGTGCTAGACTTCGTGCACCTACAACTGACGTTTCTCCTGGTAGTCGACGACGTGAGGACAGTGATGCTGTGTTGGTTTCACCCCTTTCTAGTCCAGCCACTGTTCCCCTCTCCAACCGATTTCATGCACTGAATACCCCTCCCCCTGTTCATGAAGCCTCCACCCCAAAAGCATCCGCGTCCCCTTCACCAGTAACTGATATTCAATCCTTGCCTCTTGCCCCGGCTCCCTCTACCGATGTTGACGATGTCATGGATTCTACCCCCTCCACCAGTAAACGCCGATCTGATGCTCTACATTCTCCCTCCTCAGATCGTCAATCTCCCTCCGTAAAACGTAAGACCCTCACAGCCTGACCTATGCCTCCCAAACCTCAACGTGTCCCTCCTCGCTCTCGCATCTTCCGCTCTGATATGGGTTCTCCGTCCCAGCCTCCCTCACTCCACACCCCCTCTACGCCTGCGTCCCCCCCGCCTACTCATCCTCGACCTCACGCACCTATCAATGTTACCGCCTCGGGCTCCCATGCACCCCACTGCGGCTGTCATGACTGCTTTGTGCGGGAGTATCGCCGGACGCCTACCCGCACTAAATCCACTGTTGCTGCGTTGATACGCTCCTTTCTCCGTGACCGACGTTTACCAACCCCTGATAACACCGCCTCTCATAACTCTTCGTGCTTATGCGCTTTTCACTTAAAGTCACGTTCAGATCTTTCACACTCCAAGATAGCTACTATCCTCCATGACCTGTCCTCTAATGTGTCCCCCCACCGTCCACGTCGAAACTCCCTGCCTTCTCATGACCCTCCCCCCAGACCCGTTCCTCTTCATCTCCAACAGCCGAACAGTGCTGTTAATTTACGTAACCTGACGTCTCTCACTTAACCTGTTCAATCCCTATATACTACAATGGAATTGTAATGGTCTCTCATCTAGAGTCCATCTAGGTGAGATCCAGCGTTTACTCTGTGTCTATAATCCAATGTGTATTTGTTTACCACACATTGGAAATTATGATAAATCCATCACCAACTACCACCTTGCGTGCTGTTCTCTATCCCCTGATGGAGAATATGGCACAGCAATTTATGTCCATCATCGAGTAACTTTTGACTTGTTTCCCATTCGTACAAGTTTCCTACAGCACTCTATCCTTACTCTTCATATCCCCGATGGTGACTCTGTTACCATTTGCAATATCTATAACCAACCTGCTTACAATTATGACCTTTCCTTGCTTTCTCAGTTTTTCTCTACACTACCCTCTCCCATCTTACTGTTGGGTGACTTTAATGCCCATAGCCCTATATGGGACCCTACTTCCTCCAATCCTGATACAGCCGGTTCGCAGATTGAACATTTGCTTCTGAACCGTGACCTTTGCTGCCTTAATGAGGCCGACTCACACACTTACTTTTCTGCTTCCCATCATACTTATTCCTCTGTTGATGTCACCCTGTGCTCCACAGCAATTGTTGATAAGTTCGAGTGGCGGGTCTGTGTTGATACGTTCTCAAGCGATCACTTTCCTGTCATCCTGTCTTACTTGCAATTCCGTCCATGTCCTTCGCTCCCTCGCTATAACTTTCACAAAGCTGACTGGGACGCATATGTCCTCCACACCAGACAAATCCCACCTTTTAATCCCTTAAGGGATCCTGATGAAACGCATTCATTCCTCGTTACTTTTTTTACTAATGCAGCTACTAAGTCTATACCCCAGACGACTTCTTCCCCCCTACGTCGTCGAGTCCCCTGGTGGGACAGCACCTTATCCACTCTTGCTAAAAGTAAACATGAATTAGGCCGCCGCCTCGATAGTCTCAATAAACGTTACAATTCTTTATGTTCACGCTTACCTTTACGTGATGATCTTCTATGCCATTCCATCTCGTTATTGATGGATATATGTGCCATCAAACCTCACTACAATCGACTATCAGCTAAATTCCGTCGAGAAGTCATCCGTAGTAGATCCGAATCCTGGAAAACTTATGTCTCCACCATTTCCCCGTATACCCCGATATCATGCGTTTGGCATAAATTCAGGAATATTAACAGCCTTCACATTGCCCCTCCGCGCCATGCTTTGGTACACGGTGGCCGTACTGTTCACGATCCCCTTGAGATATCGAACCTCTTGGGTCAACATCTTGCCCATGTCAGCAGTAATGAGAGGTTAGACGATAATTTCCGCCGCCATAAACTTGAAATGGATTCGATCCCCCTCGACTTCTCTTCACCAGACACCTTTGATTATAATGCATGCTTTACTATGGATGAATTTGAACATGCACTCTCCAATTGTCCTAACTCCGCTCCTGGCCAAGATAACATAAGTTTTACCTTACTAACTAACTTAGCCCCCCTTGCTAAATCCTACCTCTTACAATTTTATAATCAGGTGTGGATCCGTCATCAATTTCCTACCTCATGGAAACATGCTATTGTCGTCCCAATTGCAAAACCTGGAAAAGACCCGAGCTTGCCCTCGAGTTATAGACCAATATCCCTCACCAGTTGTCTTTGTAAATTAATGGAGAAATTGGTCAATACTAGACTCACTTGGTTCCTCCGTCAAAACACTATTCTCACTCCGACCCAATTTGGCTCTCAGAAAGATCGATCTACTCTGGACTCGCTTACGTTATTAGAATCTCATATCAAGCGTGGCTTTGAAAGTAAGTCCATCACCGTCGCCGTTTTCTTTGACATCCAGAAAGCATATGATACCACGTGGCGGCGTCCCATCCTGCAACTACTTCATGATAGTGGTGCCCGTGGCCATCTACCTTTTTTTATTTCCAACTTTCTTTCTGATCGAACATTCCAGACTCGAGTGGAGGGAATTCTTTCTAATGTCTTTCCACTCGTCAATGGTGTTCCCCAGGGCAGCGTTCTCAGCAGCAAACCTTTTTCCGCGGCCATAAATAAAGTCATTCAACAATTGCTGCCGGAAGTCCATGGCAGCCTGTACGTTGATGATTTTACCATCTATTGCACTGCCCGTACCCTCAGACATGCTCAACGTATACTCAACATCTCCATCCAACGGGTGATCGCCTGGGCATCTTCAGTTGGCTTTCAGTTTTCGGCTGAGAAAACTAAGGCAATAGTCTTCTATCGAGACAAACGCTGGCTCCGTGGCCAGTCAATATCGCTTCGAATGGGACCCTCTCAGATTTCTTTCTATCCCAGTGTTAAATTCTTAGGTGTAATCTTTGACCAACATCTCAACTGGAGAGACCATGTTCAGTATACTAAAGGTAAAGGCCTTCGTGCTCTCAACCTCCTCAGAAAACTATCCCATACCACTTGGGGTGCCAGACCTACCACTATGTTGATGCTCTACAAGGCGGTGGTTCTTTCCATCTTCGACTACGGCTGCCCCATTTATGGGTCTGCCTCTGCTTCCGTTTTGAAGATGTTGGACCCTGTTCATACACAGGGTATGCGTCTCTGTACTGGAGCTTTCCGTTCCTCCCCAAATACCTCCGTCTTAGCTGAGAGTGGCGAGCCCCCGCTCTCCCTCCATCGCGATTTAGTTACTATGTGCCGTGCATTAAAAATTAAACATAGTGACTCTCCCACTAATTCCCTTTTCAGTGATATCTTCATTCCCGATCCGTGTCCATCTTCCCCCTCCTTTCCGATTCGTGCTACAATTCTCCTCAACTCTCTTGACTTTCACATTGCTGTTTCGCCGCCTGTTGTCTCCCCTTCCCCCCCATGGGTTATCTCTCTCCCCAATGTTTGCACTCACCTCTCCTTCCTCTCTAAGAGATATCCTTTTGTCCCTAGCCATCACTGCCAACACGCACTCGAACACATACGTCGTAAAGGCCCCCATTTTGCCATCTTCACTGACGGGTCTAAGACTGACTCTGGGGTGGGCCTCGCTGCTGTGTCCTCTACTAAGCTCATTCAGTTTTCTCTCCCGCCCCAAGCCTCTATCTTTACTGCTGAACTTTTAGCTATCCAATCTGCTATTGACATTATACGTGACACCCCTCAACAGCCCTTTATAATTTACAGTGACTCTCGTAGTGCCCTCGAAGCGCTCCGTGCTTATTCGTCCTCCCACGTAATAGTTTTAGCCATAAAACACGCTCTCCACGAGATGAGCCTACGTGGATTCCAGGTCCAGTTATGTTGGATTCCTGCTCACATCGGTGTCCGTGGCAATGAAGACGCCGATACGGCGGCTAAGAATGCTATTTTGATGATCCCTCGCCAGCCCCACCTTCCGTTAGGTGATTGGCTGTCCTTACTCAAGCCTTCTATTCTTTGCACGTGGCAATCTCATTGGGATGCTCTACCCTGCAATAATAAACTCCGTGAAATCAAACCTTCTGTCCGTCCTTGGCCCTCGTCTTCCAGGTCTCACAGGTGTGAGGAAGTTTTACTAACTAGACTTAGGATAGGCCATTCCCGGCTGACTCACGTTTTTTTTATGTCCACTCCCCGCACTCCGCCCCCTACCTGTCATTCCCCTCTAACTGTTCGCCACATCTTTGACTGCCCAGATACTGCCCGTCTGCGTACGGTTTGTTTTGGTACTAAATCATTCACTGACCTTTTATCCGATTCTCCGTCATTTTCCTTCCCCCCTATCGTCCGTTTTTTGCGTCGCCTTAAGCTCCTTTCAGTAATCTGATCCAATCCTTCGGGCCAGACCTATGAGAGTTCCGTATGGAGCTCAGTGGTCTGGTTAATCTGCTCTACATAACTAACTAACTGTGGTATTAAAATAACATTGAACCTATAGGCCTAGTCAACCAATACAATTGAAAAAATACTAGGCCTACAAATTATCAAATATAATAAAAATAAAACATTTCGACGGATGTTTGATGGTACCGTCTAATTAGCGCCGTCGGACTGGGCACTGGCACACAGTCGAAACGTCCTGTAATCTGGGCAAACAGGCCTAGGCTAAGGCTAGGCCTAACAGAAAAAATAGCAATCAAAATAGACGGAAAGCTAAGCCTAACCGCGATCGATCGACATAAGTAAACATGACGATCGTACGCCTGGATACTAGCCTACATCCTTCCCATTTCATCTTTGGGTCAATATACAGGAGGCGCTACAATATTGGTAAAGAATTAAGCTCAATAGCATGTGATTAAGCGATTTTTCTCCAAATTGTTGATGTAGGTGTCATTCCCGGGAAACTAACATAATACATATTATATGGATATTTACGTTTTAAGGGTTTGTTTACACTTCTTCTTTTTCATCTTCATCTGGGAGACTTCTTTTGCGTGACTGTCAGTCAACAACTGAGACATCTGGTGGCGAATGCAATGAACTATACTGGTGGCGTCGTGGCCAAAGTAATCACCCTACCTAATTCATGCCAAGAGTACTCGAGTTCACTGACATGTGATGTCTATCGACCAATCAGGTGATGCCATGATTTGGAAAACAGGTGGCCCAGGATATAAGCTGTCGGTTTGACTCTGGCCAGCTTGTGTAGAGGGTGTGAGCCAATCAAAGCTTTTTCCACCGTCTTTAAAAACACTGAGGCTGCTTAAGACCTTTTCGCCTTCCAATAAGTGTAAACTGTCCAAAGTGCAATAACCAGTGTTCCAAATACAGCTGACGAGGACAGCTGGTTTTGAAATGCATACACTTGTTTTACATGGAAAAATTTGAAAAAAAAATCCACCAGCTGTTGACCAAGATGAGTGGTGATCGAGCCTCCAGCGGCCAGCCAGGCAGCCCAGTACCTCCTCTGTTCATTAAGGTTAGTTGGTTGGTTGGGACAACATAAAGGAGCCGGACCACAGCTAGCTCGGGAATCTTAATGGGTGATCGCAAAGTAACATAAAGTAAAAGATTTTTTCGCATAGGATTAAACTGGCATGCAAGGGCTAGTTGGTTATACTGATGTTTTGGACCGACAGTTAGCCCATCGAACTTTTTAGGCCGAATAGGTCCGGTAGAGCATAGGCTATACATCATTGCTATATATGTCATTAAGAGCTGAAATGTATTATAAGGGAGAACAAAAATAAAATAAAATACATAGGCCTAGGCCTACTGTAAAACAATAAGTTTTTCAGCCAGTACCCAACCAGCGGGGGTGTGGGGGCGGCAGCCCCCACCAATAATACTAGGTTAGGTTAGGTAAGGTTGTTGTTGTTGTTGTTGTTGTTCCCCAAGCTGCCTGGCCGAACAGCCCCAAGGCCCCGAGCAAGGCCAAGGCCACAACCGAGCGCCCCCACAGAACCCTCCCCGCCGACCACAATAAAGCCTGGGTAACCGAAGCCACTCCATGGCGGGGAGCTGAGGAGGGTGCGGAAATGCCCGGGAAACCAAAGCCCTGTGTCCCTGTGGCCCTGTGTCCCTCAGCAATTATGAAGAGAAAGTTGAGGGGCAAGGGAAAAATGTGACGCTTTGGCTTCCAATCTTGGTAGATTGGGAGGTCAATCCACGTTAGAGATCTAGAAAATATATAAGTAAAAGGAACAGTCAGAGTAAGCTATGGATATGGCAGAGATTGCTCAGTTCTCACTCTGATAGACCAGCCCATCACCACATGACTAGAACCCAATCCTCTCAGCATCAGCTAGGAAAGGCCCTAGAAAGCCGCCTTTGGCGGGGGGATAGCTCCCCTATTTCAACCCTTTTCGGGGTTGGGCACCCGCCGAGGTTAGGTAAGGTTGTTACGTTAGGCTAATGTTAACCCCATTCTTACTAGGTTAGGTTAGGTAAGGTTGTTAGGTTAGGCTAATGTTAACCCCATTCTTACTAGGTTAGGTTAGGTAAGGTTGTTAGGTTAGGCTAATGTTAACCCCATTCTTACTTCGTTAGGTTAGGCTAATGTTAACCTTATGAAAACCCAAACAAAGATTTTATTAGGGTTACTGTGTTATTTTAACATGAACATTAGTAAAATCCGAGCCAAGTTTCGTCAAAACTTGGCTCGTGTTTTCTAAATGTCGGGTTATATGGGTATAGAAATTTACAAAACCCGAGCCAACATGTTAATAAGGTTACTGTGTTATTTTCATTTTTAAATTAGTTAAATCCGAGCCAAGTTTCGTCAAAACTTGGCTCGGGTTTTCAAAAAGTTGGGTTTTATGGGTCTGGAAATTGACAAAACCCGAGCCAATAATTTACCAAGGTTACTGTTTTTTTTTAATTTTTACATTTGGTAAATCCGAGCCAAGTTTCGTCAAAACTTGGCTCGGGTTTTCAAAAAGTCGGGTTTTATGGGTCTGGAAATTGACAAAACCCGAGCCAATATTTTACCAAGGTTACTGTGTTTTTTTTCATTTTTACATTTGTTAAATCCGAGCCAAGTTTCGTCAAAACTTGGCTCGGGTTTTCAAAAAAATCGGGTTTTATGGGTCTGGAAATTGACAAAACCCGAGCCAATATTTTACCAAGGTTACTGTGTTTTTTTCATTTTTACATTTGTTAAATCCGAGCCAAGTTTCGTCAAAACTTGGCTCGGGTTTTCAAAAAATCGGGTTTTATGGGTCTGGAAATTGAACAAACCCGAGCCAAATTTGGGTTACAAATGTGTATTATCGTGTTCTATACGCTTTTTACCCCTCAATTTCCCTGATCTTCATAGCCCTCCCCACTATCGGGGGGCGTGTCTTTAGATTGATGGATAATGGGTAAATGCTTAATTTCCATTCAATTTCATCACTAGATTCCACTAAAACACCAAAAACAAAATCAAAATACCCAAAAAAATAATACCTGAAAAACACGTTGTTGCGTCGCCTGTATATTAACCAAACTGAGGCCTACTAAAATCGCTGTCGCTCCAAAAAGTCAGGTTTACCAAAAAAAATATATTTAGGATACTCTGAAAATGACTTAGTCTACATCTGAGTGTTTTAAGATCGTTGGATAGCCTAATGGGAGTAATAAAGTTTTCCGGGGATTGTAACTACTGTAATTTCAACTCTTACTCTTACATACAATCAGTCACAGTTACAGAGGAGTTACGGGAACACATGGAAATGGCTTTAAGAGTTAATAAAAACATAAACTACATGGAGAAACCAAACATTACAGTGGGAGAATTAATGGAAAATATAAAGAAATTAAAGAATAGAAAAGCAGCAGGCCTTGATGCAATGAAACCTGAGTTATATAAAGCATTGTCACAAAGTGATAAGTGCTTAGAAAAACTTGCAATGTGCTTTAATAATATTATGGACACAAATGTAATTCCAGAAGTGTGGAAGAAGTAAAAAACTGTTATGTTACCAAAAGTAAATAAACCAAAGGTAAATGAATTGAGGACAATCGCTCTAACAGACATATCATATAAACTTTTCATGACGACAGCAATTAAAAATAAAATAGAAGAACACATTAGGAAGAATGGAGAGGTAAGCGGCTCGCTTGGTGTAGTGACTAGCGTCTCGGACTTCCACCCAGAAGGCCCGGGTTCGCGCCCACGCTCGGCGCATTAAAGATTTTTCACAAGCACTGAGTCGTTACCATCCCTCATGAGCAAAGGGATGAGGTAGTAGTACAGGACCCCAATGGAAATACGCCTAATTGGCCTTATTGAGCTATCCTTAGCTAGCTTAGCATGCGCTAGCTTTAAGAACTATTATTATTATTATTATTATTATTATTATTATTATTATTATTATAAGGGAGACACAGAGTGGGTTTACAAATAAGGGTAGAATCGAAAATAATCTTTTTATATTGAAATACTGTATAGATAAAATATTTAAACAAAAGAAGTCACTCATAGTAATCTCAATAGACTTTAAAAAGGCCTATGACTCCATCAGAAGGGAGAAACTTATAAAAGTATTAAAAGATTAAAATATAAATTCAAGATAGTACAATTATAAATAAGGGGCAAGTAAATGAGACGGAGATTAAGGTAACAAGCGGCATCAGACAAGGCTGTACGGGGTCCACAAAATTATTTAAATTAATAACTTATGAGATAATTAAGCAGTTAGAAAATAAAAGAGGGTTTGTAGGTGAGTGTTTCAAAATAAATTCATTGTTTTATGCCGATGACGGGCTACTCTTGGCTCATACAATCCAGGAAGCAGAAAGAGTAATAGATAAATTAATAGAGATAGGGGGAGAGTGTGGCTTAAGTATAAATAAAGACAAAAGTAAAATCCTAATATTTAATATGAAAAACAAACCAAACAATATACGAGAAATAGAAGTGGTAAAACAAATTAAATATCTAGGAATACAAATTAATGATAATAAAAAATGTTTTAAAACCCAGAAAATAGAAGCTTTGAATAAAGCAAATAGAATGGCTAACCTTACATACCCGGTAATATCACAAAGTTGTAATAAGATACTTATTGGAAAAACATATTGGAAAAGTATTGTGATACCAGCAGTCCTGTATGGCTCGAATGTTATAGGTTTTTCAAAAACAGAAATAAATAAATTACAAAATATAGAGAATAGGGTTTTTAGACACATATTAGGGGCACCCAGATATGCCCAAAAGGTAACCTTAAGGGGTGAAATAGGAGCCTCATCAATGGAGGCAAGAATTATGGAAGGTAACATAAAATATCTTAAATATTTAGTAGGAGAGGAAAGTAATGACTTGCTAAGAAGAATCACAGAGGAAAAACTTAGAAATAGTAAAGATCCCTGGACTGCAGAAATTCGAAAGTATGTAGGGAATTTGAAGTTAGGAGAAACAAATTTAGCAAATATTAAGAAGGAAGATATTAGAAAAAGAGTTCTGGACTGGGATTCGGGAAGATGGCGAGAGGAGTTGGCAGAGAAGAGTAGCCTAGAAGTGTATAGGAGTTATAAAAAGGAGATTAAGAGCGAGGAAGATATTTATGACAACACACAGGCATCTATAATATTTTACAGATGTAGGACAAATAACTTAAATCTAAAAGATAGAAATAGGCATGTGGGAGGAGAGACACAATGCGATCTGTGTAAGGAAGGAACAGAAGACCTAAAGCATTTTCTACTACACTGTTCATTTTATAAAACATGCAGAATAAAAGATCCAGGGTTCCAACAGCCTTATATTGAAAATGAAAACCAAGTAATCGGACATCTTTTATTTAACAAAGAAATAAGCGATAGAGTGAAACAGACAATCTATCAAATGTGGAGAGTACGAGAGAAAAAATTGAAAGAACTGAAATAAGAAGACTGAAGAGAGAAGAAACAAGAATGAAGAGAGAAGAAACAAGAATGAAGAGAGAAGAAAGAAGATTTCAGAAAAAGGGATGAAAAATGAGATATATTTATTTTTAGACAAATGAGCACGTCACAAAAAGTCACAAAAAGAAAAATAACAAAACCTCTTAGGGAAGTGCCGACGTTAAGGCTAAACTTCCCGAATTCCAACTGAACTGAACTGTAGCCTATAATGATGAAAACTAGGCTATCTAAAACCAAAAAGAAAAACCATGAGAAAATTAGGCCTAGGCCTAGTGGTAGCCTAGTTTCGGTTATATTTTCCCAATTAGGCCTAGGCCTATGCTAATAGGCCATAATAAAAATATAGGATACGATTTTAGTTACTGGAAACCTATTCGACAGGTAGGCTACCACCGAGAATTTAATACATATTTTTTTTTCGGTTTCCACACATCCAACACCAAGCTACACCTTTTTCTGGTCCGGTAATAGAATTGAAAACGATATAGGCCTACAGTAATAACTTTTTAAATGTGGTTTTCGACGAGAATAAAACGACGCGTTTGTGCCGAAAATCAGGGAGTCAGTCGTCGCTTCGGATCATCGCGGTTTGTTTACATAAGAACATAAGAAAATGGGAGTCTGCAGAAAGCCGATTGGCCTAAGCAAGGCAGATCCCTGTCCCACACAACCCCAGTTCAATTACAAAGCCCAATTATAGGCTCAACACTCTAATACCCTGAGGATCATCTTACCAAAACGGTTAGAGATTAACGCAGGATTATGGGGGCATGCAGAGTGCTGATTGGCCCAACCAGGCTGATCCCCCTTCACACCCAACCCTTCTCGTCCATATGCTTATCCAATTTTATCTTAAAGCTCCCTACCATTTTAGACCCCACTATAGCACTTGGTAGTCCATTCCACCCATCTACAACTCTGTTACCAAACCAATATTTGCCTATATCTTTTCTGAAACGAAATTTATCTAATTTGAAACCATTGGTACGAGTTCTTTCGCTATCACTGAGCTTTAGTACATTTGTCATGTCCCCTTTGTTAATCCCACTAACCCACTTGAACACCTCTATCATATCCCCTCTAACTCTGCGTCTCTCTAACGAATGTAAACCTAATTTCTTCAACCTTTCTTCATACGAAAGATTTCTAATATTATGGATCATTTTTGTCATTCTACGCTGTACTCTCTCCAATGAATCTATGTCCATTCTGTAATAAGGACACCAAAATTGGACAGCATAATCCATATGGGGTCTCACTAATGATAAGTAAAGTTTTAAGATAACAAAAGCAGTTCTGTTACTCACACTCCTAGAGATGAACCCGAGAATCCTGTTTGCCTTATTACGAACGCTTATACACTGTTTTCTAGGCTTCAAATCATTGCTAACAAACACACCTAGATCTTTCTCACAGTCTGAATTTTCTAATTCTAAATTAGCTAGTTTATATTTAACATTTGTATGCATCTTCCCTATCTTTAATACCTTGCATTTGTCAATGTTAAACTTCATCTGCCAATTTACTGACCATTCATGTAAGGTATCTAGATTTTACCCAGGACGCTCGAGGTGACGGCCAGCTGTTTTACTTGCCCCCTGCTGGCCACATAGATGACGATTATTATAATTCACGGGGGGAAGGGGGGGGAGGCAGAGCCAGGGTGCCAAAACAGAAATTATCCAGTTCTGGATCATTTTTTTAAGCTTACAAGGATCAACTTTGCGCGGCGTCTGCGGGGGGTGCGGGGGGCGCAGCCCCCCGCTCCATAACAGGGGGTTCGGGGGGGCGTAGCCCCCCGGCCGCCGGAGAAATTTTGAGATGTGAAGGTAAATATATGCACAATACATGCTCAAAATTTATTAAAAGGAATGAATAATATTGTAAGTAAAAGGGATGTTATGTATGTTTACTGGTGTTTAATCAGGATACTAGGGGAGCTGGCTGCCTGTACTTCAGTCTCAAAGAGATGCACTTCAGGTCCACTAATATAGGCATTGAAAACAGGTTTTTAAATTATTCTTAGCAGTCCCTGTTTTAGTTTTGTAACTTTTGTCCAATAAAGATTTCATGTATATTTGTTGTTGCATTCCAAGAACTATTACATACTTAATTTATATCCTTTCATATGATACATGAGTTACTATAGAGTACTGGTTAAAATACATACCGGTACAAAGTTTCAAGAATAAACTTTGATTAGAACATTTGTTTGTCTATTATTTTCCCTGGGCCGAGTAAGAAATTTTGAGATGTGAAGGTAAATATATGCACAATACATGCTCAAAATTTATTAAAAGGAATGAATAATATTGTAAGTAAAAGGGATGTTATGTATGTTTACTGGTGTTTAATCAGGATACTAGGGGAGCTGGCTGCCTGTACTTCAGTCTCAAAGAGATGCACTTCAGGTCCACTAATATAGGCATTGAAAACAGGTTTTTAAATTATTCTTAGCAGTCCCTGTTTTAGTTTTGTAACTTTTGTCCAATAAAGATTTCATGTATATTTGTTGTTGCATTCCAAGAACTATTACATACTTAATTTATATCCTTTCATATGATACATGAGTTACTATAGAGTACTGGTTAAAATACATACCGGTACAAAGTTTCAAGAATAAACTTTGATTAGAACATTTGTTTGTCTATTATTTTCCCTGGGCCGAGTAAAAAATACCTGGGTAGGCTATTCCCATCTCGGGTTAAGTACAATCAGTAGGAACGTAGAAACTTACTTTAATTTTCACAACTTTAAAAGACTCAAGATTCTGCGAGGCTAATTCCGAAAATATTCAATCAAGTCTCCGTTACCCCCATGAAGTCAGGTTATAGTAATGACAAGACATACCAATAATATATGTTAGTTAGCGGGTGTGTGGACTGTGGGGATAGTGGCAGCCCCCACTTTGGACACTAAGACTAAGTAAAGTTAGGTTAGGGTAAGGTAATGCAAATTATCTACTCATAACATGATAAACAATTGAACAATAAACTACTGTACTATATTCCTTGAAGAAATAAAAACAAACAATTGTACATAAGGCTGCGGAAAGATTCTTTAGTGATACCCAAGTCATGGCCGGGATTCCGGGAAATCTATAAATGCACTGTAGGCGGTAGGCCTAGCTGCTGGCTGTACACTTATTAAATTGTACCGGTAATCTGGCTAAAAAGTTACCGGTATACAAAATGAGAACATAGAGGCAGGGTGCAGATCCCACTTTGGACACTAAGTTTGGACTTTGGTTAGGGTAAGTTATTGCAAATCTTCCACTCATAATATAAACTACAATAAATAAGATACCAGTAGATAAGATACTACTGTAGCCTATTCTGCCTATAGCCTATACCTTGAAAACAAAAACAAACGGTAAGACTGCGAAAGTATTCTTCAGTGACAGGTCTACCCCTATAGGCCTAATCCCACGGCATGACGGCAAACTGTTATTGTCATAGGCTATAGCCTAGCCAGGGTGTCGAATGACGCTGTTTTTTTGAGTGATACAACTTTCTGTATAATGATAAAAAAAAAAAATCCTAGCCTAGGCCTAGCCTACGTATTTTTATATTATTATTTTAAAAGTTAGACATCTAAAATAGGCCTAGGCTTAGGCCTACTGTGTTCCAAAACTCAAGAGTAGCCTAGGCTAGGTTAGCCTAGCCTAGCCTTAGCTACAAAAAAAACAAAAAACAAAACAGGAATGTTGGTCTAGGCTAAGTTTAATATACACTTCCCAGGTCATTTTAACAGTTCTATTGCTTCTATATATCATATAATACATCATAGAGTAAGTTTTTAATAACTAGAAAAAAAGGTCATCTTCTAAATAATTACCATAATTGAGGACCTTCGCCATTCCCGGGTTAAGAGTGGGCTCTGAGTCTTAGCCTACCAGAACCAGATTCCCAGCTGCCTAGCTAACCTTATTTTTTACTGTCTTTAACCTCAAATCTTCCTTGATCTTCATTAGCCTATCAATACATTATACATAGCCCCACTAGTGGGGGCAGTCCTAAGATTGTTGGATAATGGGTTATCCTAAGCCTAATATGCCTAGCCTCAGCCTAGGCTACTCATTTCTGCTTCAAATCATCATTATCATCATAGGCCTAGGCTAATACAAGTAGGCCTAGGCTTATCTGACAAAATAATATGCTTGGCTACTTACAAAATCGCTGTTTGGTGCTTGCTAGAAGTCAGGTTTATCCAAAGTATCACCTTGAACTTATACCTTATATATAATGAGTTCCCCAAGATTAATATGCACAATTTTAGAATGTGTAGGGCACTCGCACTTCACATGAAGTCAATGTTATATTCCAGCCCCTTAATTCACTCTATTTTTCCACAAATATATCGGTAAATAACAGCTAACACATTTCCAAGTGTTCCACAGTTGATTGGCGGCAAGCTAATTTGACGTCATCATTGGATTATTCTCGGAAACAGCCACAATGGAAAACAGTGCTGATATTCGTTCGTTGTTTTCCATTAATCCAACCACATATATACCCCTGAAAACCAATAATTCATCATAAAATCGTACTAATTTATAGCTTACCTTATGCCTCAAGGTCTTGCGCTCTTTGTCAAACACATAAAATTTATATTCATTCACTATTTTTAAGAAATTAGAGACCCCATAAAATTAGCACATACGAAACAATATCTGTATTTTGAAGGAGTTTAATTAAGAGGAACTCTGATCAGAAAATTAACATTCAAACTTAAATTAATATTTTACATTATTCATTTCAGTGAAATTTAGTCAATATATTAAACACATGGAGTAGTTTAGTTAATATATACATAGTTTAGTATAAATACCTATTATTATCCTTTAATCTACATATTATTGAGCATTCGAGTGCCAATAAAAGTACGGTAGTTGTGTTCGTCTTGACTCAGCCTTCGGCGCAATATAACATCGGAGTGTAGGGGTACATTGGTTGTTTGTTTCGTTGTTTGTTTTAGCGGACTCTCCCATCCAGGAGTTCGTTCTATGAACGATGGCTGTTTCCTTATTGTAATATATATTTGTTATATTGGTGCTAAAGTCAGTCACCTCATCCGAACCGAACAAGTTGTGTTTTCACAGTGTAAACAAATCGCTCTCATGACTCGAGCTCTGGATTTATCCGTCTATATTTACATTAGTAGCTGCATTTGGACTTCAATACAGGTGATATATAATAGTTCTAAGATCATAGCCAATGTAGAGTACAGTGTAGAGCAGAGCAACTATCGTTTGATGAGTGTAATGTAGAAATAGAATGGCAGGTTTAGCGGGGCTCCCGGCCGCCCCGGGACAGTCACAGGCTCTTAGCCTATTTCAGTATCAATATTTTTTCAATGTTAGGTTCGGGATCACGAAGAAAATGGGCGAATTTTGGCACACTGGGCAGAGCCCCCCCCCCTCAACCCTGTCCTGTATCCCACGGCCTATAACGCAAGTCGGTTTAATTCTAGTTTCGCTTTCACAGCATACTCATAAATTTCTATGGCTACTTTAGAGTTGTCATATACCATACTTAATTCCTATATATGTCCAAAGCAGCGGAAATGCATTATAAGTAATTATACCTACTGTAAAAAAAAAAAAAAAAACTCTCCCCATATGTGGCACCATAGCTAGGCTATTACATAATACTAGGTTAGGTTAGGTAAGGTTGTTAGGTTAGGCTAATGTCGTTAATGTAGTTTATTATCATTATATTACGTCTTTTACCAAGCAATTTCCCTGATCTTCATAGTTGGTCGGGAAGCTATGCCTTTACAACGGCGCCTCCCTTTTGTCGCTGTGTACGTGAAACTAGAATTTCACCCGCAAGTCTTTATAAAAAAATGGACTCAACAACTGGTTATATAAGCTTAGCCATTTGAAGTCGACAACCGAGTTGTCTTTATATTTCGTCTCATAGCCTATTTAACAGGGTGTCAATCCACAAAATATGAATTGTGTTATCATTATGGTTTATTATTTTGTTATCATTATAGCGCGCCGGAGCGGCGAAGGCGCGAGCTCTAGGGGGATCCGGGGGCATGCCCCCCCCCGTGATTTTTTTGAGAATTTAGGTGTCTAAAACAGTATTTCCTGCAATCTAAAAGCAATCAAGATGGAAAATATGGAGACCAAAATGATGTCAATTTACCTTTTTTGTTTCTTAAAAGAAAAAAAGGGTTGGGGGAGTTTCTGTTATCATTATACAAAAAGTTCAGGTAAAATTCTAGTTTCACGTACACAGCGACAAAAGGGAGGCGCCGTTGTAAAGGCATAGCTTCCCGACCAACTATGAAGATCAGGGAAATTGCTGGGTAAAAGACGTAATATAATGATAATAAACTACATTAACGACATTAGCCTAACCTAACAACCTTACCTAACCTAACCCTCCACAGGGTGTCAAACGACGCTGTTTTTTTTTAGTGATAACGCAAATGAACTTTTTGTATAATGATAACAGAAACTCCCCCCAACCCTTTTTTTGTTTTAAAGAAACAAAAAGGGTAAATTGACATAATTTTGGTCTCCATATTTTCCATCTTGATTGCTTTTAGATTGCAGGAAATACTGTTTTAGACACCTAAATTCTCAAAAAAAATCACAGGGGGGAGGGCATGCCCTCGGACTCGCGCCTTCGCCGCTCCGTCGCACTATAATGATAACAAAATAATAAACCATAATGATAACACAATTCATATTTTGTGGATTGACACCCTGACCCTCCAGCCCCGGCTACGCATTACATAAATATTCCCCAAAACCCGGGTGTTTTGGCCGAAAAACGTCTAGGCTAGGCTACCGTATATTTGTTATTCTGACTACTTCCCGCATTCCCACTCATCCCCAAGCGTAGCTGTGTTATTTACCTGTAGAATGGCGTTAAGTAGAGCTCTCTAAGTCAACTGGTTGAGTTGTGATGATGATTTCATTGGAGATAACTTTATGGCAAAAACAGCCACTTTACACTACTTTTCGAAACTTAACAACAACATACAGGCACACACGAACAAGCGACGCTCTCCTTCTTGTGGCAGGAGATGCGAGGCGTCGGTCCAGCCGGCTGTTGTTTACATGCGTCGGACCGACGCCTCGCACACCAAGCTCACAGGCTTTGACCTCATGAGTGTTTAAGAGCCCTTCCGGGCAGCTCGTGTATGCTTTTTTATGGGCGTTCAAGAGCCCTTCCGGGAACAGAGGGCTAACCTAGTATTAATAGTTAGGCTATGGTGCCGCATATGGGGAGAAAATATTTTTTTTTTTTACAGTAGGCCTAGGTGTAGGCCCTAATTCCTTATAATGCATTTCCGCCGCTTTGGACATATATAGCCTAGGAATTAAGTATGGTATATGACAACTCTAAAGTAGCCATAGAAATTTATGAGTATGCTGTGAAAGCGAAACTAGAATTAAACCAAAGTTCATTTGCGTTATCACTCAAAAAAACAGCGTCGTTTGACACCCTGCCATAGCCTACTTTTATATTAGCCTAGGTTTTTCCGAGGGTTTAACACATTTTCATATGATCTTTAGAGCTATCGATGACTGAAAGTACCGTATTGACAACCTTGTTACGAAAAAGAAATTTTAGTAGCCTACCCTACTTTTTTATTAGGTTTTGCCGAGGGTTAAAACAAATTTTCTTATGATCTTTAGAGCATTAAAAAATTATAGATTCAATATTTATCTTCAAATATATCAACAAAATTTGTGGTATTAAAATAACATTGAACCAAGTCTGCTTACTGGTACCGGTCCATATTTTAAAAGTCAGCAGTATTGGTAGGGAACACTGCTGTAAGACAAATGACAAAACCTGGAGTTTATAGGCCTATCCTATTGTAGTTGTTGTTCCCTAAGCTGCTGCGAAGTGTCTCATTGCAGTTAAACGAATCTGCTGCGAACCGTCTCATTCATTTGCTGCGAACAGGCATAACCGATTCTGACCGAACCTGAGGCAAAACGTCTTCTTCTTCTTCTTATTGTTTAAATGTGCAGTTTGCTTGGAGGGTTGTGGTGTCTCCAGATTACTGCACAGGCGTTTTAGGAGGGGTGAAAAGAACAATTGTTAGTATAATAGGGGTTAGGAGAGATAGTAAAGGTGGATTTTATACTACTGTACTGTATATGGGGGGTAAGTTTGTCGTTGTCTTTTGAGGTCAGGGTGATTTAAGTCTAGGTGAGGGTGAGGTCAGAGATGATGATAATGATCAGTTGCAGTACAGTACAGTACTGTACTGCTCTATGTGTACTGTGTGATTCAAGTCAAGGTGAGGGTGAGGTCAGAGATGATGATGATGATGATGATCAGTGGTGGTATAGTACAGATTCAGTTGGATGGTAATTTTATATGCTTGTGATTTTGTTTGTTGTTCTGATGTAGGTTCCTAGGGCTGATGCGATGACATGTTTACTGTGCTGTGGTAGGTCTCCTCCACCTAGGATATGCTTGATGTTGAATGTTCCTCCTTGTTGGGTTACTACACTTCTGAGGTGGGTGCGGGCACCGTAATGTCTGTGGCAGTGGAGTAGATAATGCTCCACTGTCTCAGGTGTGAGGCAGTACGGGCAATTTTCATTTGCTTGCAGTCACTTGCTGCGAAACGTCTCGACCCCAAAAATTCATGGGTCGAAAGGGCTGTATAGGTAGCCCCAATTAACCCTGGCGCGTTCTTAATTCTGCATACAAATTATTGAAAGAGTAGTAGGCTGATCCAATAAACCCTGCCAGAGCCACATAACTTTGTCGGCCCTCCTATTTTGTTGGACTACAACTATAGATCTTTAAAGGTACTTTAGTTTGGCTTCTATAAACCTTATTCACTGATTCACATAAGCGGGAAGTGGTGTGTACATTATGGAGAGTACAGTATTTAATATTTTTGTGATATGACGCAGCCAGGGCTCGAACCCAGGCGTGCAGCACTCCAACACCTTAACCACTAGGCCACCGAGGAGCTTAAAAGTAGTGGCTTCATTTGGAATCAGATTCCATCCACCACCACCCGCTCCAACTCGTGGTCACGTAGCTTGATGCCATACACAGATACACCTCACACACACAAACACTACCAGCTAAGTACTAGAGAAGGATACGCTACTTGTAATCTGGGGCACATTTAAAGCATCTCTGAATAAACAAGTAGAGCCAATGTATGTAATACATTTGTGATATGACCCATGATGAGCTCGAACCCAGGCCAGATATATTAGGAACAACAAAATGTACAGTACTGTATATTCTGGTACATTTTTTATTTTTGTTATTTTTGTTATATTTTAGGGTTAGGTTAGGTTAGGTTAGGTTAGGTTAATCTAATCTAATCTAATATAATAGTTGTACATTTGAGGGGCGGGGCCAAGGACAGGCTTTAGAGCTGCCTCAAGCGCCTCTCTAACTTCTCGCCAAGGCCAAGCAGGAGTCACATGACAGACTGGCTGGCTGTGTGTTGTTGTTGTTGGTTATACGGACGATCCGCCAAGACAACAAAACTTTCTGTTGTGCAGTTTTAAATGGTTTTAAGCCTTAGATTAACTCGTAGGCACCTCAAAGGCCATCCGGGTCTCACAGTGGCAATAGCTAATGGCCTCCTGAGAGCTCATCCGGGTCTGATGGGTTAAAGCCGGTATCACGAAAGCGCTTTTTCCCTCAACATTTATGCTCATTTCTGGTCTGGCAGGTTATGAGATCAACATTTTAAGTATTTTGGTTACCAGTGCAAAATATTCCAGAAGTTGATTATTGAATGTTGACTAAAAAAAACTTGTGTGATACTGGCTTTAAACTTGTATGTATTTTCAGATTCATTTCCGGGACAGAGAATACGAGGAGGCGGACATCTAGAACATCCTCCAGCAACAAATGGACTGTATCGACCAGGTGGTGAAGGTGTCCAGCCAACGCAACTCTTCCCTACAGGAGGTGGTGGTTCAGGTGTCTGCCTGCCGAGATCGGAACCTCTCCGGGTGGTCAGGGGCTGGGGGACTGCTGGAGGGACCTTGGTGACCCTGGTCTCTGGGTCTTCTCCTGGATGACCTAGATGTGTGTGAATTTGTATTTTTTTTTTGTGTGTTTGTTGTTTTCTGTTGTGTTTTGTGTTGTCCCTGTTCTAAGTTCTTGCGCTGTCTTGAGTCGGCCACCGCCGGGGCCCCCCCCCCCTTCCCCCCCCCCCCCCTCAAGGAAAAAATAAATAATAATAATAAAAACAAATAAAATAAAATAAAAATAGGAAAAGTGGGGATTAGGCCTGAGTAAATAGATAGACCATTGCTAATAAGGCCATAAGGGCCCATATGGGCCAATTCTGGGGGTATGAAGCAAAAGAGGACCGCCGAGTTGGAGGGATTAAGATCTAGTTCTGAAATCTTTATAAGCTAGAGTGGAGCAGAGGTAATGCCCTGGACACTCATCTGAAAGATGTTGGTTAGAATCCCCTCTGGTATAGCTAGTGAATTTTTCAGAAATGTTTAATTTTTTCATAAAATATCTCCTTGGATCCCTAGTGAGAAGTAGATGGTCTTCAAATCTCCATGCAAGCAGTCAGGAGAACCAACCTTGACCCAGGTGGTTTACCACAGATCTCCTATTCTGTATGTACTGTATGTATTTACTCAGGCCCATTCCACACTTCTCCTTTTTTTTCCGGGCTCTGTCTTGAGTCGGCCAATCCCAGCTATGGCCGGGGTATGTGCCTGAGTATATACATACATACATAAATATACAAAATCAGGTTAGGCTCGGTGGTGTAGTGACTAGCATCTTGGACTTCCACCCAGAAGGTCCCAGGATCGCGCCCACGCTCGGTGCAGTAAAGGTTTTTCACAAGCACTGGGTCGTTACCGTCCCTCATGAGCAAGGGGATGGGGTAGTAGTACAGGACCCCAATGGAAATACACCTAATCGGCCTTATTGGGCTATCCTTAGCTGGCTTAGCATGCGCTAGCTTTAAGAACTATTATTATTGTTATAAGTACAGTGAGTATACCTAAAAAGTCGGACAGCCTAGACAACATAGACATAGGAAGACCCCAATACTCCGACATACTCAAATCAAGAAGTCATGCAACCGCGCCCCCAAAGAGAAGCCCCAATGATGAGGTTACAAACAGCACACCAAATTTCACCATCATCACCACCTCAGACAACACGGTTGACCTAGGACTAGGAAACATGCCAGCTAATATCACCCTCTCGATAGGGGAGGAGAATGTTACAGATAGGCCTAGCATTCCTGGCACCACACCTACCCCTCCAAAAAACAATATTGTTGACCTAGGATTTGGTAGTACGCCAGCTAACGTCAACCTCTCGCCTGCCGGGGATCCGGAAAACTCCCCGGCCCCCACGATCCCTCGCACAACAACACCCAATAAATTACCCACAGTAAGAAAAACCGAGATCTGCAGAGACTTCCTAAACAATCAGTGTTCACATGGGGTACAAGGGGTACAAGGGGTGCTGTGGTAAACTATCAATGGAAGTTAAATATTACTAAGCTATAATGAATCAAATAAAATCAACCTAAATGAAAACTACTCTATATCTAAATTGAATTCAATCTGAAACAAGCTAATTTATATCCAAAGGTCTCACATAATAAATGTATATATAGGGTAAGGTTATAAGGGTTAATATTAGCCAGGAATTAACTCACCAATAGTTCCACGTGGCAATGAGGCAAAGGAGAACGTTTTACCCAATATGGCGGTGGACAATGGGAAACGAGACTTCGGTCCCAAGACTCGAGTCAAGTTAAAGAAAGAATAAATGATTACATGGGAATGGACATGATTATTATAATTTATGCTTATCTATCAGTCAGTCATGATGTCGATGAGAGCGTTGTGATGGTGTAGCTGAGTGTATTGCTATATGTGTATTGTGATTAGAGGCACAAAAGCTCGATCAACTGAGGGCGGAAAATTTAGATGTTAACTGGTTGGTGTTCGTGAAGGCTATGGCGTCCCTCAAAAGCACACCTTGCTGCCTTGGCAAACCGCCAGGAGCCCAAATTATCGTACCGCATCTAGGTTGCTCTATACGATAAATTATATTAATATATACGATAAATTCATATATACTACATAAGACCATGGCAATATTGCTTAATAGCATATTAGGCCTTTTATAACTTAACTTATTTACAATCTTATAATATACGATCTACCCGTCCTACGTCGTGCTGTAGGAGAGATCGTGACGTCACAGAGACATACAAGATCACAAAAGAGTCATATTCTATCGTATTTTACGATACACTCCCCCCACAAAAAAAGACCTGAACCCCACCTTAAACCTAAAGTTGCCCAGTGGCTATCTTCTGACGCCACAAGTCGACGGCGCCAGCAGCAGCGCGTCTGGGACGCGTCCCGGTCCGAGAATTATCACCATCAGTAAGAGGTGAGTCGTTCCTTTGAGAATCCTCGGACCCAGCAATAACAGGTGGAGCATCAGATTGCAATGCGGAATCGAGCTCCAAAGCGTACAAACGTGCGATAGGACGAACAGTAGTTCCAGTGGCTGTCTTCAATAGCGCCACCCGCTCTACAGAGTCTGCCCCCTTGTATACCTCCAACACGCGGCCTAATTTCCAGTATAAACGAGGACTATCTTCTTTAATTAAAACAACTTCACCAACTGTAGATGCCGTTGGTCTACCAGAGGGAGTAACACTCCTTTCCCTCAATGCTAGCAGATATTCACTAATCCACCGTTTCCTAAAATCCTCGATTATCCTGGATATATACTGGTATCTCTTAGACACCGCTACCTCAGAGTACAACGAGGGATCCTCTAACTCTACTATGGACTGAAAATCAGATGGAAACGCAGTCAATGGTTTTCCATATAGCAAGTGAGCTGGCGTTAATGGTAGTGGTTCTTGCAGGTCGGTGTACACATATGTAAGTGGGCGATCATTCACGACTGCCTCTATCTCTGTGAGGACTGTCGTCAACTCACTCTTCTTTAATAGAGCACGTCCTACAACTGCTCTTAGTCCTGACTTTACTATGCCGACACATCGTTCCCACATTCCACCAAACCAAGGTGCCTTAACTGGAATGAACCTCCATTTGCACTTCTTCTCTCCCAAAAAAGTGATGATAGTAGGATCACTACTCATATCCTTTAGATATTTTGATGCTTGGACATAAGTGGGAGCATTGTCGCTAAGAATGAGTTGAGGGAATGAACGACGGGCACAAAACCGTCTAAACGCCAGCATAAATTCTTCGCTAGACATATTATCACATAGTTCTAGGTGTACCGCTCGAGACGTTGCAAAGGTAAACAATAATATATAAACCTTCTCATGCTCCCTCGTCTTCAATGCCCCTGTGTAATCTAATCCTACCGCTTGGAAAGGTTCTACGTGCTTTACACGGCATTCAGGTAGAGGTGGAGCTGGTCCAGTTGCATATGGTTTACCCTCTAGTCTCTGGCATATTACACACTTTCTTACTACGCGTCGAGCTACTTGTCGAACTCTGGGTATCCACCATGTGAGACGTAAATTGGATATAATATGACATACCCTGTAGTGTTTTACTTCCCTATGTGAACGTATGATCAATAGATCAGTAATGTGATGTCTTGTTGGCATAAGTATAGGTCGGTTTGTGCCGTCTGGTACACCCGACCACTTCAGGCGACCCTCACACCTGATGAGGCCATTGTCTAGGTGCAACCGTAGTTGACGCACTATATTAGGCATTAATGTCTTATTCAAGCCTTTCAAGGATTCTAATTCATTGGAAAAGGGTTCTACTTGAACCCATTTGATCAAAGTTACTTCAGCTGCTTTAAATTCACGAGCATCAATGTTGTGACCCCTGTTGCAGAGTTGGCCCGTTACTTTAAGCTTGAGATTGGATACATATAGCAATACCCAAGCTACAACTCTGACTAGTTTATTATAGTCACCGAATCTTGCCCACTTCATGATAGGACCCGGTGGCTCATTTGGTTGGGCTGTAACTGCCACTGTTTCCAGTGGCAGAAGTCCCTCACCAACAGCATGCCATATCGTCCATTCACTTTCATGGAGCAGCCACTTTGGACCATGCCACCACAATTCGGACTTCATTAACTGGCTAGCCGTTATACCCCTAGTTATGAGATCACTAGGGTTTTCTTTTGTATTTACATAATGATAAGCAACGTCTGGCAAAAGGGCTCTAATCTCATCTACCCTATTCCGCACATAAACTGGCAGAGACTTCTTGCTATGTATCCAGTTGAGTGCGACCTGACTATCGCACAATACATGAACGATTTCAATATTTAATTCGCTCTCGTATACATGTTGCACCAGACGTGCTAATAGCAGCATGGCAGTCAATTCCATTTTAGGGATAGTTACCTTTTTAACCGGGGCTACCTTGGCCCGGGCTGTAACTAAATGTGCCCCAAATGAAGTAACGACATATATGGCTACCCCGTATGCCGTGGCGCTAGCATCGCAAAACGTGTGTAACGTAACGTCACCGAACGCCGCCACTTTACGAGGTATAGGTTTAGTACATAGGATGGCATATTCATTCAACAACAATGTCCCTTGGTCATTCAGGTCCTCGGGCAAACTGTCATCCCATCCTATCTTACGTCTCCAAACTTCCTGCATTAGAATCCTAGCTCTTATGGTAACGGGTAATGCTAGACCCAAAGGATAAAAAAATTGCGCAACTTTGCTCAACAGACTTCTTTTGGTGTGCGCTCCTGTCTGCTGAGCAAAAGACCTTGTTTGAAAAGTTAGTATGTCATGTTTAGGTTGCCAGATCATCCCCAAATTTCTGGACTTTTCCTGGTTAAGAGATGCCGTACCATTCACCTGTATTAAACTCTGAAGATCTTCACTATTAGTAACCCACTCGCGGAGAAATAGATGTGCATCCGCAAACAATCTGCGTGCTTGCCAGTATGCATATAACAAATCATCTTGACTATCGCTAGTACCCTGCAAATTGTCAATGTATAATCCGCGAGATAGTTTACTTGTGTCCTCATGAGTGTCAGCTAGATGTTTTCTGATTGTGGCATTTAACAAAACCTGCGAGCAAGTGGCCCCAAAGAGTACAACCCGAAAACGGTATATTATGATGGGACTTTCAGAGTCGCTAATGTCGCCGAACCAAAGAAAGCGGGTAACATCTCTATCTTCCTCCTTTAGCTTGACCATCAAGAATGCTTTCTCGATGTCACTGGTATAGGCGTACTTCCCCAGCCTAAACCGCAATAGATGTTGGGACAGGTCCGACACCATGGACGGACCTGTCAACAGGCAGTCATTTAGACTGGGTTGTTGTCCTTGGTGGGCAGAACAGTCATACACCACCCGTATTGGTGTGGTGACGCTGTCTTTCCTTACCCCATGATGGGCCAGATAGTGAACCCTACCCTTCTTACACGGTTCCCTGACATCGACTCTCTCTATAAAGCCCCTATCCTCATAACTCCGAAATACATCGTCATACGCCTGGCGCGTGCTCTGTTCGTTAGACAATTTCCGCTGCAATGCGCGCAAGCGACTTAATGCCAAACCATAGTTGGTAGGCAGGCTTATCTCACTGTTCTTCCAGGGTAAACTAACTTTATATTGCTTGTCTGAGGCACAGTAGCACACAGACTCGTCAAACCTTTGTAGCGCAACTTCCGAGTCATAATCAGTCTCCATAGGATTAATGCCTATGTGATCCAATCTCCACAGTTGTTCCAGGTCAAACTCGGCAGCCATCTTAGGGTCACTAGGTTGGGAATCCTCCCTTCCCAACTTCTCTGCCGCGGTTACATTGACTATATATCGAGACCGTGTCGACCAGGACCTTTGACTGTGTAGTATGCACCTTTCCGCTCATGCAGTATCCTAATTTAGTGGGGATTAAAATTACGCCACACATCTTTTTAAATCCAGGGTATACTACTTCAAAATAATGATCCACACCTAGTAGAACATGCACCTCACTCTGATTTCCCATGGGATCTGACAAGTTAACCCCCTTGCTACGTAATGCGTGTTCCACCTTCTTCACATCCACAGATACATATTCTGGTAGGGTGTCTACTACGATACAAGTCATAAAGTACCGGTTTTTACGATAGAATATGAAATCTCCACTATCTCGTAGTCTTGTTTATCAGTAACCCCAGTGAAGCCCTGTAATCGAAGACTCTCAGCCCCTACGATTCGGTGCTTCAATCCCACTAGTACGGACCTCTTTATAAAGGAACGTTGAGACCCTTGATCTAGAAGTACCCAACAAACTTTGTTAATGTCATTACCTTCCATGGGAATCTGTATTGTGGGCAATATAGTGGTGTCTTGCGTGCTACCTAGTGCCACAGTTGTAGTACCCTCATTTTTGACGTCTTTGACTTTATCTGCTGTAGGACACAACTTATCAAAGTGATGTCCTTTGCAGTGGCGACAGGGCCTTAAGTATGTAGCAGTACATTGTCCCTGCTTACCATGTTCTTTATTTAGACAACCTACACATAGTTTCAATCTTTTCGCCTGTGCTAGTTTTGTCTCATTTGTCGGGTATTTTACGCAGAAACTCCATTTATGTTTGTTGTTACATAGCTTCATAGAATCTGAGCAGGTTTCTTATATGCACCCTCTTTCTTTACTTTAGTCCCCACTGTCATGCTTATTGTTCCCCTCTTCTCCACATTCTCACTCCCTCCCGACACATACATTCTCCCTTTGTTCAACTGTAGATTATTGATCTCCTTGCTGAACTGAGTTTTGAACTCCCCCAGCTCAAATGATCTTACCTTATCAAGTATTGCCATAGGAAGCTTCTGACGCAAGATAATGACTATCATTTCCTGCGTGGTAAGCCCTAGGGTGTCTAGCGATCGAGTATGTCACTCCATATTTGCCCTGAAGTTTGTCAACTCATCAACCTTATACTGTGGTTCTGCGAGCCCCAACAAGGCAATGACATGGGCCATCTTCAACTGCTCTCTATCCCCGTATGTGGACTCTAATAAGTGTACCGCTTCAAGATAACTACCACCCACTACTGCAAAACCCTCTATTAAATGTAAGGCCTCTCCTTCCATTTGTCCCTTCAGATAGTGAAACTTGCGGACATTATCCAAAGAGGATTCATGAACCGTAGATCGAAATACGTCCCAGAAAGCTAACCACTCGGTTAACTTGCCCCCAAATGTAGGAAGATTGAGCTTTGGGAGGTGTACAGTATGTTTTGGGTCAGCCCTTCTATGGGCCTCATTATCGCCTCCCTTCTTACTTGCGACAGCACGCTGTAATAGGCGCTTCGCTCTAAAGACAGGTTCATCATAGAGGGCGCGATTATCACACTCTGTAACTATCTCTTCCTCCTCTATCATGTCAGCCACAATCACCTCACTCCGAGCCATAATACGACCGTGGGTAGCCTGGACGTTATCTAATCTAGCCTTCAATTCCTCTAGTTCAGCAGTAGTGATGAAAGTGTTTAAGTCCACAATTAGCCTATTTAATACTCCCCGAAGTCCCGCCCTTTGATTTTTAGGGGCTTTGCTTAGCACCCCACTAGACGGTGTCTCTGTATGGTCTTTATCCATTTTGCATGTGAGCCTATTGGCTATGTATCTAAATGTTACGTTACAAAGACAACAGCCAAATAATAGTCTAATTAAGAGACGCCAACCGGCGGACTACTATGTTATGGAGAAAAAATAGTACACTAAATAGCAATACCTACTAATGGATCATATTGAACTTAGAAAAACTGTTAGGTCAGGTCATATGTAACAGGAAGTCTGAAACGGAAAAGAAAATTATTGGGGAAAGATGATTGGTGGGATGCAGGACTTAGGCAGGCGCAATGATATAACCCCGGCGTCCCTCTCTAGCCAACGCTTCGTTAGCCCTACAATCTTGTCATACAGGACTTGATTGGTGTCTAAGTCGAGGTGGACACCATCCTGGTCGAGGTCTCGGATGCTGAGTGTGAGAGAAACAAAGCGGTGCTTCGTTTCTATTTACCGACACCTCAGGGCGCGGTTAACAGAATTTTTTATAGCTTGATAATCCGCCGCTGAGAACCCTCGGACTCTCGTCCGGCTCTCAATTGCCACGATCTTGCAGCTCCCTCCGGACTCACGCTCCAGATCCAGCACCACCTCTTTGATAGCGTCAGCTAACTCGCGGGGTACTGTACCGGGGCGTATATCATTGCCGCCTATAAATAAAAAGATCATATGCGGCCTAAACCGAACCACTTGCCCCCACTGGGGGGAGGCTTTCAGGGTGTCAACGGTTGCTCCTGGTACCCCGAAGTAGGTCAGCCTGAAAGTTCTTTCCCCCTCCGACGCCCGATACGACTCAGTTCCTCCGTCAGCTGCCCTTAGCCTAGTTGCATATGAATGCCCTACTATGGCTATTTGCTGAGGTACCGGCGCCTGAGGTACAGGGAGATAGCCAAGCCCCACCCCTCCGGGGTCCTTGCTCCTGCATCCCTGGGCTAATCCCTTGCTCATTGCCTAAGAAAAATCCCCTTCTGGTAGCTAAATCCCGGGTCTGGGCACCAATGTGGTAAACTATCAATGGAAGTTAAATATTACTAAGCTATAATGAATAAAATAAAATCAACCTAAATGAAAACTACTCTATATCTAAATTGAATTCAATCTGAAACAAGCTAATTTATATCCAAAGGTCTCACATAATAAATGTATATATAGGGTAAGGTTATAAGGGTTAATATTAGCCAGGAATTAACTCACCAATAGTTCCACGTGGCAATGAGGCAAGGGAGAACGTTTTAC
The DNA here is from genome assembly GCA_032716605.1 of Paralithodes platypus. NCBI lineage: Eukaryota > Metazoa > Arthropoda > Malacostraca > Decapoda > Lithodidae > Paralithodes > Paralithodes platypus. Next base: position 398,660 of record CM064560.1, read on the forward strand.
CCAATATGGCGGTGGACAATGGGGAACGAGACTTCGGTCCCAAGACTCGAGTCAAGTTAAAGAAAGAATAAATGATTATATGGGAATGGACATGATTATTATAATTTATGCTTATCTATCAGTCAGTCATAATGTCGATGAGAGCGTCGTGATGGTGTAGCTGAGTGTATTGCTGTATGTGTATTGTGATTAGAGGCACAAAAGCTCGATCAACTGAGGGCGGAAAATTTAGATGTTAACTGGTTGGTGTTCGTGAAGGCTCTGGCGTCCCTCAAAAGCACACCTTGCTGCCTTGGCAAACCGCCAGGAGCCCAAATTATCGTACCGCATCTAGGTTGCTCTATACGATAAATTATATTAATATATACGATAAATTCATATACACTACATAAGACCATGGCAATATTGCTTAATAGCATATTAGGCCTTTTATAACTTAACTTATTTACAATCTTATAATATACGATCTACTCGTCCTACGTCATGCTGTAGGAGAGATCGTGACGTCACAGAGACATACGAGATCACAAAAGAGTCATATTCTATCGTATTTATACGATAGGTACATTGCAGCAAGCAACATCCAAGATCATGCGCAAAACTTATGAACCACGGCCTGAACAGGAAGTTAGGCTGTACACGGGGCAGATGGTGCCCCGATTTCCATCCAACAATGTGCAGAAACTCCATCCGGAACCGCAAATGCCTCAAAGCAGACTGCACCTACCCACACATAAAGGGGACAAGAAGGGAAAAGATAGAAGAAGACACCCACGCAGAACATCACAGAAACCAAACAGCCATCCACGGAACACCACAACACCACAGAAACCAAACAACCATCCACGGAACACCACAACGCCATCAACCCGAGAGATCAAGGGAAGACTGGCCTAGACTGAGACCCAGCCCAAGGATAGAGGAAACACAACACCAAATCCCAGACAAGCAAGCCCATGACACTCAGTCGGCTTTTTTAGAGAAGTTCATGGAGAAAATCCTGGAGATAGAGAGGAAGTCCCAAAAAACACTGGATTACCTCATGGACAGGCTCGACAGATTAGAGCTAAGACAAAGGGGGTACAACAACCAACGTTTCCACTAAGCACCTTCATCTACAGCAATATGGGGGCTCTATCCAAAAACAAATCGGGCAAAAAATTCCAATGCTGAAGGAGACAGCTCACCAGGAAGACAATCTATTTCTGGCGCTGACTGAAACACACCTAAATGGAGACTGCCAAGATGCTGAGATACAAATAGAAAGATACACTGTCTTCCGAGCCGATAGAGAGAACAGAAGCCACGGAGGGGTAGCAAACTATATCCGGGATGACTTGGCAACGAGCTCAGAAATCCTAGAAACATTCTCCAACGGAACAACAGAGCTCCTGACGGTGTACATAAAGAAAGTGGATCTGATAGTCACCACAGTGTACAGACCCCCAAACACTACATTGGAACAGTTCAATGAGGTCCTAACAAGAATAAAAGCAGTGATAAACAATCCTCCCAACCCAAGATCTGAAATATTATTATATTTTAAATTAAAAATAAATTTATATAATAATTATAATAATAAATCATACTAGGGGACTTCAATTTCCCTCACCTCAACTGGCCAGACATGAAGATAAACAGAGGTACCCATGAAGAAAGACAACAAGCTGCGGAACTAATAAGCCTAATAGAAGGCAATTTCCTCACCCAAGTCATCAGGGAGCCCACAAGAGGAAAAAACATTCTAGACCTATTGCTCACAAATAGTCCCGGCTTAATTCACTTATATGAACCAAATGAAACCATTATGTCTGATCACAACCAAATCCAAGTAAAAGCATATACCAACCAACTAGCTGAGCAAAGGAGTCAAATGTATAGAACCACTATCGGGAATTTAGATAAAGGTTAAATTACATATCACTGGTACATGAAATATCCCAACAAATAGTTATAATATAATTACCAACGAGGTATTCGTCGATGGGTGTAATCCAGTCCCCCACACACGGCTAGTTCAATTGCATGACATGTAGGAATGTTCACATAATACAATATCGATACAATGAACTTAGCTTAGAGGACTGGTGATGTAGGACTGTTGTTATAAATTAGTATTTGTAGCACATGGTGAACTGTGGGTTGAGTCAGAGCCGGGGGAGGAGATGTTGGCTGTACGGTGTTGATTGAGAGACTAAAGGGCCGGCGTCCGATCGCTTCGCGAAATTACATATGGCTGCCGGCTCATAATAATTATAACCCATAACTTGGTTTCATAATACATCTAGAGCTGATGTAGATATTTATACATTACAGTTAATATTTAACCTAACTTAAGAATAAACTACAATACACAAAGAACCAGCCGAAATCGTACAAGCGATACGATACCGCCAAATTAAAATGTCCTATTGGACCAAAACCTGTCGGGATCATTACCCTATTCCCGACAACCACAACAGTAAACACATTAAGACAGCCATCATAACCCCTATTCACAAGGGAGGAAGCAAAGGTCTAGCCAACAAGTACAGACCGGTAGCACTTACATCCCACCTTGTCAAGATTTGTGAGAGAGTCATCCGAACAAAGATGGTAGAGTTTCTGGAAAAAAGGGAGTCTTCAACAATGGACAGCACGGCTTTAGGCAGGGACCTTCGTGTCCGTCCCAGCTCCTACTTCATCATGAGAGAGTCCTCGAAAATATCCAAGATGGCCATAACACGGATTCATCTACCTAGACTTCGCTAAGGCCTTTGATAAAGTGGACCATGGGATTCTCCTAAACAAACTCCGAAACCATGGCATCAAGGGCCCACTTGGAAGATGGCTTCACAGTTTCTTGACGGGGAGAACCCAGCAAGTGTCAGTCCAAGGAGAGTTGTCATACCCTAGCCAGGTTTTGAGCGGAGTTCCGCAGGGTTCCGTACTTGGCCCACTTCTCTTCATAATACACATAAATGACATAGACACGAACCTGGAGCACTCCGCAGCAACCTCATTTGCAGATGACACCAGGTTAAAGAAGCAAATTACACAAATTGAAGATTCAAACAATCTCCAAGAGGACCTAAATAAAGTACTAAACTGGGCAACAACAAATAATATGGTCCTAAACGGGGACAAATTTGAACTAATACAGTACGGAACAAACGACGCCCTGAAACAACAAAGCACCTACTTCTACAACGACCAGCCAATCATAGCCGAAGACCATATAAAAGATCTGGGAGTCCAAATGAGTAGCGACGCAACCTTCACACACCATGTCACCAAAACAGTCGAAACAGCCAGAATAATGAGTGGGTGGATACTAAGAACCTTCACAACACGGGAAGAGCTGTGTATGAAGACCCTGTGGAAGTCCCTTGTGCTCCCAAGACTGGAGTACTGCTGCCAGCTATGGTCTCCACACAAATTACAGGAAATAGCTGCCCTAGAAGCCCCTCAAAGATCATTCACCAACAAAATCCAGGGAGTACAGCACCTCAACTATTGGGAAAGACTAACCCAGCTAAAACTGTACTCTCTGCAGAGGAGGAGGGAGCGCTACATAGTCATATATGTGTGGAAAATTCTAGAGGGCATAGTACCAAACGCAGGGATCACAGTAAACCACCATCCAAGAAGAGCATCCTCTGCTACATCAGAGGGACCCAAGGCAACATACAGCGTGTGAAGACTCAAATCCACAACTCCTTCACTCGCAATGGACCTCGATTTTTCAACTGCCTCCCCAGTGAACTCCGGGACCTCAGTGGAACCAACCCTGAGAATTTCAAAACAAAATTGGACAGGTGGCTGGGTAGACTACCTGACCACACACCAATACCAGGTTACCCCAGGTCCCCAGCCGTCATCACAACACCCTGCCTGAAGTCATCCAGGAGGGGGAGTCGGATCAAGGACAACCTGGTATGAGCGGAAGTAGACTTCAGCTTCACCGGTAACAGGCGGAATCAACGAAAGTAAGACGAAAGTAAAGTAAGTATAGGTTAGGTTAGTCTAGTAATATATTTATTATATAAAATCTGAGAACAAACGTATCAAAGTCGCGGAGAAGCGACGGACTCTTCAAAGACGTGCGGAGTCGGACTTTGAATGGGCAGCTGCGTCAAGGTCTTCCACCAAACTCCCCTGCCAGCTAAATTTGCACATTTTTCAGTAGAAAAAGTACAGACCAAAGGCCGATTTTTACTAAAGTGTATGCTCGATATAGCTTGCCCCATAAATAATCGACATCTGGATGAGGCGAAACGTCTTCTAATCGCCAAACTAATGAGGTGAAATGTCTTATAATCTTTAATGCGGCGAAATTTGTCCGACAAAGAATAGGCTATGTGGATGAATGAAATTGTAGTTGTAGTTTCCAATATGACAAGTAATTTTCTTCTGTATTATTTAATCACCTTTCAGTAAGCCTACAAGCCCAAACATTCCCGGAACGATGTCATTTAAGGTGTGTGTGTGCGTGTGTAGCCAAGTGTGAAGTTAGTGTACAAAATTAGTGTAGTTAGCCATAAAATGCCGGAAGACGACTTCGTTTTCTTTTATGTTTAAGGAGATACGCGTCAAGGAACTCAAATTTTAAATGGGTAACTATTTAATAAATGCGGAAGTGAATTATTCTCGAAATGTTTAGTTAACTTATCACACATTTCCTGCTACATTTTCAACTGAATAACAAGAATTCATAATATTTACATTTATACCGTTGCAGAATTTATATTAGTTATTGATATTTAAGCATATGTGAATAAGCCAATTGTTTGTGATGCAGGTCCGGACTCCGGTTCCCCCATTTCACACACTATAGTCATCCTCCTATGAAATGAGCTACAAGGTTGTTTCCCTCGCCCTGTGCGGTGTTGTCAAATATTCAAAGCTTTAACAACAAATGTTAGTTTTTCAGGCTATTAACAAATTAATTTTAGCTTTTATGACTATATAATATTATATTACAATTTTTAAAGGTTAAGAAAAATGTAATTTTAAGGATATATAGAAGGAATTTATACAACATATGGCATGCTATTTAGAACATGCTTCCATTTTTCTGGGGACAGCTATAAATAGATTTAGACAACAACATCACCCAGGTCAGACGGTCACTAACCCTCATTCATAGCACGACCACGTACCATGGAAGGAAAAACTCGCAAAAGTTACTCTCATCTTCATAGCCAGGCAAGGGAGATACTGTACAATGTAAATAGGTACATACAAATATAGCCTACCTATTATTTCGTTTCTATAACTTTTATACAAGAATACCAATAACCCTTCCAGACATAAAAACATCTTGTACATTTATTTCAAGTTTCCCTTCTAAATGTGATTATAAGAGAACGGTGCTTGGTTTCCCGTTTTCTAAAAGGTTTGTTTTGGTAGAAATGTGGCAACACCGCACAGGGAAACCTTGACCTCCTTGGAGCTCATTTCAGTTGAGTTTGACTATAGCAATATAAAGTGCAGACGTAATTTTCCCAGCCTAGCGCTGGGATCCCTCACAATTGTATTATGATGGCTGGTCCAACACACACACCGAGGGTACATGTTACCAAAGCTCTGATGGATAACATTAAGGGAATAGAGAATGTTAGGGTGTTATTTATAAGTGAAATTCATCAAGTTGTGAATTTTTCGCCTAGGCTGGAAGGTCGCTTTTCGTTTATTTCGCTGGCTAACATCCATGATTACACCCTCCATAGGGAACATGGCTTTATCCTATATGAACGGCTCTCTGGAAACACTAGACACGCAACCGTTCTTTATAGGAATCTATATGATTCATACATTTATTTTGATAGCCTGGCTGCCCCTGCCCCTCGCCAAGTAGTAGAATATCTGGTGTCAAAATGTCCTCCAGGCAGCATAATCGGCAATTAGATCATTCTACAAGATGACTATATTCATTCATGTGCATTCCATTGTCTTGACCTAGCCAGGTATATCTGTGATCATCCGAATATTACAGTACAAAATATTGCCACAATTAAGCTACCCATATGATATTGCTGCTAAAAATGAACTATTTATTTGCTTAAATGTTCTAAATTTACTGACCACATTTCCTAACACAATCAACCTTATTGACCCATTGTTCAACAGGGTGTGTCCCAATCTTTTGGTTCTACCTTACCGTCCTGTCAAGACTGTGGAGAAGGTCACAGGGACGCACCGGGACAATAAGGTCAAGCGGCTCAGAGGCAAAGTATTCAAGGTCTGATATTTAGGCAAGACTGATCAAAACAACGATATTTAGTTGCACTTTAATACTACGGGGATATATCCGTGTGTTTGGCCTAGGAAGGCCTATGACCTATGTGGGTGGGTATACCAAGTCTGGCACACAGGAGCTACCGCACATTATCCAGAAAACCCCAATTTACCTATGCCACGGATAATCACAGCTCAACAATACCAACCTACCCGTAACCCATAGCCTACATAATAGACCTATAGCAGCTACCTTGCTCTTAGTGTAACTAGCCCAGGACGAGAATAGGACGTTGGTCGTGTGAAAAATTACTCGTACCCGTAATTTTTAGCATACGAAAAAACTACAAACAACACCACCCGTGTTCATCACCACGATAACCTCTTCAGTATACTGAGACCTTTTGTCATTGTATGTTGGTTATCATTAGAGGATTTTATGCAGATTAGGAGTGATCTGTGGGAGTTAGAGGATTAAATCAGATTAGGTTTACCCCTTTAGCTCTCCGGAGTCTCTTCTAATGCTGAGAAAAGTCAAATAATGATAGCCAAAACAGAATGAAAATTACGACATTGTGCTGAAGGGTGCAAGACGTTGAAGTAAAGTTAATACATTTAACTTTGATTAACATATAAAATTATTTTCCAGTGTGACGCCTCCCGGCGTTAGCAGAATGGTTGCGTGGGGCATTGCAGCTCGCTAGCGCTCGCCAGGATGGGGGAATAGGCTACAGTTGTCCTAGAATTATCTGCTTTATTTCATTAGTGTTGTGTTGCCACAGACAGTCTAGAAGTGGTCTTTGTTTTGGTCTGTGGCCGCGCCTTATATTTTATATTCGCTATAATATAAATGTTGCTTTTGTGGGAGGCGAGCGAGAGAGTGTGAAGGAGTACACCCAGCAGCGTGGTGAGCTATGACACGGCTCGCTTGGGCGCTGACGGCGTTGGCGGCCGGGTGGTCAACTAGTCCCTTCCCGTCGCTGCCTCGTGTTTTTTACCAGCTCAGAGCTTGCCTGACACGCGTATCACCTACATCCTTTGCAATTCTGTCCCCCATACTCGCTACTTTGCATACTATTTCTCTCTCTCGACTTCTCCTTTCTCATTCTCTAATCTTTATTAAACTCAACATCCCTTCTGGTTTCAGCATACACGTTCACCGTCGACCAGTCGTATTGCACGCGAAGCTCTCAGATATTTCCATGTATTAGGTTAAGGAGGTATTATGCTTTATTGAGGTTTAGAGAGACGGACTTTTCCGTATGTGTCCTCTCTCGGGAAGGTTGTAGACCGGTATAAGTCTCCCTTGCAAGGTGTTGAGTGATTCTTCTTGGTTATCTAAAGCTAGACTAGGGGTAAGGTTACTGTGTCGTTGTCTCCGATGTGTGCAGTGTTAGCTAAGCTCTGCACGACATCGACAGGTACTGTGGGAGCCTAAGTTGTCTTCGGGTTGGTTTACTTTGCGAGCACAGCGCTGTGGTGTGAGAGGGCCATAGCCTATCCCTCACAACATAGTGCTGCCTCTTTGTGTTGACTTCTGAGGGATCGCCAGGATAGAGCTAGGTACTAGAGACCTAGATTTATCAAGAGAGCATCCCCGTCATATAACGTAATCTTCATTATGCCACCCTCGGACAACGTTAGGCTACGAGCCGCATGCTCGCCCATTGTTGCCCTGCCTTGATACCCCAGCTAGACTTTATTAACTGAGCAGACACTGGTTAGAGATAAGCCCCATTATTATATGTATGCAGCATTATTATTCACTGCACTTTTGAGCCGAGGTTGTTGTTGAGTTGCACAACCCGAGTAGGCTGTTGCGTTGTGTCACAAAGCATTTCTTTAGTTGTCGAGCATTACTACCTTTGCGCAGTCTTTATCATTCGCCTGCCTATTATTACTATAATTGTCCTAGCATTTATTGTGACCCGTATTCTGCATTATAATTGTTCAAGATTCTTTACGAACATCTTCCCAGCATCAGACTTATTTCAGAAGTTTCCAGTTGATGTTGCAGGACTAGCATTGCACTTTCTTTAATACAGGAGTGCCAGTTATTTGAGTATCTACCGTAACGTTAATTAATCACGTTAACTATCTTTTCTTTTTGTAACATAATCGAGTAATCTTTTACTGTTTGAGAATAGGCTGTTTCATTGAGCGTCAGCCTAGTGTGTTTGCACCAGTTACCGAGTCATAGGATACCTCGTTGTCCAGGCATGACTCAGGGCGGTAATGGTGTTTTGTTTTCCAGTGTTTAACCCGATGAGACCCAGCGTCGCACGTGTTGCGTCGGCAGTCTTTGATCACCAACTCCCAGCGACGCATCACGTGCGTCCGACATATAAAAAACACTTACGTGGCTCGTAAGGTAGGAAATGGCGGGAGAATAGGAGGGGGAGGTACCGTAGTGTGTGTGGGAGCCGGGCCAGTAGGTGTGAGCGGGCCGAGACAGCCACGCGGCTGGTGGTGGTGGGCTTAGTGGGGATAGTTTACACCCCTAGTTCACCGCCACTTTGAACCTTCATTACTCCAGTCGTATGGGAGCTAGAGGCTTGAGATTTATGTGAGATACTCCTTAGGATGTATGCCGTACAATGCCATACTCAGTTTTAACCCTAGTGCTCCCGGGGGGGTGGTCATGCGGGGGAGACGAACTATTGAAACCCCCCCCCCCCGCCCCCCAAATGACCGAAATGATTTTTTTTTTATTTTTGTCTTCATTTCTCACCATTCTCTTCCATTTTGGCTCAAAACATTTTTTTGAGGCTCCCCCCCCCCAAAAAAAAAATGTCAGAGGTGATTTTTTTTTTTTTTTTTTCATTTCTCATCCTTGTCTTCCATTTTAGCAAACAAAAAAAAATAAGTGAAAATGGCTTGGGACTGGGGTGAACAAAATATTATAACTAGCCGGGGCTCAACGGGTTAAGGCAGGGGTTGGATCTAGTGTTACCGTTGTTGCTTTTTGCCATTATCTAGTCCAATGTTGAAGAGCCCTGTGTCTTTGAGAACCTGGATCGTAACAAATGGCGACCTAGCTCAGGATCTTGTGAACTAAGAGATAATTGCAGGATTGTTGTGGTCATTTGTTTTATTGAGGAATATAGTGGGCACGTTAGATTTTTTTGGCAAAGTAGTATAGCACTTGAGAGTCTTCAGACATTTTTGGCAAGTGAATAGTGCTACATAGGAGCTTGGGTACTTCTTTTTTTTTTTTTATAAACGTGAGAATTTTTGGTGGACACCATGGGAGACGAATCAGATCATACTGAGGGTTCAGGGAATGATGCAGGCTCCGATGGGCAGATGCCAGGGGGGTTAGAAACTAGTGAGGAGGCCGCAAAGAAGTTTTTGGAGGTGCCAATAACAGCTGATCGACTAGAGGGAATTAGCAAGTATGGTCTACAGTGTTTGGCTTCCCTCATGGGGCTTAACCCGTTGAGCCCCGGCTAGTTATAATATTTTGTTCACCCCAGTCCCAAGCCATTTTCACTTATTTTTTTTGTTTGCTAAAATGGAAGACAAGGATGAGAAATGAAAAAAAAAAAAAAAAAATCACCTCTGACATTTTTTTTGGGGGGGGGGGGGGGGGGGGGGGGGTGGGGGGAGGGGGAGCCTCAAAAAAATTTGTTGAGCCAAAATGGAAGAGAATGGTGAGAAATGAAGACAAAAATAACAAAAAACTCATTTCGGTCATTTGGGGGGTGGGGGTGGGGGGGTTTCAATAGTTCGTCTCCCCCGCATGACCACCCGCCCGGGAGCACTAGGGTAAAAACTGAGTATGGCATTGTACGGCATACATCCTAAGGAGTGTGTCACATAAATCTCAAGCCTCTAGCTCCCATACGACCGGAGTAATGAAGGTTCAAAGTGGCGGTGAACTAAGGGTGTAAAGTATCCCCACTAAGCCCACCACCACCAGCCGCGCGGCTGTCTCGGCCCGCTCACACCTACTGGCCCAGCTCCCACACACACTACGGTACCTCCCCCTCCTATTCTCCCGCCATTTCCTACCTTACGAGCCACGTAAGTGTTTTTTATATGTCGGACGCACGTGATGCGTCGCTGGGAGTTGGTGATCAAAGACTGCCGACGCAACACGTGCGACGCTGGGTCTCACCGGGTTAAGGTGGCTCATGGCATCAAGAAGAACGAATTGAGGGCTTGCGTACTGGGGGCGGCTAGTGAGGTCCAGGGTGGAGAGGGTGCTCGGGGACTTCTGCTCGAGCCCCCCCTCCACTCTACTCCCATCGGGACCTCTAGGATGCCGGAGTTTAGTACGTTCCCGCAGGCCGATAGCCGCTGGCAGCGTGGTTTAGGATCGCTGGGTGGGCCTCCAATAGTTGCACCTCCTCCTCAAAGTTTCACTACAGAAATGCTCTTCCAGCTTGAGATGGCTAAGATGCAGGCTGAGTGTGAAGAACGTCTCGAACTCGCTAAGATAGAGGCTAAGCGACAGGCTGATCTCAAACTCGCTAAGGCTAAACAACAGACTGATCTCGAACTCGCGAGAATAAAAGCCCAGTCGGAGGCTGAGTCTACCAGGTACCGTGCAGATATCGATCTTGAGAAGACTCGGGTGGAAACGACAGGGCAACGTCTCGGTGGTGGGAATTGTGGGCATGATCAGTCTTTGTCGCACCTGTTGAAGCTAGTCCCTGTATTTAATGAGTCGGGTGTCACCGAATTTTTCATGAGATTCGAGAAGAAGTGCCAGGAACACCAGTGGCCTGGGGAGAAGTGGGCAGCCCTTGTTTCCTCTAGACTTGTGGGCAAGGGACTCAGGGCTTATGATGCATTGCCTATAGAGTCGTGTATTATCTATGAGGAACTCAAGGAGGCTGTCCTGAGAGCATACGAACTACAACCAGAGACGTACAGGTTGAAGTTCCTGGGTGTTACCAAGGGTCGGAAAAGCACCTTTTTGGAACATGCCCGGGAGCTGTCCGATGCTTTTGGGAATTGGCTGAGGTCGGAGAAAGCTACTACGTTTGACGACATTAAACAGTTGGTGCTTTTAGAGCAGTTTTTCAAATGCACGGGCGGCGACCTGACGTTAAACCTGAAAGAAAAGCAACCAAAAACTCTACAGGAGGCAGCTGAGATGGCTGACCTCCGGCTATCACTAATTCGTGGGTGCGGGTCTGCCCAGCGTAGTGAGGCAGGTAACAAGGGATGTGACGCCCCACCCCCCCGAGGTAGTGATATACCTTATGCAAACAAGTACAAGAGCCATGATACCAAGACTGACCACAAGACTAGCACCGTCCCGTTTAAGAAGGGGCCGGACCCTTCCCAGTACCAAGGGAAGCCCAAAGGGGAGTTGGAGTGTTATCATTGTCATAAAAAGGGGCACTTTGCAAGAGTCTGTCCTAGCAAACTACCTACAGCAGCTGTGTCTTTGGCCTGCAACATTGGTGTGTCTCCGAAGTCGTCTGAGTTTGCCCGGGGCAGTTCGTCAGAGGCTGAGGCACAGCCAATGCAGAAGCACCTGGGAGGCTCGAACCCTGCTCGGGATGTTTTTTGCGACCATAAAGGGCGGGGTTGCGTGATGTGGGTGGGGCGCAAGCATGGAGTAGAGGTCTTGCGTGATACAGGTGCTTCCCAGACTCTGATGAAAAACTTGACTGGCTACCCTATAAACGCGGCTCGGGTGGTAGTGGTGCAGGGTATTAATGCAATTCGGTCATACCCGCTGGTGCTGTTGGAGTTGGAGGTGGATGGTGTGGCACGTGAATTGGATGTCGGGATTGTGGAGAAACTGCCAGTGGAGGGCGTCGACCTTCTTCTCGGCAACGACTTTGCAATGCCCGCTTCTGAGGTTCTACCCTTAGTCGTTGCCGAGAGGCCGGCCGACGTGAGTAGGGAAGAGCAAGAGTGGGTCGAGCGGTGCCAGACACAACCCATGGCGTGTGTTGTCACCCGAGCTCGGGCAGCTAAAGTGTCACAGCCTAGTCCTCCGTCTTCAGACCAGCGGAGGAACGATCAACAGGAGGAGGCTAAAGCTGGAGTTGGTTTTAAGAGTTTTGACTCGGCGGCTCTCCTGGGTGATTCAGTATTAGCACCATTACTTAATTCTGGAGTAGCCCCTGGGCCTGTCATCGAGAGTGACGAGGCTGGGCATGACGAGTCTCCACGACAGCAACGTTATGTACATCGAGAGAGACAGAGGGAGCAGCCCAGTATCGGGGAAGGTCATGCATTGCTCCGGGAGCAGTTAGATCGCTTGGCACCCTCAGATATACGTCGGTTGCAACTAGAGGACCCTGAGCTCCAAACGTGTGCTAATGGAGCTGTAGAGCTCGACGAGGACGGCGAAGCACAGCCAGGAGACTTTTTTTATTTAGAAGGCATCCTCTATAGGCGTTTTCAAGACCCTAAACGTAGTTGGCAAGAGGGGTCCGGAGTAATGGATCAGTTGGTGGTGCCACGGGAGTGCAGGGATAGCCTACTGAGGTTGGCGCATGACATACCACTGGCAGGACATCTAGGGGTGAGAAAAACGGTGGCGGCTTTAGAAAAGTTGTTTTGGTGGCTGGGGTTGAAGGGGCAGGTGGTAACCTGTATAGCAATGTGTCATACGTGCCAGAGGGTTGGAAAACCTAACCAAACAATTCCGACAGCCCCGTTGCACCCCATTCCTGTCAGTGGACCGCCTTTCAGTAAGGTCATCATTGATATGGTCGGACCCCTACCCCCTACTAGTGCCGGTAATAAATTTCTATTAACTATCATGGATGTGGCCACTTGTTATCCTGATGCATATCCAATGAGAAATGGCACGGCGAAAACTGTTGTCCGGAACCTGCTCTTGTATTGCTCGCGGTATGGTTACCCGCAAGAGGTGCAATCGGACCAAGGTTCTAGTTTTACATCTAATCTGTTCAAACAAACTATGATTCAGCATGGCATCAGCACTGTCATCTCTTCTGCGTATCACCCGGAGAGTCAAGGGGTGTTGGAGAGGTGGCACGCCACGCTGAAAAGCATGCTTCGATGTTACTGCGCAGAGAATGGAAAGGATTGGGACCTTGGTCTGCCGTATGTTTTGTTCGCGGCAAGAGAAGTACCTGGAGAGAGTCTCGGTTTCAGTCCGAATGAGCTTGTTTTCGGGCATCAGGTGAGGGGTCCTCTCCACATAGTGAAGGCGATGTGGGAGGGCACTAGGCATATTGTTCTGCGAGATAAGTTGCAACCTCTTGTTCCTGAGCGACAAGAGGAGTTGTTTACTAGGCTGTGGCAGTCCGTCCGCATGTTTGTTGCTTCTCCAGGCCTGATGTACGGGGTAGAATCCGACATGGAGGCTGGAGACAGTGCAAGGCTCGAGTTGGTTCCCTACTGTGTGAATCCTGCTCGACAGCCTGTTGTGAAGGCGGAGCTGGACGGCGTGTGGAGAGGGGGTCTGAGGGATGAGGGATATCGTGAGTGGTCGTTGCCAGTGGCTTTGCAACCTGAGTTTGGTGGCAGAGTCCGTGTGTATGTTGATTGCAAGAGTGTGGAAGCATTATCCCTGACAGACGCCTATCCATTACCCAGAGTTGACGACACCATAGACCGCTTCGGGGCTGCCTCGCTGATCACGAAGGTAGAACTAGTGAAGGGTTATTGGCAGGCCCCGTTGCCGGAAAGAGCGAAGAGAAGTGCCAGTCTTGCGATGAACTGGGCAGTTTATCAGTGTCAGGTGTTGTTGTGCTGCCGGAACACAAGTTGGATGTGTGGCATGCTAAGGGCACTGATAATGTTTTGGCTTTGTTTGCAGGAGAACCCTCGCTGTTCAGTCAGTGTCTGTCGTGGGTGGAGGATCCGGGGTAGGCTACCACAGTATGTTGGTATAGCCTCCTGTCTTGGCTCGCGGTGTATTTTTGCGCTGGTGCTTGTTGGCTCGCGTGTGTAGCATCAGCGTAGGGTCACAGGGCAGGAGTTGGCTTTGATTAGAAGAAAATTAGGCTACATCTATAGTAGCCGCCAAAAACAACATTAAAATAAAAATAAAATAAAATGTGAAAAATTAAATAAAAAACTCTTTCTTTTTAATAATTAATTTTAAGATAATATTGTAGCTGAGTACTGAGTGCAGATGATTTTCCCTCAATAGGCTGTGCTTCTTAAAGCTCGCTCTGGGAGCACAATGTTATGAATTAATGTATTATATTTGGGAAAGGTGATAAGATTTTTTTTATATGAAAATGTTGTTGTATTTTTTTTTTTTTGAGGAGACTGAGCTTGCATTCCATGAGTGGCAGAGTGGTTAGGAGTGGCAGATTTTAGCAACATTCTGCCTGTTCAGATATGGGCTCATGGTTGAGTGTCCCATATCTTGGGGGGAGGGTGTGACGCCTCCCGGCGTTAGCAGAATGGTTGCGTGGGGCATTGCAGCTCGCTAGCGCTCGCCAGGATGGGGGAATAGGCTACAGTTGTCCTAGAATGATCTGCTTTATTTCATTAGTGTCGTGTTGCCACAGACAGTCTAGAAGTGGTCTTTGTTTTGGTCTGTGGCCGCGCCTTATATTTTATATTCGCTATAATATAAATGTTGCTTGTGTGGGAGGCGAGCGAGAGAGTGTGAAGGAGTACACCCAGCAGCGTGATGAGCTATGACACGGCTCGCTTGGGCGCTGACGGCTTTGGCGGCCGGGTGGTCAACTAGTCCCTTCCCGTCGCTGCCTCGTGTTTTTTACCAGCTTAGAGCTTGCCTGACACGCGTATCACCTACATCCTTTGCAATTCTGTCCCCCATACTCGCTACTTTGCATACTATTTCTCTCTCTCGACTTCTCCTTTCTCATTCTCTAATCTTTATTAAACTCAACATCTCTTCTGGTTTCAGCATACACGTTCACCGTCGACCAGTCGTATTGTACGCGAAGCTCTCAGATATTTCCATGTATTAGGTTAAGGAGGTATTATGCTTTATTGAGGTTTAGAGAGACGGACTTTTCCGTATGTGTCCTCTCTCGGGAAGGTTGTAGACCGGTATATGTCTCCCTTGCAAGGTTTTGAGTGATTCTTCTTGGTTATCTAAAGCTAGACTAGGGGTAAGGTTACTGTGTCGTTGTCTCCGATGTGTGCAGTGTTAGCTAAGCTCTGCACGACATCGACAGGTACTGTGGGAGCCTAAGTTGTCTTCGGGTTGGTTTACTTTGCGAGCACAGCGCTGTGGTGTGAGAGGGCCATAGCCTATCCCTCACAACATAGTGCTGCCTCTTTGTGTTGACTTCTGAGGGATCGCCAGGATAGAGCTAGGTACTAGAGACCTAGATTTATCAAGAGAGCATCCCCGTCATATAACGTAATCTTCATTATGCCACCCTCGGACAACGTTAGGCTATGAGCCGCATGCTCGCCCATTGTTGCCCTGCCTTGATACCCCAGCTAGATTTTATTAACTGAGCAGACACTGGTTAGAGATAAGCCCCATTATTATATGTATGCAGCATTATTATTCACTGCACTTTTGAGCCGAGGTTGTTGTTGAGTTGCACAACCCGAGTAGGCTGTTGCGTTGTGTCACAAAGCATTTCTTTAGTTGTCGAGCATTATTACCTTTGCGCAGTCTTTATTATTCGCCTGCCTATTATTACTATATGTCCTAGCATTTATTGTGACCCGTATTCTGCATTATAATTGTTCAAGATTCTTTACGAACATCTTCCCAGCATCAGACTTATTTCAGAAGTTTCCAGTTGATGTTGCAGGACTAGCATTGCACTTTCTTTAATACAGGAGTGCCAGTTATTTGAGTATCTACTGTAACGTTAATTAATCAGGTTAACTATCTTTTCTTTGTGTAACATAATCGAGTAATCTTTTACTGTTTGAGAATAGGCTGTTTCATTGAGCGTCAGCCTAGTGTGTGTGCACCAGTTACCGAGTCATAGGATACCTCGTTGTCCAGGCACGACTCAGGGCGGTAATGGTGTTTTGTTTTCCAGTGTTTAAGGCAGGGGTTGGATCTAGTGTTACCGTTGTTGCTTTTTGCCATTATCTAGTCCAATGTTGAAGAGCCCTGTGTCTTTGAGAACCTGGATCGTAACACAAGATTAGTATTAACTTCTTGGGATCAAAGGAGACAAATTTATATTTATTTTCCCTATAATTCCCACAGATCCTTCCTAAGCGGAGAAATCGAATAATTGTACCCAGAATAAAAGGAAAATGACGCCATCGCACAGAAGGGTTAACCCTTTGAAGCTCTGACGCGTGTTAGCAGTTTATTTTGGCTATCATTAGACGATTTTATGCAGCTTAGGAAGTATCTGTGGGTATTAAAAGGGTAAATACTATCTCAATCAACCCTTTGACTTCCATATACCGTTACTAATCTGAATAAAATCGTCTAATAGTAGCCAGAAACAGAACCGAACAAACGCGTATTGGAGCTTGAAAGGGTTAATTTCAGAACAATAGTCTTTGGTTTTCCTTATAGCTCAAGGTAAATATCCATGTCCACCACATCTTGATTTCCCAGATACTAGGCTACACATATATTGTTAAAATAAAATATGTTAATTATGAAAACTCTCCATATGCCTAACCCACTTGAATAACCCTTGGTCTGTTCTCTCCAGTAAGCTGCATGATGCATCTATCTTCACACTTCTCTCTCACTGTAGGAATAGGTTTTTACATCATACCCGAAAGAGGATTTATGGAGCTCCGATCTTACTCTCAACCATCTGAACAATTTTACCAACACACCTAAACTTCGTTAGATGCGGGAATAGCCTCCCGAAAATATCAAGCCCTGGCGGGGGCTTGAACTCGGGATCCTTGGGTTGTGAGGCAAACACTTTACCAGTTAGACCAATAGAGATATCCCACTTGGCCTGGTCGGCTCAAGGTATTTCCGCATCCGGTTCTGCTTAGGCTAACCTATTTTCACTGACTTTACACTATCACTTCTCAATCTGTGATACCACCTTTTACCAATTACTGTTATCAAACATTAAGTTTCCAGCACTCCTATGTAGCTTTATTTTATTATTTTATTTCGAAAAGCCAGGAGACTATTTTTCCGAAGCTAAATTTAGCAACATCGACAATGAGGCAATGTTCCGGGTGAGCCTGTAACTTGGAAGAAACCAGGGATCTGAGTGGGTATTTCCTCAGTTAGAAGGAAGTCTGGGAAGGCGTTTTGTCAGCCTGGGGGACAAACTAATATGCACTGCCTGAAAATGGCAAAAAACTAGCAAAATCCTCAACAATAATTATTAACCCTATTAGGTGCACAGCGGGCCAATTTAGAATCTCCCAGTTTTACTCTATTAGCTTGGATATTTTAACCCTCTCCGACATATGACGCGATTTTGAGCCTATGGGGGATACTTTAAAGCCTTTATTACCATCAGGGGTATTTAGAAACCTTTAGTTTAGTTATGTGAACCTCTGCCGTTGTCTTTGAGTTAGCTGTGGGCAGAAAACTAATTTTGGAGAGTTAATTATAAGAGTGAGAGAACTCTATTTCTTATTGCTAATCTGGCAACCTCTAAAGCCCAGTTCACACTAGCAGTTTTTCCTACCGTTTTACTGTACGTATAAAAAATTGTGACGTCAGAGTGACGTCACTTACAGACATGCGGCGTGTACGTATTGTGAACCGGACAGCCGTTTACCAAAATGCGTACCACTCAAAAAGATGCTTTCGATTTATATTTTTGGTGTACGTACATACGTATATTGAACATTGAAGTGAAATGTGTGTAATATTTTTCTGCCAATTTCCATTACATTATAGTTAATATCGCATCACAATATAATGCTATATGGATAATTTTAATGGCAAGGTAAATATTAAGTCAGTTTAATATGTTAACCTATTGATCGTGTACCTGGCAGCCGATGCGGCACCACCAAAGTTAACACATTGTACTGCTTAGCGCGCCTCCAGATAGAGACAATGTATATTCCTGTTAATATGCATTGAATTACGGTGGTGGTTCATCTTCGTTCCAAATAAAGAAAAAAAAACACCAAGAAAGATAGTTTCTCAGTCCATGTTGACGATCGTCTAGTAGGTGTTTACCGTACGCCAGAGAAGTACGTGTCCCACCCCAGAGTCTGGCTCACGCTCTGGAATGTGGTACGCATTTAATTTCAACTTCCCTTCTCCACGTCCGTTTTTTGTATGTGACGTCACAGGCCCATAAACGGATCCCCCAACAGACGGCTAGTGTGAACCGGGCTTAAGTCATAAATGTGTGAAAAGGTTAAGACGTTTCATCTCATTAGTTTGGCGATTATATGATGCTTCAACCCAATAAGGTGTCGATTTTTCCTGGGCGAGCGTTAGCGAGCCTGCAATTTGGAAGAAACCGGCCTTTGGCCGGGAAATTTCTCTGCCGAAAAATGTACACATTTAGCTTGAAGGGGGTCTGGGGGACGTTCTTTTTAGTTTGAAGGGGATTTGGAGAGGTGTTTTTCCAAGTCTCGGGGTAAACTAAAAACACATTGTTCGAAAATGGCAAAAACAATTAAAACCCTCTATAATAATAAAATAAAATACCATAATAACCTCCAAGACGTTGCACCAGATAGTGTTAATACGCAGCATATCAAAATAACCCTCAAGAGGTCGGATCATATAGTGTTAAACGAATCTCTGAAATACAAATCTCGGGAAAATTGAAAACAACAATAATAATAATAACCCTTTCAAGATACGATGATGCATTTCTGTTCGGGTTTCTGACAATAACTATGTGATTTTTATTCGGATTAGGAAGGGTGTATGGAAGTCAGAAGGTTGATTGAGATAGTCTTGACCCCTTTATTTGCCACTGATCCTTCCTAAGCTGTATAAAATCGTCCACAGATAGCCAGAATAAACTGAAAATGCAGCATGATCCTCAAAGGGTTAATAAGGATAGGCCTATTCAGTTCAGCCCGAGAGAGCTTCCAAATAACACTATCTGGTGCAACGTCTTGGAGGTTATTATGCTATTTTCTTTAACCCTCTCACGACCATATGACGCAGAGGTTGCCAGATTAGCAATAATAAATAGAGTTCTCTCACTCTTATAATTACCTCTCCAAAATTAGTTTTCTGACCACAGCTAACTCAAATACAACTGCAGAGGTTAAAGTAACTAAACTAAAGGTTTCTAAATACCCTAATGGTAACAAAGGCTTTAAAGTATCCCTAGTAGGCTCAAAATTGCGTCACATGCGTGAAAGGGTTAAGGGCGGTAGGGAGTTAACCCCTTCTGTACCGGCGATGTCTTTTCCATTTTATTCTAGTTATATTTCAGTTTAAGAAGGATCTGTGGAAGTAAAAAGGGTTAAATGAGATAGTTGGAAGCCTCTTAATTGCTGGAGGGCCTTTTAATACTGAATACAATAGTCTAATAGTCGCCATAATAAAGTTAAAAGAACAATGCCGGTACAGAAGGGGTTAACTGAGATAGTTTATACCCCTTTGATTCCTAGAGATCCTTCCTAAACTGCACAGAGTTCCATACATTACATTTGTAGTACACATACCTAAGGGAAATATGATCCAATTCTAAATCATTTTCATAATTACGTCATTGCATTTTATATGGAAAAATTTACACAATTAGCATGCAGGTTGTATCCATTCGGCCCCATGCAGCCTACTGTTTTAAGACGCTTATCCCCATCCAGGTGTCGATTTCTTCGTGCCGAGCGATAGCGAGCCAGCATTGTAAGGAGAATTCCGGCTTTGCCGGAGAAAAATTTTCTATTGAAAAATATACAAATTTAGCCTGCTGACAAATGAAAACGCTCGTGTGATACCGGCTTAAGTACTGTGTCATGAGAGGGTTAAGGGGACCAACCTGCTTTTTTTGTTCTTTCTGGGTAGTATCCATTCCACCCCATTCAGCCTACTGTTTTAAGACGTTTATCCTCGTCTAGGTGTCGATTTACACCTGGCGAGCGATAGCGAGCCATCATATTTAGGATTATGTTTTAGACAGCTGACTTAATTTGTAAATTATTCAGGCGAAGCCAGATTTCTCCATACAATGATGGCTCGCTTTCGCTCGCCAGGAAAAAAATCGATACCTGAATGGGGAGAAACTTCTTAAAACAGTAGGCTGAATGGGGTCGAATGGATGAAACCCAGAGAAAAAAAGCAGGTGGGTCGGGTTAAGGGTTGGAGTGTATACAGTGTTGACTAACTCCTTGAGGGTGATGATGTGTTAAACAGCAGGTGGGTCGGGTTAAGGGTTGGAGTGTATACAGTGTTGACTAACTCCTTGAGGGTGATGATGTGTTAAACAGCAGGTGGGTCGGGTTAAGGGTTGGAGTGTATACAGTGTTGACTAACTCCTTGAGGGTGATGACGTGTTAAAAAGCAGGTGGGTCGGGTTAAGGGTTGGAGTGTATACAGTGTTGACTAACTCCTTGAGGGTGATGATGTGTTAAACAGCAGGTGGGTCGGGTTAAGGGTTGGAGTGTATACAGTGTTGACTAACTCCTTGAGGGTGATGATGTGTTAAACAGCAGGTGGGTCGGGTTAAGGGTTGGAGTGTATACAGTGTTGACTAACTCCTTGAGGGTGATGATGTGTTAAACAGCAGGTGGGTCGGGTTAAGGGTTGGAGTGTATACAGTGTTGACTAACTCCTTGAGGGTGATGATGTGTTAAACAGCAGGTGGGTCGGGTTAAGGGTTGGAGTGTATACAGTGTTGACTAACTCCTTGAGGGTGATGATGTGTTAAACAGCAGGTGGGTCGGGTTAAGGGTTGGAGTGTATACAGTGTTGACTAACTCCTTGAGGGTGATGATGTGTTAAACAGCAGGTGGGTCGGGTTAAGGGTTGGAGTGTATACAGTGTTGACTAACTCCTTGAGGGTGATGATGTGTTAACAGCAGTGGGTCGGGTTAAGGGATGGAGTGTATACAGTGTTGACTAACTCCTTGAGGGTGATGATGTGTTAAACAGCAGGTGGGTCGGGTTAAGGGTTGGAGTGTATACAGTATTGACTAACTCCTTGAGGGTGATGATGTGTTAAACAGCAGGTGGGTCGGGTTAAGGGTTGGAGTGTATAATAATAATAATAATATAATATAATAATTCTTTATTCCAGACACATAAGATAGATACAGTATAAATACAGTACGACCTAATGGTCCATATCACATACACTTCTCGTCAGAGCACAGATAATAATTATACACAAAGATATATTAATAAAGACACAATAAAATAAAAAATACAGTAGGCCTATTTACAGAATAGAGCACATATCACATTTTGTCACAATATAACACAGATAGGCTAACTAAGGCTATTGCTCAATGTTGGTTAACACCTATTGCACAGATCATTGCTCATAGTTCAATTAGACCTATATATTACATTACAGTACATACTATGTGTGCAGCAGCTTCTGCCAGTGAGATATAATACGGGATTCATAGATATGATCACTAGACCAAAGAGCTACAATCAGCGTGTTACTGGAGGATTGCAGTCGCTGCGAAAAGCTGTACACCAGTCTCCTGATGACAGCCCGACAGCACTGCACATCCAACAGTGTGCACACCATACTAGTGCTTTCATATTTAGAGAGACCAATGAACATCTTGAGTATATTATGATAGGATGTACACAGACCATTTATGGTGGCTCTCTTATACTTCCACCACAAATGGGCCGTGTACATAGAGGAACAATATGTCCGGAACAAAGTGACTTTAGTTTCCCAATTACACATGTGGAATTTTCTCAAGATGGTGTTACCACGTAAATATAGCTGTCTGCGCTGACGGCCGATATCTGCATCATCTGAGCAATCGTTTGAGATAATGTGTCCCAGGTATTTTATTTTGTTTACTTCTTGAATAATTTGATTATTGAGTGAGAAATTTGGCAGTTTACTTTTATACAGTAATTTTGATCTAAATATAAGAACAGCACTTTTCAGTGGGTTGAATTTAACACAATGTTTACTACCAAAAGATTCACATATATCAAGAAGTTTGCTCAGACCCGCAGAAGACGGTGCAATAATGACCAGATCATCAGCATACATGAGATGGTTGATGATTTTATTCCCACCATAACATCCAATCTGCTCTTTATTCAATTTATCACTTAATTCATCCATATATACATTGAATAAGTAAGGTGAGAGAATACTACCCTGTCTCACTCCATTGGTTACTGTAAAGGAATCCGAAATAATGTTACCCCATCTTACATTAAATGTTTGATTGGCGTACCAGTACTTCAAGATTCTCAGTATATAGGATGGCACTCCCCTTGTTGCTAATTTATCAAACAGGATATTGTGGCAGACTCTGTCAAATGCCTTACTAGCATCAAGAAAGCATGCAAAAATAGAGCTGTTCATTTTGATGTACCCATCCACTAGCTCCTTCAGAGTGTAGATGCACTGGTCCGTACCATGATTCTTTTTAAAACCAAATTGATTACTATTAGTTGAGATATACACTGAGATTCTGTCTAAAATGATTAACTCTAGTATCTTACTTACAATACTGGCAAGGGCAATAGGTCTATAGTTGTCTTTTGATGTAATTTTGCCAGCCTTGTCTTTAATTACTGGTATCAAGGTAACGGACATCATAGATTCTGGTAGGAAACCATGGATTAGAAAGCTGGTAAAGCAACTGCTGAGTTTCTCCAAGAGGAGAGTGGAGGAGTACTTCAAATGTTCAGCATATGGACTGAACCCTTTTAACTACCACAGATACTGGCCTTAAGCAGCTTGAGAAGGGCCTGTAGCAATAATAAGGCTTCAATATATCTCAACCAACCCTTTTAACTACCACAGATACTGGCCTTAAGCAGCTTGAGAAGGACCTGTAGCAATAATAAGGCTTCAATATATCTCAACCAACCCTTTTAACTACCACAGATACTGGCCTTAAGCAGCTTGAGAAGGACCTGTAGCAATAATAAGGCTTCAATATATCTCAACCAACCCTTTTAACTACCACAGATACTGGCCTTAAGCAGCTTGAGAAGGGCCTGTAGCAATAATAAGGCTTCAATATATCTCAACCAACCCTTTTAACTACCACAGATACTGGCCTTAAGCAGCTTGAGAAGGGCCTGTAGCAATAATAAGGCTTCAATATATCTCAACCAACCCTTTTAACTACCACAGATACTGGCCTTAAGCAGCTTGAGAAGGACCTGTAGCAATAATAAGGCTTCAATATATCTCAACCAACCCTTTTAACTACCACAGATACTGGCCTTAAGCAGCTTGAGAAGGGCCTGTAGCAATAATAAGGCTTCAATATATCTCAACCAACCCTTTTAACTACCACAGATACTGGCCTTAAGCAGCTTGAGAAGGACCTGTAGCAATAATAAGGCTTCAATATATCTCAACCAACCCTTTTAACTACCACAGATACTGGCCTTAAGCAGCTTGAGAAGGACCTGTAGCAATAATAAGGCTTCAATATATCTCAACCAACCCTTTTAACTACCACAGATACTGGCCTTAAGCAGCTTGAGAAGGACCTGTAGCAATAATAAGGCTTCAATATATCTCAACCAACCCTTTTAACTACCACAGATACTGGCCTTAAGCAGCTTGAGAAGGACCTGTAGCAATAATAAGGCTTCAATATATCTCAACCAACCCTTTTAACTACCACAGATACTGGCCTTAAGCAGCTTGAGAAGGACCTGTAGCAATAATAAGGCTTCAATATATCTCAACCAACCCTTTTAACTACCACAGATACTGGCCTTAAGCAGCTTGAGAAGGGCCTGTAGCAATAATAAGGCTTCAATATATCTCAACCAACCCTTTTAACTACCACAGATACTGGCCTTAAGCAGCTTGAGAAGGACCTGTAGCAATAATAAGGCTTCAATATATCTCAACCAACCCTTTTAACTACCACAGATACTGGCCTTAAGCAGCTTGAGAAGGACCTGTAGCAATAATAAGGCTTCAATATATCTCAACCAACCCTTTTAACTACCACAGATACTGGCCTTAAGCAGCTTGAGAAGGGCCTGTAGCAATAATAAGGCTTCAATATATCTCAACCAACCCTTTTAACTACCACAGATACTGGCCTTAAGCAGCTTGAGAAGGACCTGTAGCAATAATAAGGCTTCAATATATCTCAACCAACCCTTTTAACTACCACAGATACTGGCCTTAAGCAGCTTGAGAAGGGCCTGTAGCAATAATAAGGCTTCAATATATCTCAACCAACCCTTTTAACTACCACAGATACTGGCCTTAAGCAGCTTGAGAAGGGCCTGTAGCAATAATAAGGCTTCAATATATCTCAACCAACCCTTTTAACTACCACAGATACTGGCCTTAAGCAGCTTG
This sequence comes from Paralithodes platypus, assembly GCA_032716605.1. NCBI lineage: Eukaryota > Metazoa > Arthropoda > Malacostraca > Decapoda > Lithodidae > Paralithodes > Paralithodes platypus. Next base: position 423,178 of record CM064560.1, read on the forward strand.
AGAAGGACCTGTAGCAATAATAAGGCTTCAATATATCTCAACCAACCCTTTTAACTACCACAGATACTGGCCTTAAGCAGCTTGAGAAGGACCTGTAGCAATAATAAGGCTTCAATATATCTCAACCAACCCTTTTAACTACCACAGATACTGGCCTTAAGCAGCTTGAGAAGGGCCTGTAGCAATAATAAGGCTTCAATATATCTCAACCAACCCTTTTAACTACCACAGATACTGGCCTTAAGCAGCTTGAGAAGGGCCTGTAGCAATAATAAGGCTTCAATATATCTCAACCAACCCTTTTAACTACCACAGATACTGGCCTTAAGCAGCTTGAGAAGGACCTGTAGCAATAATAAGGCTTCAATATATCTCAACCAACCCTTTTAACTACCACAGATACTTCCTAATCAACATAATATCGTAAACATATAGGTAGAATATACAATAACACACGTCGATGGTACTCAAAGGGTTAAGTAAGCTTTGGTAATGGTGTTGTGTAGTGTGTAAGCGCCATTAACCCCTTCTGTACCAGCGACAACATTGTAATTTGATTTGTTTTTAAATAACAGGCTCGCTATCGTTCGCCAGGATGAAATCGACACCTAAATGGCACGAAAGGTCTTAAAATTGACAACAAAATGGGATGAAAGGTGTTAAAATTGTCAAACTTATGGGCCGAACGTCCTGTAATCACAAAACCAATAGGGCTAAACACGATGGAGAAGGGAGCCACACAAACCAGCCCTTCCTCCCTTAACCCTTTTCTTGCTGCTGTCAGACGATTTTATTCAGTTTTAAAAGGGCCTCCAGCAATTAACAGGATTCGAACTATCTCATTTAACCCTTTTTACCACCACAGATACTTTTTAAACTGCATAAAATAGTCTGAATATAGGCATAATAAATGTTAAGGGAGGTGATCTGCTTTTTCTATCCTTTTCTCTCTTTCTCTGGCTTATATCCATTCGGCCCCGTTCAGCCTACTAGTCAGGTCAAAATACAGTTTAACCCCCAAAAAATTGCTACAAAAGGTTTCTCAACTGATTCTGGTAGGTTTTAGTGTACTTTTTAACATACTAAAAGTTTACCAAAGTAGTACCCCCGGAAAAGTATTTTTTTCAAGATGGCGTCCAAGATGGCCGCCGAAACCTCTTAATGATCATAACTATGTAACTATCAACTCAAATTTGATAATCTTGGTGTCTATCCCTAGGTATTTGGGGGCAAAGAACACATTAAGATCATAAAAAATTATGTTGGCCTATTATGTAACACAAAAATCCAATATGGCGTCAAAAATGGCCGCCAACACCTCCAAATGACCGCAAGTCCATAACTATTGACTCAAATTTGATGATCTTGATGTCTATCCCCAGGTTTTTGGGGGCAAGGAACACATTAAGACCATTAACACCTTATTAGCGGGCTAGGCGTTTTTTTTATATGTACCGCCCAGCGGGGTGTTTTTAGCCAAAATAGGGCTGTTTACGTGATCATTTTCATGCCTAAATAAGACCCAGAGCGTAAAACAAGTATCTATCCCTGAAAGGGCATAAACAGAGCTTTCCAATGACACCATAACGATCCTTTTATGATGGCTAGTTTTCTTGCAACAACCGCGCAACGCGAGTGCAAAAAGCATGTAATTCGGCACTTTCCCCATACAATTCCGTATATAGCGAGTGAGAGAGGGAGGGAGGAGGTGGGATTCGTGTCAGTAGGTTCGCCGCGGTGGTCTGGAGCAGTCATACGCTCGCTACTCTCCTGCCACCACTTGTCTCTCTCTCTCAGCAACATTACGTGCTGAAATTGCCACACGACCTATGTCGAGCGCCGCCAGATAGTCCAGATTTATTATACTCGACTTATGTTGCGCGCCGACAGTTAAGGGTTAAAAATGAAAGTGGGCCATTATCTAACAAGTAAGTCCCATATGGTGGTAAGTCCCATATGGCACTACCATGTGACCAACGTTTCAGTCTAATTTGATTAAACTTGGGTCTAGATCTATCCCCTGGTTTGGGGGGACAAGGAACACATTCTAACAATTTTTTATATCACATAGCTGAAAAAACTGGAAACTGGGTAAGTTAAGATTTTTGGCTGCAGTGGCTTTCCATATTTTCAGTGCTGCCATCAGTTGAGAAACCTTTTGTAGCAATGTTTTGGGGGTTGAGGGGGCATTTTCCATATATTGACCTGAAGAATGTGTCGAATTGGATCTAACTGAATAACTAAGACTAACTAACAAAGACTCAACTGAGGCGCGCATCAAAAGAGATGCATCTGATCTCGAGAAAATTCGGATAAAGCTTGCAGCCTGCTCACCCTTCACATCTGATCCTACTCTGAGAAACATTGTCAACGGGATAGTGGCTGGGCCAGATGTGAATGTACATGACTTTGAATCGGTTGGGAACAAGATAATTGAAGATATAATCGGAAAGTCGGCATTTACTTACAAATTCAAGCGGAAAGACAGAGCCCAAACCCTTGGGAATATCTCTGCTGTGAAGATTGCTCCTGATCGTACCATTGATCCTGCCCTTCTGTTCCAGCGTTTCCTTGTGGTGTCAAGGTCAGGAGATCTTTCCCTTGAAGAGGTTTTGACGTATGAACTAAGCCCCTACCCTCCAGCCCTCTTTGAGACCAGGAACATTCTTCGAAAAGCAGACAAACCTCAGCTTGCTCAGGCAATTCGAGACCATGCTGCGGACTTATCAAATGAGGCTGTGATGAACTCTATTCCTAAAACAGATTGTTACGTGCTTGATGGTGGCTCTTTGCTCCATCGTTTACCGTGGAAGAAAGGCGACTCATATAATGCAATAGCTGAGTCTTATGCAGACTTCACTGTGAGACATTACGGACAAGCGACAGTGGTGTTCGATGGCTATGGTGAAGGTCCCTCCATAAAAGACAACACACATCAGAGACGAGGAAAAAAACCTGCACCCTATTGTTAGTTTCACTGCAGAAACAGAGTTTTCAGGCAAAAAGGAGGACTTTTTGTCTCGTGACAAAAACAAGGCAGACATGATTGCTCTCATCAGCACAGCACTAACTAAAAGGGGATGCCATGTCATTCAGTCACCAGGGGATGCAGACGTTGATATCGTTAAGGCAACTGTTGAACGATCCCGTCATTGCACCACAACGTTGGTCAGTGAGGACACAGATTTGCTGATCTTGCTCCTTCATTACTCCAAAACAGACAATGAGATCATCTACTTCCGTTCTGACGCAAACAAGCAGTCAAAAGAACACAGAGTGTATAACATTAACCTGTTGAAAAAAACTTTAGGAGACGATGTGTGCAATGAGTTGCTCTTTGTACATGCCTACTCAGGCTGTGATTCAACTTCAAGGATTTTCGGCATCGGAAAAAAGTCAGCCTTCCGGAAATTAGTGAAATCTGATCCTGTCATGAAGTCCTGTGCTAGTGCATTCATCCTTCAAAACAAATCTCAAGAGGACATATCAGATCTTGGCAAAGACCTGATGGTTGATCTCTTTGGTGGCAAGTCTAATGATACGCTATCATCACTGCGCCATATCATTTTCACCAAGAAAGTGGCAACTGCTCAAGCATTTGTCACTCCTGAACGGCTTCCCCCAACATCACCTGCAACAAGATTCCATAGCCAACGTGTGTACTTTCAAATTATGGTATGGATGGGGATGGCAAATGAAATGAACCCAACTGAATGGGGATGGAAACAGGAAAATGATCAGTTAATTCCAATTATGACCCAAAACAATGCTGCGCCTGACGAACTCTTGAAAATTATCCATTGCAACTGTTCGGGGGGATGCAAATCCTCTCGATGCAGCTGCAGACGCTATGGACTCCCCTGCACTGCTGCATGTGGCCCTTGCCAAACTGAAAACTGTGACAATCCAAACAACACTCAAGAGGTCGATACTCTGAAAACTGAACGCTCTGAAACTTATTCTATGGACAAAGGTGTTTGTGCATTAGGTGATAGTGGACAGCTGAAGGTCATGAATTCAATTTCATAATGATTCAACAGCTCAGTGATATCCAAAGTTGTCTTAATGTGTTCCTTGCCCCCAATAACCTGGGGATAGACATCAAGATCATCAAATTTGAGTCAATAGTTATGGACTTGCGGTCATTTGGAGGTGTTGGCGGCCATTTTTGACGCCATATTGGATTTTTGTGTTACATAATAGGCCAACATAATTTTTTATGATCTTAATGTGTTCTTTGCCCCCAAAAACCTAGGGATAGACACCAAGATCATCAAATTTGAGTTGATAGTTACATAGTTATGATCATTAAGAGGTTTCGGCGGCCATCTTGGACGCCATCCTGATAAAAACACTTTTCCGGGGGTACTACTTTGGTAAACTTTTAGTATGTTATAAAGTACACTAAAACCTACCAGAATCAGTAGAGAAACCTTTTGTAGCGATTTTTTGGAGTTTGAGGGGGTATTTTCCATATATCGACCTGACTATACTGTTTTAAGACGTTTATCCCCATCCAGGCGTCGATTTCTTCCTGGCAAGCGATAGCGAGCCAGCATTATTTGGAGAGATCCGGCTTTGCTGCAGATATTTTTCTATCGAAAAATTTAAAAATTTAGCCTGCTGTCAAAATCATTTAAAAATATATTTGCTAGCTCGATACCGCTCACCAGGAAAAAAATCGATACCTGAACGGGGCTAAAAGTCTTAAACCAGTAGGCTGAATGGTGCCATATGGATAAAACCCAGAGAGAGAGAGAGAGAAATAAAAACGAGGTGGGCGCTGTTAAAAGACATAGCCGGTAAAGAAAGGGTTAATGAATAGTAAAGTGGACAGGAGGGGGCTTTGTGGGGATGCTATAGTCTATTCGCTGTAAGTAGGCACGAAATCATGACCTCTAACCTCTGTAACTCAAAAACGGCTAGAGTAATCGAACTAATATTTCTACCATTTGGGAAGAGTCAGTCAGGGAATAGATGTAGAAATTTACAGCCCATTTGCTCTCGCTCTTTTTGAGTTACAGAGGATAGAGGTAATGATTTCTCGCCTACTTACAGCGAATAGACTACAGTGAGTCGATAGAAAACAACAGGAGAAAAGAAAACGGGAAACGAAGAATAAGAGGAAGAAGAATAAGAGAGAGTAGGAGGAAGAAGAGGAAGTTGATAAAAAGGAAGAGTAGGAGGAGGAAGAAGAGTAGTAGGAAAAATATAAAAAAGGAAGAGTAGGAGGAGGAAGAAGAGTAGTAGGAAAAATATAAAAAAGGAAGAGTAGGAGGAGGAAGAAGAGTAGTAGGAAAAATATAAAAAAGGAAGAGTAGGAGGAGGAAGAAGAGTAGTAGGAAAAATATAAAAAAGGAGCAAGAGGAGAAAGTAGAGAAAGAAAGGAGGAGGAAGAGGAAGAAATACATGAAAAAGACAAACGGATCAACAACAAACAGAAGGAAACAAATAAGAGAGAGAAAAAGGAGGAGTACAAAGGAAATCAAGCAACAACAGATCTAGTGACCCTTCTAGGCTGCTTGTCCTCCAAAACACTGAGGATCAAGTGTCCAAACAGTGGTTTAGAGTGGGTAAGGGAACATTGGAAAGGGAACTACTGCCCTGCCACTAACGTGGCAGGACTAGGAAGTTAGTAGGGGACATATGGGTTAGTAACTGAGGGGAGGATAAAGTTATTCATTTACAAACGCAGTCAGTCGCGGGTTTGATGCGAGATATTTGTCTAGGCGGAATTTAAATGAATCAACGGTGCTGCAGTCTATAACGTCTCGGGGAAGTCCATTCCACAAGTTGACAACTCGATTGAAGAAGAAATTCTTAGATTCGTGCGAGTTAAAAGATTTACCAATAATTTTGCAACCGTTTCCCCGCGTGTAATTAGATTGGTCGATAGTGAAGTACTTACTACAGTTCATATTGTCGATGCCTTTGATGATTTTGAACACTTGAATTAAGTCGCCTCTTAATCTGCGCTGGGTTAAAGGAAATAGATTTAATTCTCTAAGACGCTCTTCGTATGGTTTGTTCTTTAGGCTAGGTATCATTTTGGTAACTCTACGTTGAACTCGTTCTAGCTTGTTTATATCTTTTGGTAATAAGGGCACCAGAATTGAACGCAGTATTCCAGAAGAGGGCGGACTAAGGAATTGTAAAGGGTTAGGATAACTTCTTTGGATTTATGCTCAAATGACCTGCCTATAAAGCCAATTATTTTGTTTGCCTTCTTAACAACTTCTGAACATTGTTGACTCGGTTTTAGGTTACTCGAACTCCCAGATCAGTTTCTCTGTTTACATTCTTAAGCTGAGTGCCATTCATCGAATAGTTTGCTTTCTCATTTAGGTATCCGACATGTAGTACTTTACATTTATCCGCATTGAAACTCATTTGCCAAATTTGGGCCCAACATGACAATTTATCTAGATTGTGTTGCATATCGTCAACTTGTTCTTTTGAGAGTACGCTATTTGCAATTTTTGTATCGTCAGCAAATTTTGAGATTGTGCAGGTGAGACCCTCATCTATGTCGTTGATGTAAATTAGAAAGAGAATTGGTCCTAGTACCGATCCCTGGGGTACCCCGCTACTTACATTGGTCCATTTAGATGCCTTACCGTTTATGACTACCCTTTGCTTTCTGTTGCTGAGCCAATTTTCTATCCATTTCAACACACCGTCTTGTATTCCATGCGCTTTTAGTTTTAGCAGTAAACGTTTGTGGGGAACTTTGTCAAAGGCCTTTTGAAAATCAAGGTATATAATATCTACAGCTTTACTCTCATCGTAGAGGTTGAGGATATCGTGGAAGAAGTCTAAGAGGTTTGTTAAACAGGAACGTTTTTTACGAAAGCCGTGTTGAGTATCTTTAAGTATGTTATTTTCCTCTAAGTGATTTACGAGTCTGTCTCGTATGACCGTTTCTAGCATTTTACATACAACTGAGGTTAAGCTAATTGGACGATAGTTACTGGGTAGGGATTTGCTGCCTTTTTTGAATATCGGTGTTACGTTGGCTAGCTTCCACTGATCAGGCATAGTTCCAGACTGCAAGGATTTATTGAATAGTAATGTCAGTGGTTTGGAGAGCTCATTCTTAGCTTCCTTTAGAACTCTAGGCGAGATTGTATCAGGTCCTGGCGTTTTATTTACCTTGAGTTTATCTAAACAATTCAATACTTCTCTCTCTGTAACGGTGATATTGCTTAGAACATCTGAATTATCAATCTGAATCGGCGATGGTGTAGGGATATCACTGAGGTCTTCTGTTGTAAAAACTGATGCAAAGAAGGTATTGAGGGCATTACTCATTTGTACTTCGTCTTTGGTGTATTCTCCTTTTTCATCGACTAACGGTCCAACAGTTGAAGTAACTACTTTTTTCTTTCTGATATAACTATAGAATTCTTTCGGGTTTGTTTTACTTTGATTCGCAATATGTAACTCTAAGGTCTTTTTACTTTGCTTAATTAACTTTTTGGCTTTGCGTCGTAGCTCTACAAATTTCACCCGTTCTTTGTCATTTTGTGAGGATTTTAATCTATCATTAGCAAATTTTTTAGCAAGCAGGCAGTTTGAAATATCTTTATTCCACCATTCGGGCTTATTATTATGGCCTGGACGCCGTATTTTCGATGGTATGCAGTCTTGCACTGCTTTTAGGTAAGTGGTTTCGAATAACTTCCAAGATGTATTTATGTCGTTATTGTTAATTAAAAAGCTCCAGTCAGTTTCTTTAAACATAGCTCTAAGTTTATGGAAGTTTGCTTTCTTGAAATTAGGGACTTTTTCGATGCTACTATTTGGTTCGTTACTAGTAAACTTTAAAGTGAAAGTTATCGTACGATGGTCGCTGTTACCGAATTCATCACCAACATTCAAATTCTCTATCAATTCTTCTTTTGTTGCAAGTACAATGTCAAGAACGTTATTACCACGGGTCGGCATTCGAACAAATTGATAAAGCGAACTCTCTTGCAAGTTCGTATACAAGTCATGTCCGGAGTGTGAAGTAAGAGTATCGCCCCACTTGGTCACAGGTAAATTAAAGTCGCCAAAAATTACGGTATCTTGTGAGTTACTTACATCTGCAATTTGTTCGTAAATTTCTCGGTCAGTTTGCACTGATTGAGCTGGAGGTCTGTATATTAATGCAAGTATTATTTTTGTACCTTTATTATTCTTTATTAGCACAAAAGATGTGTCGACGTTCACAATTTGAGGTTTTGACACGAGGGTCGGGTTAAGACTTTGTTTGATATAAAATAAAACGCCACCTCCATTTTAATTTATTCGGCTGTTCTCAAAAATTACATAACCGGGAAGTGAATACTCTGCTAAAAAGTCTCTATCTTGTGTATTGAGCCAAGATTCTGTTATGCCAATCACATCATAATTTTCTGTAAACACTAGTTCCTCTAAATCTGAAAATTTATTGCGTATGCTACGAGCGTTTGCATAGAAAACCTTTAAAGTTGCGGTTTTAGAACTCGCAGATCGTTCTTTCATCGAATTTTTGGTTCTGGTCGGATCTACATTTACATTCATGGCTGTCCTCTGTCCTCGGTCGTTATCCCTGACGGTTTTGAATTTGGGTCGTGTTGGTGGAGCTTTATCCAAATTCGCGGTTCTTGACGGATTAGTATTTAATTCCTTTGTAGATTGCCGTCCTCGCTGTCTTCGGTCCTCCTTCCTGGTTGTCCTGCAACTGAGGAGGAAGTAGATAAAGGAGAAAGAGTTACACAGAGTTACAAGAAGTAATTAGTATCTCAGAGACCTTGCGGTCTGTTCCGGGGAGATACTCGAAGTGGAAGGAGAGAGATAAATATACTACATTAACCCCTACTGTACCGGCGACGTCTTTTTAATTGCAGTCTGGTTACTATTAGACGATTTTATTCAATAAAAAAGGGCCTACAACAATTAACAGGCTTCGAATTATCTCACTTAATTAATCCTTTTACTACCATAGATCCTTCTTGAACTGCAAAAAATAATCTAAATACCGCTAGAGTAAAATTGAAATTATGTCGCCGGTACAGAAGGGTTAAGGGGATTCTGTTTTTTCTTAGAACCCCCTAGTTTGCTACGTTTATCGAAGAGAAAGGGGCATCTGAGGGTAGTGCATTTGTTTTGCACACACTTTCTATGTATACCATCAGAGGTGTTGCATTCCCTAAATGTGGTGAATCCTCACCTGAGGTAGAAGAACCACTATCTAGTGGTTTAGAAATTGGCAACTGAGGTGTAGAGTCTAGAGGGAGTTGTGAGGCATCTCTCAATCTATTGGGGAACTCTGCCATTTGTTGAGAGGTATTCTTGCTCTCAGAAGGACGAACTCCTTCTTTTGTGGGACCTATTTTTGGAAGTTTGAGATCAACTGCTGGTGAGGATTTGCTCTTTTCATGCTCGGGGATGCTTTCTACATTTTTGGTTGCCCTCAGCAAGCTGTAAAGATGGTGATTTAGGAAATCACCAAGCTTAATTTTACCGCTAGTGCTTAAGTGCACACCGTCACGGAGGTAGAGGTTGCGCTTCCATAGAACTCATCAAATGGGTCCACAAATCTCACCCTTTTCTGGGTACACAGGTCAGCTAACCTACCATTTAAGCCTATTGCTTTGTTGGTAGCACAATCCCCTCCATACATCCTGGGGAAAATACCACTTAAGTATCATGCCTCTGTCTGTCTTGAGTCGGAGTTCATCAGCCAGAGTCATGACCTCTCCTATTATTGACTCTGTGGCACCAACATTATTTCTTTTGAGAAACAGGTCATTACCACTAACCTGGGCTATTATTGCCATCCCCTTAGTCTTGGACCAGACTTTTTCCACTTCCTTTGTGATCTGGGAAGTCCTTGCACCTGCGAGGCTCTTCACCCTTCTCACATCTCAGCAAAACTTAACAAAATGAGACTCTTGGCCTTTGACCTGAGAATCCCCAATCAAAATTGTTTTTGTCTCTTTGTCACTAGCGAGACCAAACCTGCTTGACATGCTAAATTTGGTCCCTTTATTGTTTAAATGATTCATAGTAGGCTTAACATTCGCTGCCCACTCTGCACTCGACGATCCTTTTTTCCTCTGTTCTGTGAGGACTTAGGGAAGTCATACCGACTTTTGGCATGATCTAGAAGACTAAATCTATTTGAGGTGTTAAGCTCATATTCCTGTCTGATATTTGTTTTTCTTTTTGTGTGTGGCCTCTCTCCAAGCATAGCGAGAGTCACTAGCACTAGCTATAGGAGGAATTGCAGGCTCTTTCTGTAGTTGCTGCTTCAATTGTTGCTTCCTTGACTGGCACTACATTCTTATTTTGCTTAATTGCACCTGTATAACTTGTGCTGGTGTTTGAAGGAATGGCTGCCACTCTCTCAATAGCTTCAACTCTAAGGCTATTTATTAACTTTTTCAACTCTTCAATATCTTTTATTCCTTCAGAAACTTTGTTCGTTAGAATTGTATTTTCAGTATCTCTTTGCATTAATTGTTCCTTAATCCCAGCCACCTCCTGCATGAGTTTGACTTCTATCTCACAAAAGATATCCATGGTGGATGCTAGCATATGCACCTTCTTTGAAGTTGATGCACCACTTAAGCTTCTTGCACTTAGCGCAAGTTGCTTTGAATTCTGTATTACTAGTAGCTGACATGGTTTTAGATTTGTTCTAGCAGTTCAAATACTTTGTAAAGGCTTCTAACTTCAAGGAAAACTAATGACCAATACAATGCTATAAAAAGGGGGTTGGTGGTGAATTATTCCCTCGTCATGCATCCACCTATTCGCCAATGGTGTTCGTTCTGTTCCAGATTCTGACTTTGTTATGTTTGTCACACTAAAACAAAGGTCTCCCCGAGGTCAGACAGTCCCAACATGCCGCAGCTCCCAACTGAGCAGCACTCGTGTCCTGAAGACACTGATTTTCCGAAAGGAGTGGCAGCGATAGCCTGAATCCTTACTAAGTACTACTAACCACCTTCAAAAGACCAGACTCTAGAATCAAGTGATCAAGGGATATTACACTTATTCCAGTAGACAAACCCGGGTATTTTAGTTGGCCTAGCAACCAACATGGCAGTAAAGCTCTCTCACCTAAGAGCAGTCCAGCCAAATGCACCATAGAACGCTCACAGGGACTGGTCAAACATTACACGTAAGTAGTGGGCTTATCAGGACACTGCAGCCACACTCCATTTATCGGTCCCCACCGCTCGGAATTCCTCCAATTCCAGTCTCTCATAACCTGTAAGCGTTAAATTGTGTTATTTATAGAGGTGTCCAAAGCCTCTCTTCCCACGCATGAGGTAGCAGTAGGGTTCTCAATATTACCGTAAGAGAAGAAGTCTTATAACTTTATAGGAAAAGTTGGAGTCTTATATAAGCTGAGAAGGGTTGCCAACACGGGAGCAGTGCTCAAAAGGTCGTGGTAACTGGTACAGGGTTGTACAGACAGTTACAAGGAAAGTACATTACTGACGGATATATATGTCGCTGGGACTTGGGAGTTACTTATCTACTGACGTATATATACGGCGCTGGGATTGGAGGGGTTAACATCAATTCAACACTCTTGGAGAAGTCTTTGCCATGGCAAGACCGCTGCAATAGTCAGGGCTTTGTGAGACATCGTCACTTAAATGGCACTCTGCATATAAAGTCCTTACATCATATGTGCCAAAGCCATGGTTGAGGACATATGCTTGTAAAAATGCCTAAAAATCTAATCATCAGGGTTCTTTGAACACTCTTATAAAGGTCAAAGGTAGTTGGGAAAGATAGTACGGCCCACGTTCGCCTGGTGAATAGTTACTCTGTCATGACTTGAGCGACTGTTCATTAAAGACCCCACATCCAAGAGTACCGAAACAGAACTTCATCACCGACTATTATAATGGTCAGGATAGTCGAGCAATAATAGTGCGGGACATGTCCTCACTCATGCTCACGTTAATCCGATAGTACGCCCCCTGTGTTATGACACAAGGAACTACTATTAAAGGTCTCAAACCAAATAGTCCATCTGTAAACCCCACTCCATTGAACACACGGCAGGACCACCTAAGCGGCCCGACGAAGACAAAAGAAAGGACTTAGCAACAAACAACTAGATCAACAGTATTAGTGTTACTTCAAGACTTTATCCAGTGTTAGAATAGAAGTGCTAGTGGATTCTTTAAGTTTGTCGTGGATCCTCGTCCGTGCTTGGCGTTATATTATTGTGTTATTTTTCTGTGTAAACAGTGTATTATATATCTTGAGTGTATTTCTATCTTTGTATCAAATGATCATTAATAAGAAAACTCAAGTGTGTACTCTGTATTATATAAATGTTATCCTTTACGACTTTTGTGAATGTGTAGTCTGACTATTATTTCTCCAGTTGAGTAAGAACCTACCTTTATCTCATCAACCCCAGTAAAAAAAACTGGTATAACAATATATATATATATATATATATATATATATATATATATTGTTACGTATCTTGATCCTCAAGTGGTTAACTTGATGAATCTAGATAGCACAGAGATATATATTAAGGTATCAGTCAGCTGAAGGCAAAACAAAAGTAAAATCTAATAACATTATTTCCTGTTGTTGCTTCCTTTCCTTTTGGATCTTAGGACTTGGTATCCTTTATTGACTGATACTCTTTATGTATGAAAAAATACTGAAACTAATAATTAAAGTCATGTAGTATTTATAAAGAATTATTATTTAACCGAAGCTTAGTAGGCTATGGTTATGAACCGAATAAGTTATATCTAAAGAAGGACTATTAATTCTATAAAAAGTCTTGAAAGATAAATATTGAGGTAAGAATATTTCTGTCTCATACCCTTTTTGAAATGAATAGCTAGTTTTCTTAATTATGTCCCTTTATTTATATTTAATGTAATTATTCTTGGTTCTTGTCTTACGTTAATAGTATTATATTATTATTATCATCAGGATTAATATCAAAGTCACATAAAAAGTTAGATATATTTAATAATTAGTTAAATGTATTTCTTAACCACGTAACATTGAGGTTTGATTATGAGTAAATTAAGTTACAGGATCGCTTCATAGATTCGATTCAGGTCTCACTCAAATAATATGAAAAGCTAAAATAATATTTTGAAGCTAAAAGAATTTTCTTCAGCTTAGGAAATCACTAGAAGTAACATTAAAACAGCCATGTTAGTCTAAGGCGATATTACTAATAAGAGACAATAGCATCACCGTACTAAGCACCGTTAAGCAATGTAAGCTTAATGTTATGCCCTGTTTTTCTACAGGTTTAACTTGGGTAATGTGAGTTCTAAATTGACTGGGTATATAAGGCTGCATGCACAATACAAGATATGAGGAATAGAGAACACAAAGAAACACATGGTAGCAAGTTACATGATCACGTTTATTGATATACCACTGCAGAATACTTGTGTAAGACAATATAATAGAATTGAACAACACTAGCATAAGTGGATCTGGATGGAGCCTAGTCTCCCACTTCCAACGTTCAGGTATTAATCTTCTGATCACTGGCTTTGATTTCACAGGTTTATATACCGAAGACCATCAATGTTACTTATAGATTCATATTCACTGTTAGATTTATTACTGGTAGCTCTGGTGCACAAGTAGTAGTTCACAGACTAGATTAGACACGCATTTTTAGAGCACGCGAATTCTAGTAACCTCAGGGGGTACTGATCTAAGTTTTATATCCTTGTCTCAGAAATACATAGAACGCAAATCAGTGGGCGAACGTTAGATATCACTAGAGTTTTAATATCTGAATAAGGTAATTACGAGAGTCAAGGTCGCCTGTTAATTAAAGAGCACTGATCGCTTAGTATGTCCCAAATGGAATGGTTAAGTATGAATTACACTGGGCAAGGTCTTAGCCACTTCGTAGAAATATTAATTAGTGAATCTAAAACAGCACAGTAATATGTAGTACTGCTAAAGGGAATCTTGGGTAGTATCTGATGGGTCTGGTCCTGGTTATCTTGCGTCCATGATGTTGGGGGCTAACGACTGGTTCCGCGGCCGTCCAGGGGGGCCATATGTGTGAAGTTCTTCAATACGTGGGCAGGTCCTTCTATCCAAATCTGCCACGGAGTCTGCCGGTTCTGGGATCTCACTCCGGAACAACACAAGGGCAGAGCTAGAAATTAACTGCAGGGTAGTGACCCCTGGTTGGTGTCTAGCTTTCAACTGATTTGACTGGGGGCGGGAGTTAGATTTATAGGCTCGGTTCTGGACCCTGTAGACAGTAGGGATCTCGAGTCTTATGGACTTAATTGAGCTCTCAATAGATATGGGGACTAGGTAAGATGGTATTTACTGTTGTGGCACAGGGCGATAGGAAGCCTTTATATTTTCATATAACTGAGTCTTAGTAAGAGGTACTATTTTGGCTATACTGGACGTATTTAGGGGAGAGAGACTGGATCTACTTTGCGAGGAGGATGGGGACAGCTGTGATAGGAGCGTCTCTCTAGATTGTTCAATCTTCATTCTATGGTATAGCTGAGGTGCTAATTTAGTGATCAGAGCATGCAAGAAAGGTAAATGGTTTATTGTGAGTTAATAGAGGTTAGTAAAGGTGTTAGTCATTCATGGTTAGTTCATCGATAGGAAGAATTCCTGTGCTACCTGGCAATGACTCGAAAGTCAAAACAGGGGCCAGGTATACCTCCGCGGGGGTGGGGGTCTCCCTCCTCGGGTGGGCAAAAAAGGGGAGCTGGGCGCCCTCTCTCTGATATAGTCGTCCGGCGGCTGTGGCTAGGGGCTTGCCATATCACCAGTGTTTGTAATAACCCTCTGTGTATGAGACAGATGGGAGTGTCTTTAATACCAAAACCGAAGGTGCCTTAGCTAGCTGGTTTTACTCGGCTGGTTGTTAATTGTAGGGTTTGCTGGATATGGTGGAGACTGGGTTGCTAACTCTGCCACATTTATCTGGAAGTATGGCAATAGAAGTTAGTTACTGGCGGGGCGGCTAGCCTCACACCGACGACCATTGGGTGCAGGGTTGTGAATGTGTTGTAAGAGAATAGATGGCATGCAAGGGGCTAGTAAAGTTCTAATGTTGTTCTGGCCTACTAAGTGAAGGTAGGCTGGATAGGAGTATATATATAAAAGGTTGGAGAGCGTTAGTAACGGACAATTCAAGGATCTTCAAGAGGTATGAGAGAGAGGCTAGGTCGGACAAGAGTCGAGAAGCGCGGGTGTCTTAATGAGAGGGGGGGGGGGGGGGGAGTTCAAGGGCTACAGGGAAATTTTGCCCCTAAGGTCCCTGGGCGTGGGGGTGGCATTAGGCTACAATTGATATGGAAGTTTGAAAAGGCAGTAGAATACGTTAGCCAAATGCTACCGGGGAATGCAACTATGGGGTGGTATATGAGTCTGGAAAAGATAGAGTTATGTGATCAGTCAGAGGGTTATGGATACTATTAGTTGGCCCTGGGAACTGCGTTTTCTATTAAATATAAAATACCACCCACAGCGGCAGTTCGTAGGGGTACTTAGTTATTGTTTCGGGGTACTTATGACAGATACTGGTAACCAGGTTATCTTATACAATCTCTGGTTGGGGTAAGAGGTGTAAGACATGAAATAAATTGGCGTAGTGTGGGCTGTGGATACGAAGGAGGCAAGGGGAAGACGTATGACAATTGTGGAAAGTAAATGGAAAAAGGTGAACACAATGGCGGAGAAAAATACTTAACCTAAGGATTGCATACATAGATTTATGGGGCGATGGGTCTTCAGAAGCTTAGTCTGGCAAGACAAGATGTTAGGGAATGTTAATATTAATACTTAGTTACTAGAGGAGCAATGCAAGGGGCGACTGAGCACGGGTTACATATATCTATACTCGTCATGGAAAATGATATACGAGGTCTAGGGACAAGCGTGGGTGTTTGAACTTCTAAGATATATAACATCTACTTCTCGGATGTAAGAACATACATAGATATATTTATGGCTGTCTGATGTGTTGGCATTGGCTCAACGTCGGGACAGGGCATATTTTTAATATGAATGTATATTCTTATTCATCATCTTTGTAGCAAGGACAGTGCCGCTATGTCGTATCAATGCTGGTGGCAGTTAATATTATAGACTTAGTTACTAGAGGAACAATGCAAGGGGCGACTGGGCACGGGTTACATATATCTATACTCGTCATGGAAAATGATATACGAGGTCTAGGGACAGCGTGGGTGTTTTAACTTCCAAGATATATAACATCTACTTCTCGGATGCAAGAACATACATAGATATAATTATGGCTGTCTGATGTGTTGGCATTGGCTCAACGTCGGGACAGGCATGGGTGTTTTTAATATGAATGTATATTCCTGTTCATCATCTTTGTAGTTAGGAGTGTAGGACACAAGGGGGTTAGTGTACGTGAGGTGTGGAAAATGGTCAGTTTTAGAAAAGGTAAATGGGTGTGTCCTGGAGCTGTTTAGCCCTGCGGGCTTGGGCCTGTCTGGAATGGCGGGCTCGGTCAGCTGGTCCTTTCGTTCTGTGGACCTTTCCTTTGGTGTTTCTGTGTGGTGTTCGTTCATGGCTTCTGTGTTGGGCTTCTCGTTCTGGGGCATTTTACTTCCCTCTCCTTCATTATAGGCTCGTCCTCGAGCCTCAAGGGTGAAGTAAAAAGAAGCATAGTCAGAAAAGTGTAGGTTAACAAGAAAAGTAGTATGACTAAGGGAAAAAAATAATATATACAGTATATGGAAAACATGTAAATTTAAGAAAGGGCAGATAATTAAGAACACAGGAAATTAAGAAGAGGTAAAGTGTTTAACAATGTATAAAGCAAATTTAAAAGATAGTCAGAAAAGTGTAGATTAACAAGAAAAGTATTATGACCAAGGGAAAAAAAAAAATACTATATACAGTATATGGAAAACATGTAAATTTAAGAAAGGACAGATAATTAAGAACACAGGAAATTAAGAAGAGGTAAAGTGTTTAACAATGTATAAAGCAAATTTAAAAGATAGTCAGAAAAGTGTAGGTAACAAGAAAAGTATTATGACTAAGGATAAAATAATATATATAGTATATGGAAAACATGTAAATTTATAGAATCATGCCCAATCGCCTAGGAATTGAAAAAAAAAAAAAAAAAAAATCAAGTACAATAATATCCTCATCATGAATGAATGAATGAATGAAAAAATTATAAATTTTATTGAGAAGTGAAGCTAGGAATCTAGGTCAAGAGTGGTAGGGAGGCTGGACTGTGGACGAGCCGGCATGACCCACCTCCTCTACCAATCCTGATTTTAAGTGAATATTGGGGTGGATCTACCGTTAGTTCTTGTCGTTAGGAATGTGGGTCTGGGGGGCGAGCTGGCCCGGGGCCAGTTTTGGAGGGGGGGTTTAAGTGGTTTCGGTCGGGGGTAGTGATAGGGGGGTTTTAAAGATGAAATGGGCCGGTCGAGTCGGGGTTGTTGTTGCGGAAGAGGTTGGTGCTGGGGAGGGGTTGAATTGTGTAGAGAGTTGTGGTCGTGAGTGGGGTTTGGGGAAGGGTGAGTAAGGCTGAAGGTTGAGAGTTTACTATGATCGGGTGGTTTGGAGGTTTGGGGTGTGGGGATTTGATAGGGAGATGGTGGGGGGGGTCTGGGCAGGCAGGGTTGTGGTTTGAGAGGGGTTGAATTTAGACTGATTTTATTTCCGGGAGAGACATGGATGGGATTTCGAGGAGTGGTTGAAGTTGAGAGGTTGATTATGTTGTTTGGGGGGAGAGAGAGAGTGTTTTGGGGTTTAGCCAAGGTGGAAAAAGTTTTGTGGTTGGATTGGGATGGGAGTGGTATTTCGTCGAGCGGGATCTTTGGGGGGGGAATTTGGGGCGGGTGGGGTAACGGTGAAGAGGGAGAGGTTGAAAGTTTAGCTGGGCTCATGATGGTGGGGGACCGACTGGTGAGCAGGTGTTCGGTACGCATGAGGGGGGGGAAATCACTTTGGTGGGGGTCACGCGTGAGGGGGGGATTAACGGCGCGTGTGGGAGGATCCGAGTGGTGGGGTGTGTCGGTGGCAGTGACGGTTTGCTTAGAGGTTATCTGGGGTTGGTGGGTTTGTCTGTCATGAGGGGGTGAGGGAATGTGGGGGGGTGGGGATAGCGGTGAAGAGGGGGAGGTTGATAGTTTAGCTGGGCTCATGATGGTGGGGGACCGACTGGTGAGCAGGTGTTCGGTACGCATGAGGGGGGGGGAAATCACTTTGGTGGGGGTCACGCGTGAGGGGGGGATTAACGGCGCGTGTGGGAGGATCAGAGTGGTGGGTGTGTCGGTGGCAGTGACGGTTTGCTTAGAGGTTATCTGGGTTGGTGGGTTTGTCTGTCATGAGGGGGTGAGTCAAGTGTGGGGTTTTGAAGTTTATTAGGGGTGTGAATTGTGAGGGGGTGGAAGGGAGCTACTGACGGAAAACTGTCACAAGGGAGATTTTGTTGGTGGGGGAATAGCTGAGTATTTCTGGGGGAAGGGGGGGAACATAGTTGGGTCCTTAGGTCGTCACGCGTGAGGTGAGGATTAACGGCGCGTGTGGGAGGGTCAGGGTGGTGAGAGGTGAGCGAGTTAGGAAACGGGATTTGTTGGGGGGACTGCGGCGGGTTGGTGGGGGAAGAGTTAGGTGTAGAACAGGGGTTATTGGTAGAGGACTGATCTATTGATTTGGGGTTGTTAACAGGACGAATTTTAGGAATCTTCTTGGTGGCAGTCACGGTCTGGTTAGCGGTTATCTGGGGTTGGTGGGTTTGTTTGACATTAACAGGACGAGTTTGGGGAATTTTCTTGGTGGCAGTCTCGGTCTGGTTAGAGGTTATCTGGGACTGGTGAGTTTGTTTGACATGAGAGGGCGAGTCAAGTGTGGGGTTTCGAAGTTTTCTAGGGGTGTGAATTGTGTGGGGGTGAAAGGGGGCTACTGACTGAAAACTGTCACAAGCTACCGACGGAAAACTGTCACAAGGGAAATTTTGTTGGTGGGGGGATAGCTGAACATTTCTGGGGTCATGGGGAAAATATGTTGTGGTAGGCCTACATAGGTAGGCATAGCTAGAATACGGGGCTTGTTGGGGGGGCTGCGGAGGGTTGGTGGGGGGAGAGTTAGGTGTAGAACAGGGGTTATTGGTAGAGGACTGATGTATTGATTTGGGGTTGTTAATAGGACGAATTTTGGGAATTTTCTTGGTGGCAGTCACGGTCTGGTTAGAGGTTCTCTGGGACTGGTGAGTTTGTTTGACATGAGAGGGCGAGTCAAGTGTGGGGTTTCGAAGTTTTATAGGGGTGTGAATTGTGTGGGGGTGGAAGGGAGCTACTGACTGAAAACTGTCACAAGCTACCGACGGAAAACTGTCACAAGGGAAATTTTGTTGGTGGGGGGATAGCTGAACATTTCTGGGGTCATGGGGAAAATATGTTGTGGTAGGCCTACATAGGTAGGCATAGCTAGAATACGGGGCTTGTTGGGGGGGGCTGGGAGGGTTGGTGGGGGAAGAGTTCACTGGGGTTTGGACTTTCACCGGAAGTCATTTTGGAAGGGTGCACGGAGTCTTGGATAGGGGCTAAAAGGTTGGATAGGGGATTCATCGAACTGCGTAGGCATTCTTCTCTGATGGCGAGCATATGTTCTTCGAATAAGCCATACGGGTCGAGATGGGCGGTGATGTGGGGTGGGAGGATGTTTAACAATGCGGTGAATAAGAGTTCATTTTGTTGGTCGTAATCTTCATAGCTATACGTGGTCCTCACGTATCTGTAGAGTTGTATGAGGGTCACATTTATATCCCCTTCATACTTGATCTCGTCGACTTTTATTATTTTGGGGGCGACGGGGGAACCCAAAAGTGGATCTAAAGTCCGGATCACGAAGGATCGAAACTGGTTCCAGGTACTCTCTGGCGTATTCTGTGTCACCATTTGGTGAATAAATTCTTTAAAGGTAGGCTTATCAACAAGTTGGGAAACGGCTTCTCCCAACTGTACAATATGCAAAATTGCCATGGCGATTTTTTCGCGGTCATTATAAAGTACCACATCGTACACTGGCTTTATTATGTCTAAGTAACTGGTGATATCATATGTGTTTACATCATACTTGGGAATGTGTGCGAGTGGCTGAAGATTTCGCGATGTTGCCATGCTTCTACTGTTCCAAACTTGCAGTGTAATGCAACCTTTTATCCGAATCAAGAACCACCGCTGCCGCCAATGTTATGCCCTGTTTTTCTACAGGTTTAACTTGGGTAATGTGAGTTCTAAATTGACTGGGTATATAAGGCTGCATGCACAATACAAGATATGAGGAATAGAGAACACAAAGAAACACATGGTAGCAAGTTACATGATCACGTTTATTGATATACCACTGCAGAATACTTGTGTAAGACAATATAATAGAATTGAACAACACTAGCATAAGTGGATCTGGATGGAGCCTAGTCTCCCACTTCCAACGTTCAGGTATTAATCTTCTGATCACTGGCTTTGATTTCACAGGTTTATATACCGAAGACCATCAATGTTACTTATAGATTCATATTCACTGTTAGATTTATTACTGGTAGCTCTGGTGCACAAGTAGTAGTTCACAGACTAGATTAGACACGCATTTTTAGAGCACGGGAATTCTAGTAACCTCAGGAGGTACTGATCTAAGTTTTATATCCTTGTCTCAGAAATACATAGAACGCAAATCAGTGGGCGAACGTTAGATATCACTAGAGTTTTAATATCTGAATAAGGTAATTACGAGAGTCAAGGTCGCCTGTTAATTAAAGAGCACTGATCGCTTAGTATGTCCCAAATGGAATGGTTAAGTATGAATTACACTGGGCAAGGTCTTAGCCACTTCGTAGAAATATTAATTAGTGAATCTAAAACAGCACAGTAATATGTAGTACTGCTAAAGGGAATCTTGGGTAGTATCTGATGGGTCTGGTCCTGGTTATCTTGCGTCCATGATGTTGGGGGCTAACGACTGGTTCCGCGGCCGTCCAGGGGGGCCATATGTGTGAAGTTCTTCAATACGTGGGCAGGTCCTTCTATCCAAATCTGCCACGGAGTCTGCCGGTTCTGGGATCTCACTCCGGAACAACACAAGGGCAGAGCTAGAAATTAACTGCAGGGTAGTGACCCCTGGTTGGTGTCTAGCTTTCAACTGATTTGACTGGGGGCGGGAGTTAGATTTATAGGCTCGGTTCTGGACCCTGTAGACAGTAGGGATCTCGAGTCTTATGGACTTAATTGAGCTCTCAATAGATATGGGGACTAGGTAAGATGGTATTTACTGTTGTGGCACAGGGCGATAGGAAGCCTTTATATTTTCATATAACTGAGCCTTAGTAAGAGGTACTATTTTGGCTATACTGGACGTATTTAGGGGAGAGAGACTGGATCTACTTTGCGAGGAGGATGGGGACAGCTGTGATAGGAGCGTCTCTCTAGATTGTTCAATCTTCATTCTATGGTATAGCTGAGGTGCTAATTTAGTGATCAGAGCATGCAAGAAAGGTAAATGGTTTATTGTGAGTTAATAGAGGTTAGTAAAGGTGTTAGTCATTCATGGTTAGTTCATCGATAGGAAGAATTCCTGTGCTACCTGGCAATGACTCGAAAGTCAAAACAGGGGCCAGGTATACCTCCGCGGGGGTGGGGGTCTCCCTCCTCGGGTGGGCAAAAAGGGGAGCTGGGCGCCCTCTCTCTGATATAGTCGTCCGGCGGCTGTGGCTAGGGGCTTGCCATATCACCAGTGTTTGTAATAACCCTCTGTGTATGAGACAGATGGGAGTGTCTTTAATACCAAAACCGAAGGTGCCTTAGCTAGCTGGTTTTACTCGGCTGGTTGTTAATTGTAGGGTTTGCTGGATATGGTGGAGACTGGGTTGCTAACTCTGCCACATTTATCTGGAAGTATGGCAATAGAAGTTAGTTACTGGCGGGGCGGCTAGCCTCGCACCGACGACCATTGGGTGCAGGGTTGTGAATGTGTTGTAAGAGAATAGATGGCATGCAAGGGGCTAGTAAAGTTCTAATGTTGTTCTGGCCTACTAAGTGAAGGTAGGCTGGATAGGAGTATATATAAAAGGTTGGAGAGCGTTAGTAACGGACAATTCAAGGATCTTCAAGAGGTATGAGAGAGAGGCTAGGTCGGACAAGAGTCGAGAAGCGCGGGTGTCTTAATGAGAGGGGGGGGGGGGAGTTCAAGGGCTACAGGGAAATTTTGCCCCTAAGGTCCCTGGGCGTGGGGGTGGCATTAGGCTACAATTGATATGGAAGTTTGAAAAGGCAGTAGAATACGTTAGCCAAATGCTACCGGGGAATGCAACTATGGGGTGGTATATGAGTCTGGAAAAGATAGAGTTATGTGATCAGTCAGAGGGTTATGGATACTATTAGTTGGCCCTGGGAACTGCGTTTTCTATTAAATATAAAATACCACCCACAGCGGCAGTTCGTAGGGGTACTTAGTTATTGTTTCGGGGTACTTATGACAGATACTGGTAACCAGGTTATCTTATACAATCTCTGGTTGGGGTAAGAGGTGTAAGACACGAAATAAATTGGCGTAGTGTGGGCTGTGGATACGAAGGAGGCAAGGGGAAGACGTATGACAATTGTGGAAAGTAAATGGAAAAAGGTGAACACAATGGCGGAGAAAAATACTTAACCTAAGGATTGCATACATAGATTTATGGGGCGATGGGTCTTCAGAAGCTTAGTCTGGCAAGACAAGATGTTAGGGAATGTTAATATTAATACTTAGTTACTAGAGGAGCAATGCAAGGGGCGACTGAGCACGGGTTACATATATCTATACTCGTCATGGAAAATGATATACGAGGTCTAGGGACAAGCGTGGGTGTTTGAACTTCTAAGATATATAACATCTACTTCTCGGATGTAAGAACATACATAGATATATTTATGGCTGTCTGATGTGTTGGCATTGGCTCAACGTCGGGACAGGGCATGTTTTTAATATGAATGTATATTCTTATTCATCATCTTTGTAGCAAGGACAGTGCCGCTATGTCGTATCAATGCTGGTGGCAGTTAATATTATAGACTTAGTTACTAGAGGAACAATGCAAGGGGCGACTGGGCACGGGTTACATATATCTATACTCGTCATGGAAAATGATATACGAGGTCTAGGGACAGCGTGGGTGTTTTAACTTCCAAGATATAACATCTACTTCTCGGATGCAAGAACATACATAGATATAATTATGGCTGTCTGATGTGTTGGCATTGGCTCAACGTCGGGACAGGCATGGGTGTTTTTAATATGAATGTATATTCCTGTTCATCATCTTTGTAGTTAGGAGTGTAGGACACAAGGGGGTTAGTGTACGTGAGGTGTGGAAAATGGTCAGTTTTAGAAAAGGTAAATGGGTGTGTCCTGGAGCTGTTTAGCCCTGCGGGCTTGGGCCTGTCTGGAATGGCGGGCTCGGTCAGCTGGTCCTTTCGTTCTGTGGACCTTTCCTTTGGTGTTTCTGTGTGGTGTTCGTTCATGGCTTCTGTGTTGGGCTTCTCGTTCTGGGGCATTTTACTTAATTAAAAGAAAATGAAAGAACTCGTAAGTATTAATATAAAACAATAGTATTACTTTCATCATAACCCAACTACTTAAAGAGTTGCTTTAGTCCACAAGTCAGTCAACTAAAATAGTTAAGTACATAATAGTAGCGTTAACGTTAATTCCCAATCAAATAGTTAAGTACATAATAGTAGCGTTAACGTTAATTCCCAATCAAATAGTTAAGCACATAATAGTAGCGTTAACGTTAATTCCCAATCAAATAGTTAAGTACATAATAGTAGCGTTAACGTTAATTCCCAATCAAATAGTTAAGCACATAATAGTAGCGTTAACGTTAATTCCTAATCACATATCTCACTAACCAACATAACGTAAGTGTTTACACCGAACACACTTAACACACACTTATATAATCTGACTGGCAGTCACAATCCCATTATAATACTTCACCCCGTCTTCCTCCAGCTGCAAGTTCACCTTCCCAACTCCAAATGAGACTGACTTGAATGCCCACTACTCGGGTCTTATATACTAAACAATGATGGTGTAGGAACGAATCAGGAGGCGGCTGATGGTGCGCGCCCCAATCACAGCTCCTCGAGTTGCGTAGCAGGTGCGTGGTCCAATGGAGTCTCCTGACGTCGATCATACGTCATAGCGTCGGGTCATCGAAGTAGTTTGCAGGGTCCCCTATGACGCACGCAGGTGTGAAGGCTTGTTTGCTGGTATGCGGACGAGCTGGTTTCCCACTCACTGGTTCGCTCGCTGGTCTGCTTCGCCGCCTGGGTAGTTTGGCACTCCTTCAACTCTTAATTCTAATTCTTAAATAAACATACAGGGCTCCGTATGTCAGATATATGTCATATATATATATATATATATATATATATATATATATATATATATATATATCAGCAACAACAACAACAACAACAACAAGTAATGAAGAGTCCGATGTGACGCCACCTCGGCTCAATCACAGTCTACAGATATATCTGTAGACTGTGGGCTCAATAACCCTTTAACAGAGGCTGACGTTTCCTAATTCGGCGCCAGTAACTCGCTCCACCGAAACTGTATGTTGAAGATGATCTAGTTTACTGCAGCAAGGGGGGCGAGGGGGGCTTTGGATTATTCGGCCCCCCAGCCAAACTATATAATTATGCCGTCTCAAATTAGATGTATGTAGAGGCGGGATTGGAAGAGCTGGAGGGAGGGAGGGAGGGGGGGGGGGGGAGGAGGCGGATGAATGTACAGTATTACCGATATTGAGGACCAAAGTGTGTTTCCATTCTTGGTGGGGTACTACTGGTAATCCAATGGACCCGGGTTTTATATCCCAATATGTCAATGGGAAGATATTATTGGGATGGAATTTGTGCTGTACCTAGTTTCAGTGCATTACCACAGCACACCGAAATGCCAAAAAAAAGTACCCTCATTGTTCCTTGATTAATAGCATTGTATGAATATTCCCATACTCAATACATGTTACAGGGGGGCAATGCCTAGTGAGCTAATTGCTCAATAGGTGGTGTTCTGAGAGTGAGGGTCCGCATCTGGGGGATGAGACGGTGAAGCGCAGAGGCAAAGCGCCTTCAGAGATGGGGTTGCTTCGAGCCATGAATAGGTGCTTCGCATGTCTCACTCCCTAGACTGGAACAAAACCTCACGGGCCTCATCCTGTTCAGCGGTGGAGTGTACAGGCTCTCAGCCTATGCCCGAGAGGGAGTAGTTGGAATATAGAAAAAAAAAAAAAGTATCGTAGTAATGCTTCGGACGACGGAGTTCATTGGTTTTAATACATCGGCCCTACTCAGAGTGTTGGAGGGTAAAGTTTGGTGTGTGTGTGTGTGTGTGTGTGTGTGTGTGTGTGTGTGTGTGTGTGTGTGTGTGTGTGTGTGTGTGTGTGTGTGTGCGTATTATGTGTGTGTGTGTACATTTTAGAATTTCTGGAGTCAAGAAATAAGTCAATCTAATTACATAATACTGTATAGTACATTTCTCTCTCTCTCTCCCAACAAACACACATCCACACACTCAGACTCTCTCTCTTTCTCTCTCTCCCCAACACACACACAGGAGGAGTTGATAACAATTGCACAGTCAACTTGCAGGGCCGGGATTTTACTCCACCTTTCTGTAAAGGTTAGCCCTCCCTGTATTAAATCTCCTTGGGAAGGTAATATTTACTGAGTGACCGAGGTGGGGTGAGCTATGGCTGTGGGAGGGGGAGGGGGGATAAAGGGGTCACTTGGGTCATACAGTCTATATATATTTTACACACACACACACACACACACACTAAAACATACACACAAAACCCTTCTGAATGTGTTGAATCAAAGCCTCCCCCGGGGTCCCCTAGACAGCCGACCATTGGAAGGATTGTGATAGTCGGCCAACACGAACATTGAAATACATCAAATGGCTGGGGAATGGACCTCACTTCCTGCTGGGCTGGGGAAAAAAAGAAAACAAAAAGAAAAAAATGCTGAGCTCTGGAACACTCTCCCAAAATCAGTCTTTCCCTCCTCCTATGACTTAAATTGCTTCAAACTCTGTGTGTCCAGGCAATTTGGCTCGAACGTTACTTGATTTTGGCCCTGTCACTCTTTCAACTATAGGGGAGATACTCGATACAGGCAGTTCTGCCTTTTGTTTCCCTCACTCAAATAGATTTTTTGTTTTCGATACTGAATGCCTAATATGTGAAACTATTCTGTCTACATCCTATTTCGGTAAGTCAGTCTCTCGCTGTCTCTCTCTCTTTTCTATGTGTATGAATGATACAAAAGGCAGTCTGCCTTTTACCCTTTGACGAGTGTCTCCTCCAAAGCCAAAAGAGTGTCAGAGAGCCAAATTCAAGAGGCATTAGGGTCAAACTTTAAAGTGCCTGGACACTTGATGGTTAAAACAGAAAATATGCTAATTCTTGGGTTAGAGAGCTGGATATAATAGGAGTAGGACTTTGTTGAAAGGCGGGTACCTCGTACTCGCCGCAAGGGAGGGGATAGGCACTTCGAGAGCTCTAAAGAACACTGATTGTTGTAATAGTTATAGAAGAGTGAAAAAGATGCAATATTGCGGCGTGTAGAAAGAATAGGAAGGGAGTTGACGAGGAGAAATGCTTTTAACTCTACTCTTTCGAGAATTGTGGTATGGGTGGAATCACCTCACACATGTGAACAATACTCGATATATGGGCACACTGTTCCCCTGTACAGAGCAAGAAGCTGTGCGATGGTGAAAAGCCCACGGAGGCGGTTGAGCACACCTAACTTCTGGAAAGCTGTTTTAGCATGAGTGGTAATATGATCTTCCAAAGAAAGGTATGTATCCTGCTACTATCTATATACTCAATTTCAAGCCAAAGGTGGATGTTGCATGTATGTGTGCAACAATTTTTCTTTTTCTCGTGTTCCCAACTTTCTTTTGAATTCTCTACTCTCTGGCTAAAGCTTTCTTATTACTCTCAAACTAAATATTTCTGCACTGTTTATCTCTCCCATAATTCTACTGACTATCCAAAATTCTTTGACTAACTTCTGAAGTGGAACTCATTCTATCCATCTCTCCTTTTACAGAAATCTCCATCTTAGGAGATTTCATTGTTCATTTTTAGATAGTAAGATGGCGGGAGGGATGAAGGGTGTGGGCGTAGCCCTCTCTCTATGTATCATCCTTCTCAACATCCAGAGGGGCTGTGCTGATATACAGGTGCAGAGAGGACCGGTAGTGTACCAGGTCAACACTAAACAAGTATTGAGGGACCTCGTCACACAGAAATCACACACGAGTGAAATTTCTGTCACCATTCCTGCCTGGTCTATTTCATATATCGGGAAGACGCCACGGCTTGGCAAGTACTCTGGCACAACCTCGCTGCAACACCTATTGTGCTACACTCTAATTAGCTGCAGAGATGTAGAGACCAACCCCGGCCCTAGTTCAACGTTGAAGAAACCTCACCACCAAACAAGTAAGGCAGACACCGACATTTCAACAGTCCCTAGCAGTAAAATTCGTTATAACAAACTGGGCCAGCAGGCACCCAAGTCTCCCGTCACGCTCCAACTCACAACTAAGACCGCAGGGCAACCGCCAGCACAGTGCCAACACTCTACCTACTCAACATTACCCTCAACTGTATCATCACTACCACAGATATCGGTGACCCAAGTAACACAACATGCAACCAGAACACCCAAACAAGCAGGAAGCTCTAGCAAACATATCGACAATGAAGTAACAGCAACGAACAAGAAAGACAACAAGAGAAACCACCCACCCCCCACAACACGACGCTGCTGCACAACAAATCAACCAAACCTACTACAACACAACCCAACACTATCGGCGATCCAGGTAGCTCAACATGCAACCAGAACAGCTAAAAAAGAAGGGATCAGTCGCAACAACATCAACAATAAAGCAACAACAACGGCCAAGAACAAGGACATCAAACAACAAATACAGGTAGGGGTGGGAGGGGGGCAAGGGGGAGCCACAACCTGTCCCCATCTCACGCGCTCACACACCATCAGCCGCTCACGGCGCACAGCTGATCACCACACCGCCAGACGTACGATGAACAGTAACAGGAAAATATGTATAGTGTGCGATATTGGATTCAACAAAAGGAGTACAATGTCACAATGTAGTAGATGTAATGAAACAGTACACGATCGATGTACTTACGTTACTAGCAGAAAAGAAGTGGAATGCGATAAATGTAGAGAAGTAGCTATTAAAGGTCCTAAAATCATTTGTGAAATATGTGAATCACTCATAACAAGAAAACAAAGGATCCTAAACTGTGTTAAGTGTAAAACTGTAGCTCACATGAAGTGCATCTCTAAGAAGACCAACAGTGAAGAACGGGAATTCCTATGCAACATATGTGCCTTGCATTCATTACCGAATATTAATGTAAATGAACCAATTAATATTAACAACTCAGAATCCAGCCAGGACACATTCAAAATCAAAGATGAATACAGAATGTTCACCAACAAAGGGCTCCATCTTATCCACATTAACGCCAGATCAATGTACCATAAATTGTCAGAAATTAACTTGTTAGCTAATAAGGCCAAAGCTTCAATAATTGCAATCACAGAAACCTGGCTGGATTCAAGTATAAACGATGGTGAAATAAACATTCAAGGTTTCAATATGGTTAGGAATGATCGCAATAGGCATGGGGGAGGAGTATGTCTGTATGTAAAAAACAACCTCACACACACAACTAGGACCGACCTCCATGTAGAAAATCACGAAGCTCTGTGGATCGATCTACACCTGCCGAGGACAAGACCCATCACAATTGGGGTATGCTATAGGCCACCAAACGACACACAATTCTTGACCAAATTTGAACGAACTTTGTCATCGCTAGACCCTCGGAATGAATCCATTATACTAGGGGATTTTAACCTGTGTTACAAACAACGAAATGATAGGCTTGTACGAGAATATAGGCATATACTGACAATGCACAATCACAAACAACTCATCACAACCCCCACACGTATCTCTGAGAACACTGCCACAATATTAGACCACATAAACTGTAACAGAGAGGACAAAATATCCCAATCAGGGGTTATACAGACTGGGATAAGTGATCACTTCGTCACATATTGCACACGAAAAACCACAAAAATTACCCTAGAGAATCACAAGGTTATCAAAACAAGGTCACTCAGAAACTACAATAAAGAAACATTTCTGGACATTTTATGGAATACAGACTGGTCTCCAGTGTTTGGAAGTACAAACGTTAATGACGCATGGGTTGGCTTCAGAACCATCATCACAAACATTTTAGACGAAATAGCTCCTCTGAAAGACATACGAATTAAAGCAAGGTCAGACCCATGGATCAACAATGACATACTACACCATCTGGAACACAGAGACAATCTGTTAAAAAGGCTAGCGAAACATAGACAGGATCAAGGTCTGAAACATGAGTTCAACAGGGCCAGGAATAAACTAAGTAGGAAAATAAAATCAGCGAAAACTAATTATTTTCACAATAAGGCAGAGGAATATCAGAATAACCCAAAGAAACTATGGAGGCACCTAAAAACAACAGGCTACAGCAACAAGACAAGGGATGGTGATGGGCTGGTCTATCAGAGTGAGAGCTGAGCAATCTCTGCCATACCCATAGCTTACTCTGACTGTTCCTTTAACTTATATATTTTCTAGATCTCAAGTGACGGCGTCTCTTCCGTGGATTGACCTCCCAATCTACCAAGATTGGAAGCCAAAGCGTCACATTTTTCCCTTGCCCCTCAACTTTCTCTTCATAATTGCTGAGGGGCACAGGGCCCTGGGTGGGGCTTTGGTTTCCCGGGCGTTTCCGCACCCTCCTTAGCTCCCCGCCATGGAGTGGCTTCGGTCACCCAGGCTTTATTGTGGTCGGCGGGGAGGGTTCTGTGGGGGCATTCGGTTATGACCTTGGAATTGCTTGGGGCCTTGGGGCTGTTCGGCCAGGCAGCTTGGGGAACAACAACAACAACAACAACAAGACAAGGGATTCGTCTAACACTAATATTGCTCTCACCATTAATGATCAGGTTTGCCACGATAAACGACAAATTTCAACCTACTTCAACTCCTTCTTCACCTCCATAGCAAACACACTTGCACAGAACCTACCTCAACCTCTCAATAAATACACGACAACAACGGCCACCTTTCGAAATTTCTACAGAGATAAAGACATACACCCGAACACATTTGGATTGCAAAATGTTACACCAAAATACGCTTTTGACGAGCTGTCTAACCTAAATGTACATAAAAGCACAGGACCAGACAAAATTCCTGCCAAATTTCTACGAGATGGAGCCATTGGTATAGCAGTCCCCCTAACCCACATCATCAACTTGTCAATTAACACCAACACTGTACCTGCTGAACTGAAGGAAGCTATTGTAACCCCTCTATTCAAGAAAGGAAATAAACTAGAAGTTGGTAACTACAGACCAGTTAGCATATTATGTATTGTATCTAAAATCCTTGAAAGAGCGGTATACACCCAAATTGAACACTACCTCAAACAAAATGATCTATTCTATAAGTTTCAATCAGGTTTCAGATGCATGTACTCGACAGACTCCTGTCTCATCCACTTAACGGATCACATTCGTAAAGAAATGTCTAAAGGTAACTACACCGGTATGGTTCTTCTTGATCTACAAAAAGCGTTTGACACAGTAGACCATGATATCCTATGTAATAAACTACAAGCAATGGGCATAGGGTCTGTGAACTGGTTAAAATCTTATCTTAGTGGTAGAACCCAAAGAGTCAAAATTGATGATAATATATCTGATCCTATGCCAATTAACTGTGGGGTCCTGCAGGGAAGCATCCTTGGTCCCTTACTCTTTCTCTGTTATGTGAACGACATGGAACTGAGCGTTTCATGTAAATTATTACTGTATGCAGACGACAGCGTGCTTCTGGTTTCAGGAAAAGACCCAATAAGTATTGCCGCTTCACTTTCCAAAGAACTAGAATCATGTAGTGAATGGCTAGTGGACAATAGACTATCTCTTCACCTGGGCAAGACGGAAGCCATCTTATGTGGAACAAAACGCAAACTGAAAGACATTGTGGGCTTCTCGGTCAACTGTAATGATATTCCTATAACAACAGTGTCACAAGTTAAATATCTCGGACTAAAACTGGATGCGAGTTTGTCAGGTGAAACAATTTTGGAATCTATCCTGAGTAAGTGTAGAGCACATATAAAATACCTGTATAGACAGGTGGGATGCTTGCCCACGGCGACCAAAAAGACCCTCTGCCAAGCGCTTGTTCAATGTCATTTTGACTATTCTGTGTCATCCTGGTACTCTGCATCATCTAAATCAGCACAGCACAAACTTCAGGTCACTCAAAATAAAATGGTTAGGTTCATGCTGAACCTAGGACCCAGATCACATGTTGGCCAGGAACAACTTCAGTCACTAGGTATGCTCAATGTCTCTGACAGGGCCAAACAAATCAGGCTCACTAATGCCTTCAAAATTTTCTATGACAGAGCTCCAGAGTATCTAAAGAATGATTTTGTTAAAGCAAATGAGAGGAGTGGACATAATACAAGAAACAGGATGTTAGGATGTTTAATTTTAAGGTCCCGAGAATCCAAGGACAGGGTAAGCAAACATTCTTCTTCACCGCCATCAAAGACTGGAACGACATACCTTAGTCAGTCCGTGAAAAGAGAACACTGTATTCCTTCAGACGTAGCCTGAAGGAACACCTGAACCGGACAGCTGCGAGAAGGGAGCACCAAGCTTATGTCTAATACTAAATGCGACATAAGAGATAGACAAACCAAACTGAAATGATTACTGATTACGGATTACTGATATTTACTATAGGATGTGAGGTATCTTAAAATAACCCCCTAGAAATACTTTCTCTAAAGTATCTATTTCTTTATCCTCCCCTTTTTCCCCAGCTAACCTAATCCCACAAGGACCCCAATGGAAATACGCCTTACGGCCTTATTGGGCTATCCTTAGTTGGAATTATGCAAGGCTGGTACATGTCATATTTGTAACATACTATATGGTACCAACTCTGTAAATTGCTAACTGAATAAATATTATTATTATTATTATTATTATCACCGCCAATGGATCACCCCCCACTTCACTGACGAACCAGGTGAACAAGCTTACATCTTTTCTATCCTTAAATGACCTATAGCAGTCAGTCCAGCACCATATTCCTGACTGCCTTGGAGAGCACTCCAACAATCTTGACTTATTACTAACTTCTAATCCTTCTACTTATGCTGTAAACCTTTTCTCTCCACTGGGCTCCTCCGATCACAACCTTATCTCTGTTATCTGTCCTATCCGTCCGGCTGGCTAGTTGATAGCGTGCCTGTTTCCCATCTTGCAGGTCTCGCGTTCAATCCCCACTCATGTTGAAATGTTTTTCTGAGATATAGCAGGCGGTTACCGTCTCCCCATGAGCAAGGGAGATGGGTCATGGTCTTTGGTTGATTAAAGAAGTGTCAAGTGCTTGAGAATCCTCGAAGAAGGAGATACGGGCGCTATATAAGTAACCAGACGATTATTATTATCATTATTATCTCTCCAGTACAACCATTCGATCCTCCCAGCCGGCGGCGCTTGTGGCACTTTGGTGCTGCCGACTGGGAGGTTCTTTGGCAGTGCTTCCTTGATTTCCCATGGAATGATTTTTGCGTCCATGGCCGGGGACTCTCGGAGTGTGCTGAGCACATAACCGAGGCGATCCTCTCAGGCATGGAGGCCAACAATCCATTTTCCTAATCTGTCTAATGCAAGATAATCTTGGTTTACTCACACTTGTTCTACTGCTGTCTGCAATAAGGAGGAAGCATTCAAACGGTACCGTCTCCATCAAACTCAATTATCTCGTGCATTTTATGTTTCTGCCTGGAATCAAGCCAAATCTGATCTTCGACTAGTGAAAAAGTCTTTTATCAATAATAAACGTTCTGAACTTTCCATCTCTGGCTCTTCGCAAGCTTTCTGGCATCTAGACACAAATCTCTCCAACAATGTTATTTCCTAGTCTTTCCCTCTTCTATTCCACTCTGACAGCACCACCACCACGGAGAAGGTTTTATCAAGAAAGATCGTGTGAAAAAGATACACCAAAAATATTTAGAGAAGATGAAGGATTGATTTGTATATTGTTGAAGAGTAGGCCTAATTGATAGTCTTGTGGAAGATTGGGATGGGTGGATAAATTGGGTCTTGTAAATAGATACACAGACAGATAGATATACAGATAGAATCACAGACAGATAGATACACAGACAGATAGATTCACAGACAGATAGATACACAGACAGATAGATACACAGTCATATAGATACACAGTCATATAGATACACATACATATAGATACACAGGCAGATAGATACACAGACAGATAGATACACAGTCATATAGATACAGTCATATAGATACACATACAGATAGATACACAGGCAGATAGATACACAGTCATATATTATACACATACAGATTGATACAAATACAGATATATACACAAACAGATAGATACACATACAGTACATATATATACACAGCCAGATATATCTAAATACAGATAGATACACAGACAGATAGATACACAGACAGATAGATACACAGACAAATAGATACACAGTCATATAGATACACATACAGATATATACTACACAGTCATATAGATACATATACAGATATATATTACACAGTCATATAGATACACATACATATATATATTACACAGTCATATAGATACACATACAGATATATATTACACAGTCATATAGATACACATACAGATATATATTACACAGTCATATAGATACACATACAGATATATACACAGATAGATGGATACACAGACAGATAGATACACAGACAGATAGATACACAGACAGATAGATGCACAGATAGATGTACAGATAGATACACAGACAGATAGATACACATACATATATACACACAGATAGATACACAGACAGATAGATACACAGGCAGATAGATACACAGGCAGATAGATACACAGGCAGATAGATACACAGACAGATAGATACACAGACAAATAGATACACAAATAGATACACAGACAGATGGATACACCGACAGATAGATACACAGATAGATATATACACAGACAGATAGATACACAGACATATAGATACACAGATTGATACATACAGAGATAGATGCACAGACAGATAGATACACATATAAATATATACTGTACATTGTTAGAGTTAGGTTAGATCCAAAAATAAATTTGTCTGCCATTTAATATAATTTTCTTTAGTAACAATATCACTATAGAAAACGATTAAACTAAATGGGGTAACATGTTTATATTAAGAATGTCGACATTCAAATTATTCAAACTATTGTTATGTTTGTGATTTGGTGAATTATTCAAAGCAATATATGTTGCACAAATATATAATATAATATAATAATAATAATACAAATATATAATACTAATTACGATTAACAAGTAAGATGTCTATAATTTGACACTCTTGGCCCCGTTGGATTATTGTCCAGTTTACCATCGTCAAGGAAGGTGTTGTTCACTTACCTCCTCACAAACTTTACTACGATCATCCATCGCGTTAAGTCTTCTTTAATAGGTGTCTTATTTTAGCATCACCGGCTTATTAGGCTACTTCTCAGGAGTAGGCCTAATCTATTAACTATATTAATGGAAAGAATGGAATACCAGTTGGAGCGGGGAAGTGGTGTTGGTCTAAGCCAGCACTGGAAGAATGTTGAATTGTATATGCGTGACCTCATGATCACCAACCCAGAAAAGTATAATGCTATTTTCTTGACGGTCCTGGACGATTATGCAAACGAAATGCTGGGCGAGATTGGTCGCGGCCGGAAGCGTAAGAATGAAGATCCCCAGTCCACGTTACCGCGAAAACGGGCCAAGAATTTTGATGGCGAAACGATTGAGTATGCTCGGGAATAGGGAATACTTAGTATATTAAGGATTATATTTGTTATCATGTCTGTTTGTGTTTGTTCTTTGTTTTCTTTATTATTAGTTATATGGATGTATTTATATATGGTGTATTAAAGACATAGCGATTCGTGAAAAACAGCTAATGTGCATGGCCTAATGTTGTTGGGAATTACGCTGTCTGGAAAAAAAAAAAACAAAAAAAAAAACACACACACTGAACCGAGATGGTTGTTGTTGTTGCTGTTCCCCAAGCTGCCTGGCCGAACAGCCCCAAGGCCAAGGCCATAACCGAGCACCCCCACAGAACCCTCCCTGCCGACCACAATAAAGCCTGGGTGACCGAAGCCACTCCATGGCGGGGAGCTGAGGAGGATGAGGAAACGCCCGGGAAACCAAAGCCCCACCCAGGGCCCTGTGCCCTTCAGCAATTATGAAGAGAAAGTTGAGGGGGAAAGGAAAAATGTGACGCTTTGGCTTCCAATCTTGGTAGATTGGGAGGTCAATCCACGGAAGAGACGCCGTCACTTGCGATCTTGAAAATATATAAGTAAAAGGAACAGTCAGAGAAAGCTATGGGTATGGCAGAGATCGCTCAGTTCTCACTCTGATGGACCAGCCCATCATCACATGACTAGAACCCAATCCTCTCAGCAACAGCTAGGAAAGGCCCTAGAAAGCCGCCTTTGGCGGGGGTATAGCTCCCCTATTTCAACCCCTTTCGGGGTTGGGCACCCGCTGTGGTAAATGCACATTATAACATTGTTATAGTGTACGTCTTTTGTGTTTGTTTAATCTTTTTTTTGTTTATTAGTTTGATGGATCTATTTATATAATTATGGTGAGTATTAAAGACTATAGAGATTTGTGACAAACGCCTAATGTTCATGGTCATAATTCTTGGGAATTATGTCGTCTGACAAAAAAAATAAAAAAATAAAATAAAAAATAAATAAAAGCCACTACACTACGTCACTAGTAAGCATACCACACTGTCACTACTGTAGGTTTATAAAGGTGTACAACAGCTCACAAAGGGGTGATGATCAGTTATATCCTGTTCCAAATAGATAGGCCATAAATTGTAAACCCTAACCTATGTAATTCAAAAGAGGCTAGAGCAAATGGGCTGTAAATTTCCATACCTATTCCCTGGCTTAACCTTCCTAAATGGTAGCGAGCTACGATGGTATAGGTCGATTACTCTAATAGTTTGTGAGTTATAGCGGTTAATTTTCAAGAGTTTTGTCCTAGCTATTTGACCCAGCCAATAATATAGCCTACCCTGTTCCAAAAAAGTAGGCCCAAACTCTTGAACATTAACCTCTATAACTAAAACATGACTAAGAGTGAAATGCTGGGTTTGAAGGGAATTTCATGGTCTCCTGAAATATCCCCAGGCTACCTTTAGGATCAACTTTTCCTGGTACCTGGCGCGGGGTACGAACCTCTGAAGGGAATTTAACCCCCCTAAAAACCCACAGGTTTTGAGATGCCTTGGGTGGGGTTCGAACCCTGGTTAGTGACCCAACCATCACCACCTGGCCCGCGCGCTAACCCACTGTACTACCACGGACGTACTAAAAGTATAGCAACCTTAGTCCGATTTTTAAGAACCAGGTGATAGTCTCGTGGTGTTATCACGTGATGAGTTTATTGGACTTGCCATCTCCGACTATTTTACGCTATACCTGACGTCAACTCGGGTTAGTATTATTGTGGGTGCGGGACATTTTCGAGGGCATTACATTACATCCTTCTTTAACTGGGCTAGTCCCTAGCCTATTTTAAGGTCGTAAGGTATCGTAGCTGTATTACCTCAGCAATCTCAATATTGTTGGTATAGGGTTCGCGTGACGGGTGCTCCACGTAGCTACCTGGTCACGTTCCCTAGCTGCCACCAATGAAATGCTGGGTTTGAAGGGAATTTCATGGTCTCCTGAAATATCCCCAGGCTACCTTTAGGATCAACTTTTCCTGGTACCTGGCGCGGGGTACGAACCTCTGAAGGGAATTTAACCCCCCTAAAAACCCACAGGTTTTGAGATGCCTTGGGTGGGGTTCGAACCCTGGTTAGTGACCCAACCATCACCACCAGGCCCGCGCGCTAACCCACTGTACTACCACGGACGTACTAAAAGTATAGCAACCTTAGTCCGATTTTTAAGAACCAGGTGATAGTCTCGTGGTGTTATCACGTGATGAGTTTATTGGACTTGCCATCTCCGACTATTTTACGCTATACCTGACGTCAACTCGGGTTAGTATTATTGTGGGTGCGGGACATTTTCGAGGGCATTACATTTTATGCCCTGTTTTTCTACAGGTTTAACTTGGGTAATGTGAGTTCTGAATGACTGGGTATAGAAGGCTGCATGCACAATACAAGGTATGAGGAATAGAGAACACAAAATAAACACACGGTAACACGACACAAGTTCACGTTTATTGAAATAAAGAAATAAAGAGCATAGAAAGATAGTTATATTCGTTCCAGGTGAGATCAGGGCGCACTTGATAGGCCACCAGGGAAACGGCTTTTCCCAGGTGTGGTACTGTTACGGCTATTTTATGTGCGTCCGTGGTATAAGTAATGTCAACTAAGGGTTTCACTATGTCCATGAATACTTCGATCCCATAATTTGTTTCCTCATAATTTGGGATGAAAACGTGGTTAGGTTGCGCCATGATGTTCTCGTGTTCTAGCTGTTCCAAACTTGCAATGTAATGCAACCTTTTATCCGAATCAAGAACCACCGCTGCCGCCAATGTTATGCTGGGTTTGAAGGGAATTTCATGGTCTCCTGAAATATCCCCAGGCTACCTTTAGGATCAACTTTTCCTGGTACCTGGCGCGGGGTACGAACCTCTGAAGGGAATTTAACCCCCCTAAAAACCCACAGGTTTTGAGATGCCTTGGGTGGGGTTCGAACCCTGGTTAGTGACCCAACCATCACCACCAGGCCCGCGCGCTAACCCACTGTACTACCACGGACGTACTAAAAGTATAGCAACCTTAGTCCGATTTTTAAGAACCAGGTGATAGTCTCGTGGTGTTATCACATGATGAGTTTGTTGGACTTGCCATCTCCGACTATTTTACGCTATACCTGACGTCAACTCGGGTTAGTATTATTGTGGGTGCGGGACATTTTCGAGGGCATTACAAAGAGTAATCCAGCTGATATTTCAACCACTTGGGAAGGGTCAGCCAGGGAACAGGTGTGGACATGTACAGCCCATTTACTCTTACCCGTTTTGAGTTACAGAGGTTAGGGTTCAAGATTTCTAGCTCACCTGGACTCATTCAGGTGGAGGCAAACCGAGGCAATGTTGTTTCAAGACTGAGTTGAGTGTGAGAGGGAATGCAAGATATTGTACAGTTGCCCGCATAACTTCTGTTCCTCTCGGAGACCTTATGCATGGAAATATAATGTGCATGATTGAATTACGAGTATAGTTTCTTATGCAGTGGTTAACTCATTTGATTAGTCAACTGAACATTTAAAGAAACCACACTCGCAATTCATTCATACTATCTTACTTTCGTTTTAGAAGATCCGACGAGACGCAGAACTTATGTGGGCAACTTTACATGCAGTTGTAATGTTTGGGTCATTTAAGGGTAGATGGGTCGTTTCTCTGGTCCCCCTTCCTCCTCATGTTTAGCCCCACTAGTTTTCAGATTTTATGACGTTCGGCTCATTAGTTTGGCGATTTTAAGCCCTTTCGCCCCATTTCTTTGTCAATATTAAGACCTTTCGTACCATTTAGGTGTCGATTTTTTCTTGGCGAGCATATCACCTACCACATCACCAACCACATCACCAACCATATCTCCAACCATATCACCAACCACATCACCAAACACATCACCAACCATATCCCCAACCATATCTCCAGCCACAACACCAACCACATCACCAACCACATCACCAACCATATCACCTACCACATCACCAACCATATCACCTACCACATTACCGACCACATCACCAACCAAATCACCAACCACATCACCAACTATATCACCTACCACATCACCAACCATATCACCAACCACATCACCAACCACATCACTAACCACATCACCAACCACATCACCAACCATATCACCAACCACATCACCAACCACATCACCAACCATATTACCAGCCATATATCCAACCACATCACCAACTATATCACCAACCACATCACCAACCTCATCACCTACCACATCACCAACCACATCGCCAACCATATCACCAACCATATCACCTACCACATCACCAACCATAATACCAACCATATCACCAACCACATCACCAACCATATCACCAACCACATCACCAACCATAATACCAACCATATCACCAACCACATCACCAACCACATCACCTACCACATCACCAACCATATCACCTACCACATCAGCAACCATATCACCAACCATATCACCTACCACATCACCAACCACATCACCAACCATATCACCTACCACATCACCAACCACATCAGCAACCATATCACCAACCATATCACCTACCACATCACCAACCATAATACCAACCATATCACCAACCATATCACCAACCACATCACCTACCATATCACCAACCATATCACCTACCACATCACCAACCACATCACCAACCATAATACCAATCATATCACCAACCATATCACCAACCACATCACCTACCATATCACCTACCCCATCAGCAACCATATCACCAACCACAGCATTAGAATTTGAACTCTCACACTCTATCTCTCTCTCCCTCTCACACTCACTCTCTCTCTCTCCCTCCAGTAGTTGAGAGTTTCCATGTCTGGCTACCCTTTCCTTCTGTTAACACCGTCCCCCCCCCCCCCTCCCTACTGTTAAGGGGCCGTTTTTCTATTCCCCATTCTCCCTCATGTTTAGCCTCATTTGTTTTGAGATTAAAAGACGTTCGCCCTATTAGCTTGGCGATTTTTAGAGCTTTCGCACCAATTCTTTGCCAATATTAAGACCTTTCGTGATATTTAGGTGTCATTTGTTTTTCTGGCGAACGATAGTGAGCCTGTAATTTTGGAAACTTTTCTATTGAAAAATGTACAAATTAATCTAGAAAGGGGATCTAATGAATGTTTTTTTAAGTTTGATGGAGGTCTAGGGAGGAAAATATAAAAATAATAAATAAATGATATAATCAACCAAAATATACACCGTATCCCCTTAACACCGACGCTCCCTGGCCTGTCAATACTCTCCCTGGTCTGTCTACCCTCCCTGGTCTGTCTACCCTCCCTGATTAGTCTACTTTCCCTGGTCTGTCTATACTCTCCCTGGTCTATCTACTCTCCCTGGTCTGTCTACTTTCACTGGTCTGTCTATACTCTCCCTGGTCTGTTTACCCTCCCTGGTTAGTCTACTCTCCCTGGTCTGTCTATACTCTCCCTGGTCTGTCTACCCTCCCTGGTTAGTCTACTTTCACTGGTCTGTCTATACTCTCGACCCTGGTCTGTCTATACCCTCCCTGGTCTGTCTACACTCTCTCTGGTCTGTCTATACTCTCCCTGGTCTGTCTATACTCTCCTTGGTCTGTCTATACTCTCCCTGGTCTGTCTATATTCTCCCTGGTCTGTCTACACTCTCCTTGGTCTGTCTATACTCTCCCTGGTCTGTCTATACTTTCCTTGGTCTGTCTATACTCTCCATGGTCTGTCTATACTCTCCCTGGTCTGTCTATACTCTCCTTGGTCTGTCTATACCCTCCCTGGGCTGTCTATACTCTCCCTGGTCTGTCTATACCCTCCCTGGTCTGTCTATACTCTCCCTGGTCTGTCTATACTCTCCTTGGTCTGTCTATACCATCCTTGGTCTGTCTATACTCTCCCTGGTCTGTCTATACTCTCCCTGGTCTGTCTATACTCTCCTTGGTCTGTCTATACCCTCCCTGGTCTGTCTATACCCTCCTTGGTCTGTCTATACTCTCCCTGGTCTGTCTATACTCTCCTTGGTCTGTCTATACCCTCCCTGGTCTGTCTATACTCTCCCTGGTCTGTCTATACCCTCCCTGGTCTGTCTATACTCTCCCTGGTCTGTCTATACTGTCCTTGGTCTGTCCATACCCTCCCTGGTCTGTCTATACTCTCCCTGGGCTGTCTATACTCTCCCTGGTCTGTCTATACCCTCCTTGGTCTGTCTATACTCTCCCTGGTCTGTCTATACTCTCCCTGGTCTGTCTATACTCTCCTTGGTTTGTCTATACCCTCCCTGGTCTGTCTATACCCTCCTTGGTCTGTCTATACTCTCCATGGTTTGTCTACTCTCCCTGGTCTGTCTACCGGCCCTGGTCTGTCTACTCTCCCTGGTCTGTCTACTTTCCCTGGTTTGTCTATACTCTCCCTGGTCCGTCTATACTCTCCTTGGTCTGCCTATACTCTCCCTGGTCTGTCTATACTCTCCCTGGTCTGTCTACCGTCCCCGGTCTGTCTACTCTCCCTGGTCTGTCTACTTTCCCTGGTTTGTCTATACTCTCCCTGGTCTGTCTATACTCTCCCTGGTCTGTCTATACTCTCCCTGGTCTGTCTACTTTCCCTGGTCTGTCTATACTCTACCTGGTCTGTCTATACTCTCCCTGATATGTCTATACTCTCGCTGGTCTGTCTATTCTCCCTGGCCTGTCTACTCTGCCTGCCTTCTTTATCGAGTCATTTCTTTTGTGCCGTGTTCTCACTCCTCCCTCCCTGCTTCCCTGTCCTTCCCTCTTTCCTCCCTACCTGTCCTCCTCTTTCTCGCTCCTTGCCTTAAGCAGCCTGAAGTTGGTTTGATATTTGCCCTACCCCTACCTACCTGCCTACCCTCCCCTACCCCTACATCCCTCCCTCCCTACCTCCTTGCCCTACCCCTACCTTCCTCCTCCCTCCCTTCCTTGCCCTTTCCCTCCTACCTCCCTGCCGCACTTACCTTCCTCCTCCCTCCCTACCCTCCTCTACTCTAATGTTAGAGTGTATAAGTATGTGCTGGACAGCAAGCCG
This sequence comes from Paralithodes platypus, assembly GCA_032716605.1. Classification (NCBI taxonomy): domain Eukaryota; kingdom Metazoa; phylum Arthropoda; class Malacostraca; order Decapoda; family Lithodidae; genus Paralithodes; species Paralithodes platypus. The sequence continues at coordinate 465,256 of CM064560.1, forward strand.
GAGGAGAAGCAGCAATACATGCAATGGGGAAGGTGTATGATGAGGAAGATTGTGAAGCGGTTCTGCTAGTGGATGCAACAAATGCCTTTAACACCATTAACCCATTGAGGACCAGCGAAGCATCACGTGTGTCGGCAATGTATGTAACGCTACACCCCAGCGCCGCATAGGGTGCGTCATGGTTAATTACTCAGGTCCTATGGCACCTAGAGGGCTCAGATGTGTATGAAAACTGTGTAAGTATCCCACGCAACAATGGCGATGGTTGAAAACCCTCAAAGTCCAGCCGCTTGCACGTGAGCACGCAAAAACCTGTTTTTGCATGTTTTTGCTAACCCATTTCCCCTCTTGTAATTCCGACTTTCGGGCGCCCGTAGGACCCCTTAATGACCTAGGGGATCGTTGTTTTTTTTTGGTTTTTCCTTCATTATTTTCTAACCCATTCCTGGTGCTTTCTGGATATTTTTATTTTGTTTACAACCTGCTGGTCCTTGGGTGTACATTTATTATTAACCCTTAAAAAGCGGCTCACCACATAAGTCGTATTTAATAAAGCTGGACTATGTGGCGGCGCTCGACATAGGTCGAGTGGCAATTTCAGCACGTAATGTTGCTGAGAGAGAGAGAGACAAGTGGTGGCAGGAGACTAGCGAGCGTATGACTGCTCCAGACCACCGCGGCGAACCTACTGACACAAATCTCAGCTCCCTCCTCCCTCTCTCACTCGCTACATACTGAATTATATGGGGAAAGTACCGAATTACATGCTTTTTGCACTCGCGTTGCACGGTTATTGCAAGAAAACTAGCCATCATAACAGGATCGTTATGGTGTCATTCGAAAGCTCTGTTTATGCCCTTTCAGGGATAGGTACTTGTTTTACGTTCTGGGTCTTATTTAGGCATGAAAATGATCACGTAAACAGCCCTATTTTGGCTAAAAACACCCCGCTGGGCGGTACATATAAATAAACGGCATAGGCCGCTCTTAAGGTGTTAATTAGCTGGTGCTCAGTGGGTGAATAGGGAGGCAGCTGATCAAATGCCCGAGCATCGCAAAGTACATAAAACATATATAAGGAGCCAACTAACCTGTATGTAGTGGGAAGCACAAAGAAGGAAGAAATTAAAATTCTTAAATCAAATGAAGGAACAACACAAGGAGATCCAGTGGCAATGGCGATGTACACTCTGGTACTATCTATTTTGCAGCAAAAAGTAAAACATGAGGAAACCCGAGTGAAGCAAGTGGCATATGCTAATGACCTATCTGTACTAATTGTGAAAGAAGACCAGTATGAAGAAGCGGTGCAGATTTTTGATGGAACAGAAGTGAATATTACAAAGGAGGGTCAACGCCATTTGGGAGCAGTAATAGACACAGAGGAATGCAGGAGGGTCTATGTACGAAAAAAGGTAGGAGAATGGGTATAGGAAGTGAGAACCCAGGCAGACATTGCGAAATTTGAGCCACATGCTGCATATACTGCCTTTGCATATGGTGTTAAGCACAGATGGACCTTTCTTATGAGAACAGTGTCTGACATTGGACCGATGCTCCAACCGCTGGAAGAAGAAATCAGAAAAGCATTCATACCTGCTTTAACAGAGAGGCACGGCATCACGCAAGAGCTAAGAGATCTATTAGCTCTTCCGTCAAGGTTCGGAGGTATGGGGATCATAAACCCAGTGGAGGCTGCGCCTTATGAGTACCAAAATTCCCCTAAACTTACTACGTCTCTGACAAAAAAAATACGGGAGCAAAATGAAAATGATGAGGTGGACGAAGATGAACAACGAAATGCAAGACATGAAATAACAAAGAGCAGAGAAGAGAGACAGAAACATAGTCTAGAACAAATTAAGACGGAATGTAGTGAAGAACTGAAAATGAGAGTGGAGATGGAACAAGACACAGGGCTTCAAATTGGCTCACTTCATTACCAATAAAGGAAAAAGGCTTCAGCTTAAATAAACAAGAATTCAATGATGCCATAGCTTTGAGGTATGGGTTTCCAGTTTCGAACCACTGAAATGTGCATGTGGTGAAATAAACAACTCAGACCACTGTATGACCTGTAAGAAAGGAGGATTCATCTGTATTCGGCATGATGAAGTACGAGACATCATTGCACGAATGCCGAACAAGGTGTGCCATGATGTCAGAATCGAACCGGATCTTCTGCCTATGGACGGACAGCGCTTGGCCCACAACACTGCAAATACTTCAAATTAAGCATGAGTGTACGTAAATGCTCGAGGTTTTTGGACAAGGGGCCAACAGGCTTTTTTCGACATCAGAATCTTCAACCCAAGAGCACAAACATATCGTGAGCAAGGACTCAAGGTGGCATACTTGAGAAACGAAAGTGAGAAGAAACGCGCTTATGCAGAAAGAATTTTGAACAGGGATCAAGGAAGCTTTACTCCTCTGGTCTTCTCATCGTCGGGAGGAATGTGATCTTCTGCAAGTGTCTTCTATGCCAGATTAGCTGAACAAATATCGGAGATAAAGCGCCAGCATGGAGGCCAAGTCATAACATGGATGAGAGGTCTGCATTCCTGTGTCTCAGGGGTACAAGGTCCTCCCCGCTAGTGCCTTACAGAGGACAAGAGTGAGAGACTTGGACTTTGAAATGGCCGTGACAGAGAGCCGAATTGGGGAACATCAAGGTTGAATGTAGGGATGTACCGGTACAATAAGATAAACTATTAAGGAACTAGAATAAGATAGAGTGTAACCACTTTGTAATTGTCACTTTAATAAAAAAAAAAAAAAAAAAATTGAATGAAACATGCTTACATTACTGAAATATTTGTGGACATGCAGTAATGCAAGTAATGTTCGCTCTTCTATAAATCTAAAATTACTTACTTAAGAGTTGATGTGGTAGGTGATGTGGTTGGTGATGTGGTAGGTGATGTGGTTGGTGTTACGAACTGGCACTCGGGTACACAAGGGCTCTCAATCAGGACTCGAATACGGCTCGCTGCCACAACGGAAACACACGATCCCAACCCCTGAGTACTGCCAGCCGAACAAAAAACACCAATACTCTCCAGAGTTCAATCTGCTATAACGGGGTATACAAGAACTCGGTACTAGTGTTCAACAACAGACTAATAAAGAGACAGGAATTATCTAGTCTGGTCAACAATCAAACAAAGAAGTAAGAAACAACAACACCAAAGAATAGTGTTGGCCGAAGCCGAAGTAATCCACCCTTGACTAAGAACTTAAGAAGTCCTCCACCCTCTACTTCGGATCGGCACTATTACGTTACGTTAATTAATAGTCCTTAAGCATCGAGCAAGGAATCTTCTGAAAAAAAGTTAGATGCTTCTCGGATGCTCGTAAGAAGTACGTATCGGATTTTGAACAGTAATTCAATAAGCAAAAACACTGGCAATTAATACTATTAAAGGTTTAAATTGGCATAAGAATAATTAAAAGAATATGCAATAGTAAATGGCAAACATTAAAAAGAAGTACTCCGCAAATGCAACGGCAATAGCCAACTCGGATTGTGCTCGTGGGCCACTAATCACTAAAGTAGCCAAGCTTGCAACACATGAAATCAATAGTGCATAAACAATATCATACATAAGGAAAGCTTCAATACTATTCTGTATCTACTAATCGAGTAAAGTCTAGCTGGGGTACTGTGGGCAAAAGGTAGCAGTGACTGAGCAAAAACGGCTCGTAGCCTAGCGAAGTCCTCACAACTGTTTAACACCTTAACCCTCTCCGACATATGACGCAATTTTGAGCCTATTAGGGATACTTTAAAGCCTTTATTACCATCAGGGTTTTTTACAAACCTTTATTTTAGTTACTTCAACCTCTGCAGTTGTCTTTGAGTTAGATGTGGGCAGAAAACTAATTTTGGAGAGGTAATTATAAGCGTGAGAGAACTCTATTTCTTATTGCTAATCTGGCAACCTCTGCGTCATATATGTCTGAAGGGGTTAAGAGCGGCCTATGCGGTTTATTTATATGTACCGCCCAGCGGGGTGTTTTTAGCCAAAATAGGGCTGTTTACGTGATCATTTTCATGCCTAAATAAGACCCAGAACGTAAAACAAGTATCTATCCCTGAAAGGCATAAACAGAGCTTTCGAATGACACCATAACGATCCTTTTATGATGGCTAGTTTTCTTGCAATAACCGTGCAACGCGAGTGCAAAAAGCATGTAATTAGCCACTTTCCCGATACAATTCCTTATATAGCGAGTGAGAGAGGGAGGAGGGAGCTGGGATTCGTGTCAGTATGTTCGCCGCGGTGGTCTGGAGCAGTCATACGCTCGCTACTCTCCTGCCACCACTTGTCTCTCTCTCTCAGCAACATTACGTGCTGAAATTGCCACTCGACCTATGTCGAGCGCCGCCACATAGTCCAGCTTTATTAAATACGACTTATGTGGTGAGCCGCTAATTAAGGGTTAAAGTATTACGTTAAAACTGACAAGTGCACTTTGAGAAATCCAGATCCCTTGTATCTGGTTTTCTCCCGGCTCCTTGACAAAGTAAAAAACAAACTGTTAATAAAATACAGGGTGGTTAGGCTCTTGCCCTCACGCACTGTAAATTATTAACTCAACACAGTCAGCCGCGAAGACAACCTAGGCTTCACTGAACCGAAACGAGTATGCAGGTTTATCGCTTAACCACTGCATCAAACAACAACTCGTAACACAGAAAAGCCTTACCCCAGTCTAGCATTACCTAGACCAGCAGAAAACAGGAATAATAATAATAACACACAGGGAAATGCATATACAAGTGCAACAAACATAAATCAATCCTATTATAAGTTAACCTTTCCAAAATAGGCTATCTAATAGGCAAGTATCTCGTGAGAACTCAAGCGATAATACGTTGGCTGACTAGCTCTGCACCAACGGGACCATGGAAGTTAAACAGGCAGGGAAAAGAGGAGATAAGAATGTAAGGTAGTAGAGAAAGTTCACATCAGTCAGAAGAATATATATAGTTAGCAAGGGAAATGAGAAGTCGCTCTGCCTAATGAGTTCTGATGAAAAAATGGCTAGACTTCCCTTTTTATACCCGGCCCTCTAGTGAGCCCAACGTGAACTACTAAGGACCGCCCACTGACAACCATTACGTAATTTCTCTCTCTCCTCTGGGATAGACAAAGGCTCCCCTAGCACTGAGGGGGGGGGGGGGGAGGGGGAGTGCTAGTGAGTTAGGCCCACCTCCCGCCTGGCGCACCCACTGACCCACAACGGTGGCTGTTTCTCTTCCCATCATTACAAATAAGTTTTACACACAATACTTATAACTAATGATATAAAATAGAACTCGTTGACTCAGCTGAAAACAAAATACATATTCATAATACTTATAGTACAACGGCTCACATGAACTAAGTTAGGAAACTCTACATAGACTACAGCCAAAGTTCCTGCCATGACGATCCTAGCGAGAGTGGGGCATGACTAGGCGTTCTGCACAGCATGCTCCCACGTGGACATGCGTCACATTGGTGATGTGGTTGGTGATGTGGTAGGGGATATGGTTGGTGATGTGGTAGGTGATGTGGTTGGTGATGTGGTTGGTGATATGGTTGGTGATGTAGTAGGCGATATGGTTGGTGATGTGGTTGGTGATGTGGTTGGTGATGTGGTTGGTGATGTGGTTGGTGATGTGGTTTTGGTGATGTGGTAGGTGATGTGGTTGGTGATGTGGTTGGTCATATGTTTGGTGATGTGGTTGGTGATGTGGTTGGTGATGTGGTAGGATATGGTTGGTGATGTGGTTGGTGATGTGGTTAGTGATGTGGTTGGTGATGTGGTAGGTGATATGGTTGGTGAGGTGATATGGTAGGTGATGTGGTTGGTGATGTGGTTGGAGGTGATGTGTTTGGTGATGTGGTTGGAGATATGGTTGGTGATGGGGTTGGTGATGTGGTTGGTGATGGGGTTGGTGATGTGGTAGGTGATGTGGTTGGTGATGTGGTAGGTGATATGGTTGGTGATGTGGTTGGTGATATGGTTGGTGATGTGGTTGGTGATATGGTTGGTGATGTGGTTGGTGATGTGGTTGGTGATATGGTTGGAGATATGGTTGGTGATGTGGTAGGTGATTTGGTTGGTGATGTGGTAGGTGATATGGTTGGTGATGTGGATGGTGATGTGGTTGGTGATGTGGTTGGTGATGTGGTTGGGGATATGGTTGGTGATGTGTTTGGTGATGTGGTTAGTGATATGGTTGGAGATATGGTTGGTGATGTGGTTGGTGATGTGGTAGGGGATATGGTTGGTGATGTGGTACGTGATGTGGTTGGTGATGTGGTTGGTGATGTGGTTGGTGATATGGTTGGTGATGTGGTAGGTGATGTGGTAGGTAATGTGGTTGGTGATGTGGTTGGTGATGTGGTTTTGGTGATGTGGTAGGTGATGTGGTTGGTGATGTGGTAAGTGATGTGGTTGGTGATGTGGTTGGTCATATGTTTGGTGATGTGGTTGGTGATGTGGTTGGTGATGTGGTAGGATATGGTTGGTGATGTGGTTGGTGATGTGGTTAGTGATGTGGTAGGTGATATGGTTAGTGAGGTGATATGGTTAGTGAGGTGATATGGTTGGTGATGTGGTTGGTGATGTGGTTGGAGGTGATGTGTTTGGTGATGTGGTTGGAGATATGGTTGGTGATGTGGTTGGTGATGTGGTAGGTGATGTGGTTGGTGATGGGGTTGGTGATGTGGTAGGTGATGTGGTTGGTGATGGGGTTGGTGATGTGGTAGGTGATATGGTTGGTGATGTGGTTGGTGATATGGTTGGAGATATGGTTGGTGATGTGGTTGGTGATATGGTTGGTGATGTGGTTGGTGATGTGGTTGGTGATGTGGTAGGGGATATGGTTGGTGATGTGGTACATGATGTGGTTGGTGATGTGGTTGGTGATATGGTTGGTGATGTGGTTGGTGATGTGGTTGGTGATATGGTTGGTGATGTGGTTTTGGTGATGTGGTAGGTGATGTGGTTGGTGATGTGGTTGGTCATATGTTTGGTGATGTGGTTGGTGATGTGGTTGGTGATGTGGTAGGATATGGTTGGTGATGTGGTTGGTGATGTGGTTAGTGATGTGGTTGGTGATGTGGTAGGTGATATGGTTAGTGAGGTGATATGGTTGGTGATGTGGTTGGTGATGTGGTTGGAGGTGATGTGTTTGGTGATGTGGTTGGAGATATGGTTGGTGATGTGGTTGGTGATGGGGTTGGTGATGTGGTTGGTGATGTGGTAGGTGATGTGGTAGGTGATGTGGTTGGTGATGTGGTAGGTGATATGGTTGGTGATGTGGTTGGTGATATGGTTGGAGATATGGTTGGTGATGTGGTTGGTGATATGGTTGGTGATGTGGTAGGTGATGTGGTTGGTGATGTGGTTGGTGATATGGTTGGTGATGTGGTTGGTGATGTGGTAGGTGATTTGGTTGGTGATGTGGTAGGTGATATGGTTGGTGATGTGGATGGTGATGTGGTTGGTGATGTGGTTGGTGATGTGGTTGGGGATATGGTTGGTGATGTGTTTGGTGATGTGTTTAGTGATATGGTTGGAGATATGGTTGGTGATGTGGTTGGTGATGTGGTTGGTGATGTGGTAGGGGATATGGTTGGTGATGTGGTACGTGATGTGGTTGGTGATGTGGTTGGTGATATGGTTGGTGATGTGGTTGGTGATATGGTTGGTGATGTGGTAGGTGATGTGGTAGGTAATGTGGTTGGTGATGTGGTTGGTGATATGGTTGGTGATGTGGTTTTGGTGATGTGGTAGGTGATGTGGTTGGTGATGTGGTAAGTGATGTGGTTGGTGATGTGGTTGGTCATATGTTTGGTGATGTGGTTGATGATGTGGTTGGTGATGTGGTAGGATATGGTTGGTGATGTGGTTGGTGATGTGGTTAGTGATGTGGTTGGTGATGTGGTAGGTGATATGGTTGGAGATATGGTTGGTGATGTGGTTGGTGATGGGGTTGGTGATGTGGTAGGTGATGTGGTTGGTGATGTGGTAGGTGATGTGGTTGGTGATGGGGTTTGGTGATGTGGTAGGTGATATGGTTGGTGATGTGGTTGGTGATATGGTTGGAGATATGGTTGGTGATGTGGTTGGTGATATGGTTGGTGATGTGGTAGGTGATGTGGTTGGTGATGTGGTTGGTGATATGGTTGGAGATATGGTTGGTGATGTGGTTGGTGATGTGGTAGGGGATATGGTTGGTGGTGTGGTTGGTGATGTGGTTGGTGGTGTGGTTGGTGGTATGGTTGGTGATGTGGTTGGTGATGTGGTTGGTGGTGTGGTTGGTGGTATGGTTGGTGATGTGGTTGGTGATGTGGTAGGTGATGTGGTTGGTGATGTGGTAGGTGATGTGGTTGGTGATGTGGTTGGTCATATGTTTGGTGATGTGGTTGGTGATGTGGTTGGTGATGTGGTAGGATATGGTTGGTGATGTGGTTTGTGATGTGGTTAGTGATGTGGTTGGTGATGTGGTAGGTGATATGGTTGGTGATGTGGTTGGTGATGTGGTTGGAGGTGATGTGTTTGGTGATGTGGTTGGAGATATGGTTGGTGATGTGGTTGGTGATGGGGTTGGTGATGTGGTAGGTGATGTGGTTGGTGATGGGGTTGGTGATGTGGTAGGTGATGTGGTTGGTGATGGGGTTGGTGATGTGGTAGGTGATATGGTTGGTGATGTGGTTGGTGATATGGTTGGAGATATGGTTGGTGATGTGGTTGGTGATGTGGTTGGTGATGTGGTAGGTGATGTGGTTGGTGATGTGGTTGGTGATATGGTTGGAGATATGGTTGGTGATGTGGTTGGTGATGTAGTAGGTGATATGGTTGGTGATGTGGTAGGTGATATGGTTGGTGATGTGGTTTGGTGATGTGGTTGGGGATATGGTTGGTGATGTGGTTGGTGATGTGTTTGGTGATATGGTTGGAGATATGGTTGGTGATGTGGTAGGTGATATGCTCGCCAAGAAAAAATCGACACCTAAATGGCACGAAAGGTCTTGATATTGACAAAGAAATGGGGCGAAAGGGCTTAAAATCGCCAAACTAATGAGCCGAATGTCATAAAATCTGAAAACTAGTGGGGCTAAACATGAGGAGGAAGGGGGACCAGAGAAACGACCCATCTACCCTTAAATGACCCAAACATTACAACTGCATGTAAAGTTGCCCACATAAGTTCTGCGTCTCGTCGGATCTTCTAAAACGAAAGTAAGATAGTATGAATGAATTGCGAGTGTGGTTTCTTTAAATGTTCAGTTGACTAATCAAATGAGTTAACCACTGCATAAGAAACTATACTCGTAATTCAATCATGCACATTATATTTCCATGCATAAGGTCTCCGAGAGGAACAGAACTTATGCGGGCAACTGTACAATATCTTGCATTCCCTCTCACACTCAACTCAGTCTTGAAACAACATTGCCTCGGTTTGCCTCCACCTGAATGAGTCCAGGTGAGCTAGAAATCTTGAACCCTAACCTCTGTAACTCAAAACGGGCAAGTGTAAATGGGCTGTATATGTCCACACCTGTTCCCTGGCTGACCCTTCCCAAGTGGTTGAAATATCAGCTCGATTACTCTTAGTCATGTTTTAGTTATAGAGGTTAATGTTCAAAAGTTTAGGCCTACTTATTTGGAACAGGGTAGGCTATATTATTGGCTGGGTGAAATAACTAGGACAAAACTCTTGAAAATTAACCCATATAACTCAAAAACTATTAGAGTAATCGACCTATGCCATCGCAGCTCGCTACCATTTGGGAAGGGTAAGCCAGGGAATAGGTATGGTAATTTACAGCCTATTTGCTCTAGCCTCTTTAGAATTACAGAGGTTAGGCTTCACGATTTCTGGCCGACCTATTTGGAACAGGGTATAACTGATCATCACCCCTTTGTGAGCTGTTGTACGCCTTTATATACCTACAGTACTGACAGTGTAGTGTGCTTACTAGTGTATTTTTTTTTTTTTTTGCCAGACGACATAATTCCCAAGAACATTAGGTGTTTGTCACGAATCGCTAGGTATTTAATACACACCATTTATAAATACATCCATAGAACTAATAAAGAAAACAAAGAAAAAACACAAACAGAAACGATAACAAATATATTCCTTAATATACCAAGTATTCCCTATTCCCGAGCATACTCAAATGTTTCGCCATCAAAATTCTTGGCCCGTTTACGTGGTACCGTGGAATGGGGATCTTCATTCTTACGCTTCCGGCCGCGACCAATCTCGCCCAGCATTTCGTTTGCATAATCGTCAAGGACCGTCAAGAAAATAGCATTATACTTTTCTGGGTTGGTGATCATGAGGTCACGCATATACAATTCAACATTCTTCCAGTGCTGGCTTAGTCCAACACCACTTCCCCGCTGCACCTGGTATTCCATTCTTTCCATTAAGAACTATAGTTAATGGATTAGGACTACTCCTGAAAAATAGCCTAATAAGCTGGTGATGCTACAATAAAACACCTATTAAAGAAGACTTACCGCGATGATCACAATGACGCTTGTGAGGAGATAAGTGAACAACACCTTCCTTGGCGATGGTAAACTGGACAATAAACCAACGGGGCCAAGAGTGTCAAATTATAGACATCTTACTTGTTAATCGTAATTTGTATTATATATTTATGTTATTATTATTTTATTATATTATATATTTGTGTAACATATATTGCTTTGAATAATTCACCAAAACACGAACATAATTTTGTTTTGAATAATTTGAATGTCGACATTCTTAATATAAACATGTTACCCCATTTAGTTTGATCGTTTTCTATCGTGATATTGTTACTAAAGAAATCTTATTTTAAATGACAGACAAATTTATTTTTGGATCTAACTTAACTCTAACAATGTATATATTTGTCTGTGTATCTATCTGTCTGTGTAGGCCCTATCTATCTGTCTGTATATCTATCTGCCTGTGTATCTATCTGTCAGTATATCTATCTGTGTATATGTTTATGTATGTGTATCTATCTGCCTGTGTATCTATCTGTCTGTGTATCTATCTGCCTGTGTATCTAGCTGTCTGTGTATATATATATATATATCTGTGTATCTATCTGCCTGTGTATCTATCTGTCTGTGTATCTATTTACAAGACCCAATTTATCCTTCTCTCCACCCATCCCAATCTTCCACAAGACTATCAATTACTCTTCAACAATATACAAATCAATCGTTCATCTTCTCTAAATATTGTTGGTGTATCTTTTTCACCCGACCTTTCTTGATAAACCTTCTCCATGATGGTGGTACTGTCAGAGTGGAATAGAAGAGGGAAAGACGAGGAAGTAAAATTGTTGGAGAGGTTTGTGTCTAGATGCCAGAAAGCTTGGGAAGAGCTAGAGATGGAAAGTTCAGAACACTTATTATTGATGAAAGACTTTTTCACTAGTCGAAGATCAGATTTGGCTTGATTCCGGGCAGAAACATAAAATGCACGAGATTATTGAGTTTGATGGAGACGGTACCGTTTGAATGCTTCCTCCTTATTGAAGTAGAACAAGTGTGAGTAAACCAAGATTTTCTTGCATTGGACAGATTAGGAAAATGGAATGTTGGCCTCCATGCCTGAGAGGATCGCCTCGGTTATGTGCTCAGCACACTCCGAGAGTCCCCGGCCATGGACGCAAAAATCATTCCATGGGAAATCAAGGAAGCACTGCCAAAGAGCCTCCTAGTCTGCAGCACCAAAGTGCCACAAGCGCCGCCGGCTGGGAGGATTGAATGGCTGTACTGGAGAGATAGGACAGATAACAGAGATAAGGTTGTGATCGGAGGAGCTAAAATACTGTCATAATACATATATAAATACATAACACCAAATTGATCATTATTTTTATCAATCAGAAACCCACATTATTATTGCATTTCTCTTTAACCCTTAACTGTCGGCGCACAACATAAGTCGAGTTAAATAAAGCTGGACTATGTGGCGGCGCTTGACATAGGTCGTGTGGCAATTTCAGCACGTAATGTTGCTGAGAGAGAGAGACAAGTGGTGGCAGGAGAGTAGCGAGCGTATGACTGCTCCAGACCACCGCGGCGAACCTACTGACACGAATCCCACCTCCTCCCTCCCTCTCTCACTCGCTATATACGGAATTGTATGGGGAAAGTGCCTAATTACATGCTTTTTGCACTCGCGTTGCACGGTTGTTGCAAGAAAACTAGCCATCATAAAAGGATCGTTATGGTGTCATTCGAAAGCTCTGTTTATGCCCTTTCAGGGATAGATACTTGTTTTACGTTCTGGGTCTTATTTAGGCATGAAAATGATCACGTAAACAGCCCTATTTTGGCTAAAAACACCCCGCTGGGCGGTACATATAAATAAACCGCCTAGGCCGCTAATAAGGTGTTAATATCGATGTTCACGGCTCCAACTTCCTTATAGAATGAAACTCGCAAGTAGTCAATTGAGAGTGTCCATGTCTGGCTACCCTTTCCTTCTGTCAACACCGTATCTCTCTCTCTCTCTCTCTCTCTCTCTCAGCAATTAAGAGTTTCCATGTCTGGCAACCATTTCCTTCTATTAACACCGTCCCTTCCTGGTCTTCTCTCTCTCTTTCTCCCTCTCTCTCTCTCTCTCTCTGGGATGTATCCATTCGGCCCCATTCATCCTACTGTTTTAAGCCTTTTATCCCCATCCAGGTATCGATGTATTCTTTGCGAGCAGTAGCGAGCCAGCATACTTTTTATAATAATTCCGACAGCAGGCTAAATTAGTACATTTTTCTATAGAAAAATGTCTCCGACGAAGCCGGAGTTCTCCATACAATGCTAGCTCGATATCGCTCGCCAGGAAAAGATTGACAGCCAGATGGGGATAAACGTCTTAAAACAGTAGGCTAACTGGGAACGAATGGATACAAGCCAAAAATACAGAGAAAAGGAGAGAAAAAAAGCAGGTGATCCCCCTCAACACATATTCTCCTTGGTCTGTTTATACCCTCCCTGGTCTGTCTATACCCTCCCTGGTCTGTCTATACCCTCCTTGGTCTGTCTATGCTCTCCTTGGTCTGTCTGTACTCTCCCTGGTCTGTCTATATTCTCCCTGGTCTGTCTATACTCTCCCTGGTCTGTCTATATTCTCCTTGGTCTGTCTATACTCTCCTTGGTCTGTCTATACTCTCCTTGGTCTGTTTATACTCTCCCTGGTCTGTCTATACTCTCCTTGGTCTGTCTATACTCTCCCTGGTCTGTCTATACTCTCCTTGGTCTGTCTATACTCTCCCTGGTCTGTCTATACTCTCCTTGGTCTGTCTATACTCTCCCTGGTCTGTCTATACTCTCCTTGGTCTGTCTATACTCTCCCTGGTCTGTATATACTCTCCTTGGTCTGTCTATACTCTCCCTGGTCTGTCTATACTCTCCTTGGTCTGTCTATACTCTCCCTGGTCTGTCTATACTCTCCTTGGTCTGTCTATACTCTCCCTGGTCTGTCTATACTCTCCTTGGTCTGTCTATACTCTCCTTGGTCTGTCTATACTCTCCCTGGTCTGTCTGTACTCTCCTTGGTCTGTCTATACTCTCCCTGGTCTGTCTATACTCTCCTTGGTCTGTCTATACTCTCCCTGGTCTGTCTATACTCTCCTTGGTCTGTCTATACTCTCCCTGGTCTGTATATACTCTCCTTGGTCTGTATATACACTCCCTGGTCTGTCTATACTCTCCCTGGTCTGTCTATACTCTCCCTGGTCTGTCTATACTCTCCCTGGTCTGTCTATACTCTCCTTGGTCTGTCTATACCCTCCCTTGTCTGTCTATACTCTCCCTGGTCTGTCTATACTCTCCTTGGTCTGTCTATACTCTCCCTGGTCTGTCTATACTCTCCCTGGTCTGTCTATACCCTCCCTGGTCTGTCTATGCTCCCCTTGGTCTGTCTATACTCTCTCTGGTGTGTCTATACTCTCCCTGGTCTGTCTATGCTCTCCTTGGTCTGTCTATACTCTCCTTGGTCTGTCTATACTCTCCCTGGTCTGTCTATACCCTCCCTGGTCTGTATATACACTCCCTGGTCTGTCTATACTCTCCCTGGTCTGTCTACTCTCCCTGTCTTTTTTATCGAGTAATTTCCTTTGTGTCGTGTTCTCTCTTCTCCCTCCTTGCCCTCCCTCCCTCCTTCCTTGTCCTTCCTTCTTTCCTCCCTGCCTGTCCTCCTCTTCCTCCTTCCTTGCCCTCCCCCTACCTCCTTCCCTCCCCTTCCTTGCCCTACCCCTACATCCCTACCAGCTTCCTCCCTCCCTCCTTCTCTGCCTCAATACCCTCCTCTACCTTCCCTCCTTCGTTATCTGCCTCTTTCCCTCCTCCATCCCTGCCTACCTTCCCTCCTTTCTGCCCTGCCTGCCCTCCTACATCCCTGCCTCCCTCCTCCCTTCCCTGCCTGCCTCCCTACTCTGCTCTACCTACCCTCCCAACCTTCTCCCTCCTCCCTACCTACCCTCCCTCACTTCCTTCCTTGCCCTTCTCCATGCCTACCTTCCTCCTCCCTCCCTACCTGCCTTCCTCCCCTCCCAGCCTTCTCCTTCCTTTCTGCCCTACCTGCCTGCCTCCCTCCCTCCCTACCATCCCTCACTCCCAGCCTCCTCCCTCCTTCCTTGCCCTACTTTCTGCCTCTCTACCCTGCCTACCCTACCTCTACATCCATTCATCCCTACCTGCTCTCCTTCCCTCCCAGCCTCCTCCCTCCTTCCCCTACCTCGCTCCTTACCCTCCCTCCCACACTCCTCCTACCTCCATACCCTCCCAGCCTCCTCCCTCCTTCCTTCCCTCCCTCCCTCCCTGCCCCTCTACTTTCCTGTTGTCTCTGACCAGCTCTTCCTAACGTTTGGGGATTATTGAATTTCCATGTTCGACTCAGTTACTGCTCCCAAAGCTTACTTAAGGGGGTAGTACTCACTTTGTATGGACACCCTTCTCCCTCATGTTTAGCATATTAGTTTTGAGGTTTTAAGACGGTCGTTCCGTTAGTTTGGCGGTTTTGAGGCCTAATTTGTTGTCAATATTAAGATTTTTCGTGCCCTTTAGGTGTCGATTTTTTTCCTGGCGAGCGAAAGCGAGCCTCTAATTTTAGAAGGAACCGGCCTTCGGCCGGGAAATTTTTCTACCGAAAAAAGGTACAAATTTATCTTGAAAGGTCTAGGGGTTGCTTTTCTTAGCTTGATGGAGGTCCAGCAAGGAAACTCGGAAAATAAATAAATAATTAAATATACAGTACAGGCCAAAAACCAGGCACTACCCCCTTAACCCTTTATACAACTATATACACAGGTATCTATCTATCTATCTATATATATAATTATTTATCTATCTATTTATCTATCTATCTATCTATCTATCTACCTATCTATATATCTATCTATATATCTATCTATCTGTCTATATATTTATCTAGTTATCTATCTATCTTTCTATATATATATATATATATACATATATATATATATATATATATATATATATATATATATATAATTATATATATATATATATATAATTATATATATATATATTGAGTATATATCACAAATACACGTGAGCCACTAAATGTTTCTGATCTCTCAGTGGGGTTCGAACCGCCGACCGTCAGGACGATAGCCGACGCTTTAATCAACTTTTAAACTGCTGTGGTGTAGTTGATTAAAGCGTCGGCTATCGTCCTGACGGTCGGCGGTTCGAACCCCACTGAGAGATTAGAAACATATATATATGTATATATATATGAGAAACAGGAACATTCTTGGGGAATCGTAGCTTCAACAGAAACAGGACAATGAAGGCCGTGACGAGGATCATTTTGCTTTATTGGTACCAGACGTTTCGACACATGTGTTGTCATCATCAGTGTAAATCTATGGACAATTTGTTCATATTAGTAATTTTTTAAAATAAACAGGGTTTGAGCCCTAGAGTTCATTAAAACATTTTTTTTTTTTTTTTTTTTTTTTTAAATTGATATAAATAAAAGATCGGTTAATTATGCAGATGTGTCCTCTTTTCCCTTAAATGTTGCATAGCTTTTCGGGTGGCATCAATCTGTCCATGTATGTCCTGTGGTAGAGTAACTTTAAACGTGGTTGTAATGAATTATTGATTTATTAGCCGAATTAAAACTTTATATTGATAGGTATTTTAAATTTTGTCTGTGTCATAAGTTTTAGTTAGTGTGTATCTTTGTTCTCTGACTGAACATTTGATAGATGCATTTAGGTCGTGATTTTAAGCTCAATCTCACCTGTAGAGGCGGAATTTACACTTGATATTGTTAGGTGGTTTATGTAATAATGCTTTAGCATAGACTGATCGATGCATTTGGCTGCATTCTTGGAAATATGTAATTGAGAATGGTTAGTGATTTATCTGCATAATTAACTGATCTTTTATATATATAAAAACATTTTTTTTTTTTTTTTTTTTTTTAATGAACTATAGGGCTCAATCCCTGTTTTTTTGAAATTTTTACTAATTTGAACAAATTGTCCATAGATTTACACTGATGATGACATAACACATGTCTAAACGTCTGGTACCAATAAAGCAAAATTTATGATCCTCGTCACGGCCTTCATTGACCTGTTTCTGTTATTTATATATATATATATATACGGTATATATATATATATATATAGAGAGAGAGAGAGTATATATATATATATATATATATATATATATATATATATATATATATATATATATACAGTATATATATTCTCTCTCGCTCTCTCTCTCCCCATCATCTACTTTCCCGATCCCTTTAGTTCCCTTCTGTACTCCCCCCCCCCCCCCCATACCCACACAAACACACACGACTCTCACTTACTAACTTCATGGACCCTTACACCTAAAAACACGAGTTGAGTATGAACTGTTGAAAAAGTGTATGTGGAGAGCGTGAGTGTGTGATGTGAGGGCAGACAGAGTTTTCAGATTAAAAAATGTACAGAACATCGCTAGAATTATGTCGCTAGATGTAAATATTTGCCTCTAAATCGAAGGAAATACCTCTAAATCTAGCGGGAAAGTAGCTAAATTGGCAACACTATGGAGGACTGTGAGGGCCATAGAGTACATATGACCTAGAGATGAAAGCGTGACGTCACACGGTTAGTTTGCCGCCGTCCTAGGGATTTGGTGGCAGCACTGTTGTACTGTACAACAACCAAAACACCACAGTGGCTTGTCCTTATTATAGATAGTCTGTGCGCCGCGTGCGCCTGCCAGCTAGCTTGCTGCAGTGTTACCAAAGTTAAGGGAATATCCGCAAAACGAGGGAGCAATAGATTAAAGAGGGAACGTATTTAAGAGTTAATTAATGTTGGTAAAAACACTTGTAAATTATTTAGTATAAATTATATATATATATAAGCAAGATGAAAACATTAAGTATACATATACACTATAAAACATAGGCTACTCATATATGATGCAAGCTGTATACCTTCAAGCAACACAACAAGAATTAAATTGTCATTTTGAATATATATTATTATGTTACATGTTATGTAGATTGTCAAGTAGCACTAAAACTGGACATTTATACTTATGACATCTAGGGATATTTTGTCCCACCATTAACGTTGGCAACTCCCGAATCTCACATCAACAATGGCGGGTGTTGGAGGAGTTTTGCTTGTGTACCTCCTCATAATGACGACAATTACACGATGACTGGCCTTTACAGTAGCCTCTACTTATGTCTTTTTAACTATGTCATGTCTGCAGAGTCTCTGGATAATGTTCAATTGATTATTAACACCTAACGAGCAGCCTAGGCGGTAATTTATATGTACCGCCCAGCGGGGTGTTTTTACCCTAAATAGGGTTGTTTACGTGATCATTTTCATGCCTAAATAAAACCCAGAGCGTAACACAATTATCTATCCCTGAAAGGGCATAAACAGAGCTTTCCAATGACACCCCAACCATCCTTGTACGACCACTGGTTTTCTTGCAATGATCGCGCAACACGAGTGCAAAAACCATGTAATTAGGTACTTTCCCTACATAATTCCCTGTGTAGCGAGTGTGAGGGGGGAAGGAAGGAACTTCAGTTGGCCCACCGTGGTGGTGTGCGACGGTCATAGCCTTACTACGCTCCTCACACTGCTCAGCTCTCTCTCTGCAACATTACGTGCTGAAAATGGCACACGACATAAGTTGTGAACCGCCACTTAGTCCAAATTTCTTTCACACGGCATAAGTTGCGCGCCGCCAATAAAGGGTTAATACCGTTATTAGTACAAGATAGGGATTATTACGAATTAATGGGGACCAAGGACAAGGATAGTCAATATAATGTCTTTGTGGGGACCCTCCCCTCCCATTGTCCTTTGCGATCGTGCTGCCATCTCTCGAACGCGCGGATCCCTATTTACAGATTTGTGGCGTCTTCTTTCATATCTAGGTCATATGTACTCTATGGTGAGGACTGTTGTGTAGCGTGTGCGCATGCGTGCAGAGCGAGTGTGTGTGAGTAGAGAAAGAGTGTGTGTGGGTAGAGAAAGAGTGTGTGTAAGTTGAGAACGATTGTGTGTGAGTTGAAAAGTGTGTGTGAGTAAAGAGAGAGAGTATAATTTATATACATATATATTCCTATGTTCGAACCCGATACTGACTCTCACAAGATACTCACAGAAGATTCCTGTAAGAGGCTTATTCAGTTAAGAAAGAGAGAGAGAGAGAAGAAATGGAATGGAAGGTCTTAAAATCGCCAAACTAATGGGAAACGTCTGAAAACCTCAAAATTATATGCAAGTCTAAATGGCTTATAGTGTGTACAAGTGTAGTGTACGAAGTGCATGTTGAATGTTACTATACTCTTGATGTAGCTTTGGTTGTGAGTGTTGTCTGTAACCAGTCAGTCAAATCAGGTCAGGTCTGGTGAAGGTATTGAGGGATAAGCCTTTATAACGGCACCTCGTATCTACCTTTCGATGAGTGTTGTGATGGGAGAAGGGGTGTTAGTGAGAGAGGAAGCTGTTGGAGTGGCCTTGTTGTGTGTGTGTAATCAGCTCGAATGAGTGTACATGTTGAGGGAATGTGTAAGTGCAAACAATTGTGTGTGTGTGCGTGGGGAGAATTTGTGTGAATAGATATACAGCATTGTGTGAGTAAAAAGATAGTGTGTGTGTGAGTGAGAATGTGTGAGTGTGTAGAGGTGGAGAAGCTATGTGAGAGTGTGTGTTTGTTCTATGTGAGTGAGGGAGACAAAAGGCAGAACTGCCTGTGACGAGTGCCTCCCCCAGAGTTGAAAGAATGACAGGGCCAAAATCAAGGGACGTTCGACCCAAATTCCTGGACACACAGAGTTTGAAGCAATTTAATTCATAGGAAAAGGGAAAGACTGATTCTTGGAGAGAGTTTCAGAGCTCAGCTGTTGAATATTTTAGAAAGAGTTGTAATATGATTTTTCCAAGAGAGATCAGAAGAAAAAGAGACACCGAGAATATTAAGAGAAGATGAAGGGTGGTGGAAAGAGAGAGCTTGAGTGAGAGAAAGTATATGTGTGCGTGAGTAAGTGAGAAAGAGTGTGAATGGAGGTAATGAAAGTGTGTAAGAGTGAGAGAGGGAGTGTGTGTAATATCCAGTATTCGAGAATGGATAATAAGTCGTAGGCGTATGGATAAACCTTTAACCGTCTTGGTGGTGTAATGGTTAAGGTGTATACAAATCTGTGTGTGATAACCCGGGTTTGAATCCTGGTGGATCACATATATGCTTTCATTAATTTCATTGGAGGTGTTTGGTGTTGGGGTGATATTAATAAAAAAAGATAATGGAGGTATATAGAGTGTGAGGACTACACTGCAACACCAGAGACAGGGCAATTAACGGACGAAAGTTCTTCATCTGATCGCCCTTAAAAGCCACCAAGAACCAAGTGTTTATGTGAAACAAAAATCGTGGAGGTGGAGAAATTGTGAGAGCGAAAATGTGTGAAAGAATGTGTATGAGTCAGTGAGTGTGTGTGTATAGGGAGAAAGAGTGAATGAGAGTGTGTGTGTGTAAAGTCAGTAACAATAGGTTATCCTATACTGAACAAGATGCGGAAATACACTTAGACTACCGGGCTAAGTGAGGTACCTTTATTAGTCTCGTGGTAAGGTGTCTGTCTCGTACCCCAAGGGTCCCGGGTGCATATTTCCGAAGTCGAGACTAGTATATATCATAGGGGAAATTAGGACCAATCAGAGGCCGCAGTGGCAGTGACGTCACCCACAAGGGGAGGAGCCAGTCTCTCTCTCTCTCTCTCTCTCTCTCTGGGTGAGGAGCCTGCCTGCCTCTCGTTTGTTTATCTCTCTCTCTGGTAAATAGAAGAAGTAAGTCACCTAGTATAACAAGTTATCAATATTTATTCGCATAGTTTCTGTCTAGATTAAATAAGCATCCAGAGTACAATATGTTATTCCCATTAATTATGGTTTTACTTGAAAAGCAATGAGTAAACAATGAAAATTTTGCGATTCTGGCATCTTTCGTCCCAAGATTTGAGGAGGAGGGTGTTGCCAGTTCTCCTTAGACAGTTAAATTGTTTCAAATAGTTCCTGTTTTATTTATCATTATCATTTAAATTTACATTCATGCACAACGTAAATAAACTATAAATGGTCACTTTTCACTCTCTCTCTCCGCATATGTAATGATCTCTGTGGTAAACTATCAATGGAAGTTAAATATTACTAAGCTATAATGAATCAAATCAAATCAATCTGAAACAAGCTAATTTATATCCAAAGGTCTCACATAATAAATGTATATATAGGGTAAGGTTATAAGGGTTAATATTAGCCAGGAATTAACTCACCAATAGTTCCACGTGGCAATGAGGCAAGGGAGAACGTTTTACCCAATATGGTGGTGGACAATGGGGAACGAGACTTCGGTCCCAAGACACGAGTCAAGTTAAAGAAAGAATAAATGATTACATGGGAATGGACATGAATAATATGCTTATCTATCAGTCAGTCATGATGTCGATGAGAGCGTCGTGATGGTGTAGCTGTGTGTATTGCTGTATGTGTATTGTGATTAGAGGCACAAAAGCACGATCAACTGAGGGCGGAAAATTAGATGTTAACTGGTTGGTGTTCGTGAAGGCTCTGGCGTACCTCAAAAGCACACCTTGCTGCCTTGGCAAACCGCCAGGAGCCCAAATTATCGTACCGCATTTAGGTTGCTCTATACGATAAATTATATTAATATATACGATAAATTCATATATACTACATAAGACCATGGCAATATTGCTTAATAGCATATTAGGCCTTTTATAACTTAACTTATTTACAATCTTATAATATACGATCTACTGTCCTACGTCGTGCTGTAGGAGAGATCGTGACGTCACAGAGACATACAAGATCACAAAAGAGTCATATTCTATCGTATTTATACGATACACTCCCCCCACAAAAAAGACCTGAACCCCACCTTAAACCTAAAGTTGCCCAGAGGCTATCTTCTGACGCCACAAGTCGACGGCGCCAGCAGCAGCGCGTCTGGGACGCTTCCCGGTCCGAGAATGATCACCATCAGTAAGAGGCGAGTCGTTCCTTTGAGAATCCTCGGACCCAGCAATAACAGGTGGAGCCTCAGATTGCAATGCGGAATCGAGCTCCAAAGCGTACAAACGTGCGATAGGACGAACAGTAGTTCCAGTGGCTGTCTTCAATAGCGCCACCCGCTCTACAGAGTCTGCCCCCTTGTATACCTCCAATATGCGGCCTAATTTCCAGTATAAACGAGGACTATCTTCTTTAATTAAAACAACTTCACCAACTGTAGGTGCCGTTGGTCTACCAGAGGGAGTAACACTCCTTTCCCTCAATGCTAGCAGATATTCACTAATCCACCGTTTCCTAAAATCCTCGATTATCCTGGATATATACTGGTATCTCTTAGACACCGCTACCTCAGAGTACAACGAGGGATCCTCTAACTCTACTATGGACTGAAAATCAGATGGAAACACAGTCAATGGTTTTCCATATAGCAAGTGAGCTGGCGTTAATGGTAGTGGTTCTTGCAGGTCGGTGTACACATATGTAAGCGGGCGGTTATTCACGACTGCCTCTATCTCTGTGAGGACTGTCGTCAACTCACTATTCTTTAATAGAGCACGTCCTACAACCGCTCTGAGTCCTGACTTTACTATGCCGACACATCGTTCCCACATTCCACCAAACCAAGGTGCCTTAACTGGAATGAACCTCCATTCGCACTTCTTCTCTCCCAAAAAAGTGATGATAGTAGGATCACTACTCATATCCTTTAGATATGTTGATACTTGGACATAAGTGGGAGCATTGTCGCTAAGAATGAGTTGAGGGAATGAACGACGGGCACAAAACCGTCTGAACGCCAGCATAAATTCTTCGCTAGACATATTATCACATAGTTCTAGGCGTACCGCTCGAGACGTCGCACAGGTAAACAATAATATATAAACCTTCTCATGCTCCCTCGTCTTTAATGCCCCTGTGTAATCTAATCCTACCGCTTGGAAAGGTTCTATGTGCTTTACACGGCATTCAGGTAGAGGTGGAGCTGGTCCAGTTGCATATGGTTTACCCTTTAGTCTCTGGCATATTACACACTTTCTCACTACGCGTCGAGCTACTTGTCGAACTCT
The DNA here is from genome assembly GCA_032716605.1 of Paralithodes platypus. Classification (NCBI taxonomy): domain Eukaryota; kingdom Metazoa; phylum Arthropoda; class Malacostraca; order Decapoda; family Lithodidae; genus Paralithodes; species Paralithodes platypus. The sequence goes on from CM064560.1 coordinate 487,949, forward strand.
GGGTATCCACCATGTGAGACGTAAATTTGATATAATATGACATACCCCGTAGTGGTTTACTTCCCTATGTGCACGTATGATCAATAGATCAGTAACGTGATGTCTTGTTGGCATAAGTATAGGTCGGTTTGTGCCGTCTGGTACACCCGACCACTTCAGGCGACCCTCACACCTGATGAGGCCATTGTCTAGGTGCAACCTTAGTTGACGCACTATATTAGGCATTAATGTCTTATTCGAGCGTTTCAAGGATTCTAATTCATTGGAAAAGGTTTCTACTTGAACCCATTTGATCAAAGTTACTTCAGCTGCTTTAAATTCACGAGCATCAATGTTGTGATCCCTGTTGCAGAGTTGGCCCGTTACTTTAAGCTTAAGATTGGATACATATCGCAACACCCTAGCTACAACTCCGACTAGTTTATTATAGTCACCGAATCTTGCCCACTTCATGATAGGACCCGGTGGCTCATTTGGTTGGGCTGTAACTGCCACTGTTTCCAGTGGCAGAAGTCCCTCACCAACAGCATGCCATATCGTCCATTCACTTTCATGGAGCAGCCACTTTGGACCATGCCACCACAATACGGACTTCATTAACTGGCTAGCTGTTATACCCCTAGTTATGAGATCACTAGGGTTTTCTTTTGTATTTACATAATGATAAGCAACGTCTGGCAAAAGGGCTCTAATCTCATCTACCCTATTCCGCACATAAACTGGCAGAGACTTCTTGCTATGTATCCAGTTGAGTGCGACCTGACTATCGCACCATACATGAACGATTTCAATATTTAATTCGCTCTCGTATGCTGCGCGTACATGTTGCACCAGACGTGCTAATAGTAGCATGGCAGTCAATTCCATTTTAGGGATAGTTACCTTTTTAACCGGGGCTACCTTGGCCCGGGCTGTAACTAAATGTGCCCCAAATGAAGTAACAACATATATGGCTACCCCGTATGCCGTGGCGCTAGCATCGCAAAACGTGTGTAACGTAACGTCACCGAACGCCGCCACTTTACGAGGTATAGGTTTAGTACATAGGATGGCATATTCATTCAACAACAATGTCCCTTGGTCATTCAGGTCCTCGGGCAAACTGTCATCCCATCCTATTTTACGTCTCCAAACTTCCTGCATTAGAATCCTAGCTCTTATGGTAACAGGTAACCCAAAGGATCAAAAAATTGCGCAACTTTGCTCAACAGACTTCTTTTGGTGTGCGCTCCTGTCTGCTGAGCAAAAGACCTTGTTTGAAAAGTTAGTATGTCATGTTTAGGTTGCCAGATCATCCCCAAATTTCTGGACTTTTCCTGGTTAAGAGATGCCGTACCATCCACTTGTATTAAACTCTGAAGATCTTCACTATTAGTAACCCACTCGCGGAGAAATAGATGTGCATCCGCAAATAATCTGCGTGCTTGCCAGTATGCATACAACAAATCATCTTGACTATCGCTAGTACCCTGCAAATTGTCAATGTATAATCCGCAAGATAGTTTACTTGTGTCCTCATGAGTGTCAGCTAGATGTTTTCTGATTGTGGCATTTAACAAAAATTGCGAGCAAGTGGCCCCAAAGAGTACAACCCGAAAACGGTATATTATGATGGGACTTTCAGAGTCGCTAATGTCGCCGAACCAAAGAAAGCGGGTAACATCTCTATCTTCCTCCTTTAGCTTGACCATCAAGAATGCCTTCTCGATGTCACTGGTATAGGCATACTTCCCCAGCCTAAACCGCAATAGATGTTGGGACAGGTCCGACACCATGGACGGACCTGTCAACAGGCAGTCATTTAGACTGGGTTGTTGTCCTTGGTGGGCAGAACAGTCATACACCACCCGTATTGGTGTGGTGACGCTGTCTTTCTTTACCCCATGATGGGCCAGATAGTGAACCCTACTCTTCTTACACGGTTCCCCGACATTGACTCTCTCTATAAAGCCCCTATCCTCATAACTCCGAAATACATCGTTATACGCCTGGCGCGTGCTCGGTTCGTTAGACAATTTCCGCTGCAATGCGCGCAAGCGACCTAATGCCAAACCATAGTTGGTAGGCAGGCTTATCTCACTGTTCTTCCAGGGTAAACTAACTTTATATTGCTTGTCTGAGGCACAGTAGCACACAGACTCGTCAAACCTTTGTAGCGCAACTTCCGAGTCATAATCAGTCTCCATAGGATTAATGCCTATGTGATCCAATCTCCACAGTCGTTCCAGGTCGAACTCGGCAGCCATCTTAGGGTCACTAGGTTGGGAATCCTCCCTTCCCAACTCCTCTGCCGCGGTTACATTGACTCTATATATCGAGACCGTGTCGACCAGGACCTTTGACTGTGTTGTATGCACCTTTCCGCTCATGCAGTATCCAAATTTAGTGGGGATTAAAATTACACCACACATCTTTTTAAATCCAGGGTATACTACTTCATAATAATGATCCACACCAAGTAGTACATGCACCTCACTCTGATTTCCCATGGGATCTGACAAGTTAACCCCTTTGCTACGTAATGCGTGTTCCACCTTCTTCACACCCACAGATACATATTCTGGTAGGGTGTCTACTACGATACAAGTCATAAAGTACCGGTTTTTACGATAGAAATATGAAATCTCCGCTATCTCGTAGTCTTGTTTATCAGTAACCCCTGTGAAGCCCTGTAATCGAAGAGTCTCAGCCCCTACGATTCGGTGCTTCAATCCCACTAGTACGGACCTCTTTATAAAGGAACGTTGAGATCCTTGATCTACTGTAGAAGTACCCGACAAACTTTGTTACTGTCATTACCTTCCATGGGAATCTGTATTGTGGGCAATATAGTGGTGTCTTGCGTGCTACCTAGTGCCACAGTTGTAGTACCCTCATTTTTGAAGTCTTTGACTTTATCTGCAGTAGGACACAACTTATCAAAGTGATGTCCTTTGCAGTGCCGACAGGGCCTTAAGTATGTAGCAGTACATTGTCCCTGCTTACCATGTTCCCCACTTAGACAACCTACACATAGCTTCAATCTTTTCGCCTGTGCTAGTTTTGTCTCATTTGTCGGGTATTTTACGCAGAAACTCCATTTATGTTTGTTGTTACATAGCTTACATAGAATCTGAGCAAGTTTCTTATACACACCCTCTTTCTTTTCTTTAGTCCCCACTGTCATGCTTATTGTTCCCCTCTTCTCCACATTCTCACTCCCTCCCGACACATACATTCTCCCTTTGTTCAACTGTAGATTATTGATCTCCTTACTGAACTGAGTTTTGAACTCCCCCAGTTCAAATGATCTTACCTTATCAAGTATTGCCATAGGAAGCTTCTGACGCAAGATAATGACTATCATTTCCTACGTGGTAAGCCATAGGGTGTCTAGCGATCGAGTATGGCACTCCATATTTGCCCTGAAGTTTGTCAACTCATCAACCTTATACTGTGGTTCTGCGAGCCCCAACAAGGCAACGACATGGGCCATCTTCAACTGCTCTCTATCCCCGTATGTGGACTCTAATAAGTGTACCGCTTCAAGATAACTACCACCCACTACTGCAAAACCCTCTATTAAATGTAAGGCCTCTCCTTCCATTTGTCCCTTCAGATAGTGAAACTTGCGGACATTATCCAAAGAGGATTCATGAACCGTAGATCGAAATACGTCCCAGAAAGCTAACCACTCGGTTAACTTGCCCCCAAATGTAGGAAGATTGAGCTTTGGGAGGTGTACAGTATGTTTTGGGTCAGCCCTTCTATGGGCCTCATTATCGCCTCCCTTCTTACCTGCGACAGCACGCTGTAATAGGTACTTCGCTCTAAAGACAGGTTCGTCATAGAGGGCGCGATTATCACACTCTGTAACAATCTCTTCCTCCTCTGTCATGGCAGCCACAATCACCTCACTCAGAGCCGTAATACGACCGTGGGTAACCTGGACGTTTTCTAATCTAGCCTCCAATTCCTCTAGTTCAGCAGTAGTGATGAAAGTGTTGACGTCCACTATTAGCCTATTTATTACTCCCCGAAGTCCCGCCCTTTGATTTTTAGGGGCTTTGTTCAGCACCCCACTAGACGGTGTCTCTTTACCGTTTTTATCCATTTTGCTTGCGAGCCTATAGGCTATGTATCTAAATATTACGTTACAAAAACAACGGCCAAATAATAGGCTACTTAAGAGACGCCAACCGGCGGACTTCTATGTTATGGAGAAAAAATAGTACACTAAATAGCAATACCTACTAATGGATCATATTGAACAAGAAAAAATGTTAGGTCAGGTCATATGTCACAGGAAGTCTGAAACGGAAAAGAAAATTATTGGGGAAAGATGATGGGTGGGATGCAGAACTTGGGCAGGTGCAACGATGTGACCCTGCATTCCGGCTCTAACCATCGCTTGGCTAGCCTTGCCAGTTTATCATAGAGTTGTTCCTGCATCCTGTTATATGTCCCCTTGTTCATTGCCTTAAAATCCCTTACTGGTAGCTAATTCCCGGGTCTGGGCACCAATGTGGTAAACTATCAATGGAAGTTAAATATTACTAAGCTATAAAGAATCAAATCAAATCAATCTGAAACAAGCTAATTTATATCCAAAGGTCTCACATAATAAATGTATATATAGAGTAAGGTTATAAGGGTTAATATTAGCCAGGAATTAACTCACCAATAGTTCCACGTGGCAATGAGGCAAGGGAGAACGTTTTACCCAATATGGTGGTGGACAATGGGGAACGAGACTTCGGTCCCAAGACACGAGTCAAGTTAAAGAAAGAATAAATGATTACATGGGAATGGACATGAATAATATGCTTATCTATCAGTCAGTCATGATGTCGATGAGAGCGTCGTGATGGTGTAGCTGTGTGTATTGCTGTATGTGTATTGTGATTAGAGGCACAAAAGCACGATCAACTGAGGGCGGAAAATTAGATGTTAACTGGTTGGTGTTCGTGAAGGCTCTGGCGTACCTCAAAAGCACACCTTGCTGCCTTGGCAAACCGCCAGGAGCCCAAATTATCGTACCGCATTTAGGTTGCTCTATACGATAAATTATATTAATATATACGATAAATTCATATATACTACATAAGACCATGGAAATATTGCTTAATAGCATATTAGGCCTTTTATAACTTAACTTATTTACAATCTTATAATATACGATCTACTCGTCCTACGTCGTGCTGTAGGAGAGATCGTGACGTCACAGAGACCTACAAGATCACAAAAGAGTCATATTCTATCGTATTTATACGATAATCTCATTCCATAATATTATGTATGTAGGCCTACAGATGTATGGATGTATATATGTATGTATACACTCAGGCACATACCCCATAGCTGGGGGTGGTTGAATCGAGACATAGACTAAGGGAATAAGTAAAGATCAATGATAGGAGAGAAAGTGATAGATGGATATGAAGGGAATAACAAAATTCACAACAAAATTCACAATTATATCTCATCGTACATCTGGAATCACAGTCCAACCTTACAGGTGAGTGTAACCTTTATGCCAAATGTCTCACTTCATATCGTATGGTTTCTTTATGTTCAGCGCCTTTCACGATAAAAATCGTTAATATTAGAGAACAGGCTGATTGAACTCATTGTTTTTTTGCTTAAAATCATTATTTGTTGTGTTCCCAGTGTCTTGATCAGGATTATTTGTAACATTGTGCTTTATTTAAAAATGACATATTATATTGGCTTAAAGTACCGAGGGCGGTACAATATTGTACCGCCCTGGCTATAATGGGGTTAAGAGGTGTTCAAGTAGCCCTAACCACTACTGTACTTATATCAATATTCATTAACATTGTCACATCATAACATATCGACTACAATAAAAGTAATATTTAGCAAAATATAGAAATAGCTGTCATACATAAGAATAAAAGAAAATTGGAGTCTACAGAAAGTTGATTGGCTCACACAAGGCAGATCCCCTTCACACCCAACCATAATTATAAGGCCTAAGTAGCCTATAGGCCTAGGCCCAACTCACTAACACGTATCGTATAATTATATAGCCTACTAATTAGCCTTTGGCTCTACCTTATGCACTTAAACCATTAACTATTTCATAACATTTGATGCTTAATATATTTTGTACTATCTGATAATGTTAATGTGTTAATGACATTTAAAATAAAGTAATGTATAGGCTATATATACTGTATATATAACCCTTTAGATATATGAGTGACTTAAGTTCCTTCTTGAAATTATCAGCACAGGTTAACTGCTTAAGTGTCACAGGAATCAATATAGTTCGCCAGTGAAATAATATTGTGCCTTCTAAAATTGTCAAGGAATTTCTGTCCATGGTTGTGCAATACGCGTAATACGGTAGGCAACTCTTATTTACTCATAACCATAACATAGCACAATCATAATGTATCCTTAATGTAGTTAATATTTGAAATAACTTGTTATACTAGGTGACTTACTTCTTCTATTTACCAGAGAGAGAGAGAGAAACCAAAGAGAGGCAGGCAGGCTCCTCACCCAGAGAGAGAGAGAGAGAGTGACAGACAGACTGGCTCCTCCCCTTGTGGGTGACGTCACTGCCACTGCGGCCTCTGATTGGTCCTAATTTCCCCTATGATATATACTAGTCTCGACTTCGGAAATATGCGTCCCGGGTTCGATTCCCGCCGTGGGTGCAGATTTTAGGGAGGCTATTTTCACATCAAACTAAGTTTATGTGTGTTGGTAAAATTGTCAGGATGGTTGAAAGTAAGATCGGAACTCCATAACCTTCCTTACGGGCATGGTGTAAACAACAAATCCTACAGAAAGAGTGTGCTTGAGTGAGAGAGTGTGTGTGTGTGGGGGGTGAGAAATAGTGTGTATGGAGGTAGTGAAAGTGTGTAAGAGTGAGAGAGAAAGAGAGTGCGTGTATGGAGGTATAGAGAGTGAGAGAATGTATATGTGGAAAAATTTGAGTATGTGGAGGTGGAAAAATTGTGTGAACAAATGTGTATGAATGAGTGTGTGTTTGAGTCAGTGTGTGTAGAAAGAAAGTGAGAGAGAGAGAGAGAGAGCGTGTGTGTGTGTGTCAGAGAGTGTGTGAGTGACGTGTGATGGAGGAAGCAATCTCTCACTCCGGCAGGGGGTCCAGGGAGAATCACAATTTGCTTATTTCTCACTCCTTCCCCTCATTTCTCTCATAATATATTTTATCCCCTCACACACACACACACACACACTCTCTCTCTCTCGCATTAAATGTTACATGTTTAAGGTAATTATCCCTGAAATCATAAAACACACATTCCAAAATTGTATCAACCCAATGTCAACAATCTTCTATAAATGAGGCATAGCAAGAGAGAGAGGAAAAATGACAGACATACCGGTACCTAAAAAGAAGAGAAATACTCTTTGTAAAGCATTTTATACTCCACGAGCCTATTAGAAATAACAAGTAAAAATACAGAGGATAAAAACAGAACATCAAATACAATGACCGTTCAACGAAATTACAGAACGTTCCCTTTGATAAATTTGCAGCCTGTGAAAAATTTAGGGTCATTTTCTTTTGATGGTCGCCAGGGGTATCTATATAAAAACCGGTGGGTGTTTTAGGGTTGGCTTCATGTACAGTGTTTCCATTTCCGGTCTTAGATAGATAGATAGATAGAAATAGATAGATTAACCCTTCATCTTCTCTTAACCCTTATTTAGCGGGTGGTAAGGTATTTTACACTGTACCGCTCAGCGGGCATAATCCCGAAATATTCGCTCAATTTCACTCGCCCTAGTGCTGTTACTCTGGCTCCAATGCGAATGAAACGATCATTTTTGGAAAGAGCAACTCTTCGTCTCCCCATATAAGTCTATGAATGGATGTTATGAATGAGTGTGGAGGGTGGAAAGAGGTGAGGAAGAGGAGGTACTTTTTGGTCTATTTCCCGGGCGCGTTCGGATGCGTTCGCTTTGGCCTGACTTCGGCCTCTCGCGCGTCTACTATTCCTTCGGTAATCGGTCTTATTTTTATCTTATTTCTCCTTATTTCTGTATTCTCTGTATTATCTCTCTCTCTCTCTCTCTCTCTCTCTCTCTTTCTTTCTCTCTCTCACTCCTGTCTGTCTGTCTCTCTCTCTCTCTGGCTCGCTCGCTTTCCCTCTCTCGCGCTCCCTTTCTCTCTTCCTCATCCGTATATGTAATTCTCATTATTATTTTCTCTAACTAATCCCTCTATTTCATTTATTTGCTTGTAATATTTCTGTATTATTATATCTTGTTCACTCTTTCTTCAGTTCAGTTTCTGTATTCTCTCTTTCTCTTCTCATCCGTATATGTAATTCTCATTATCATTTTCTCTAACTAATCCCTCTATTTCATTTATTTGCTTGTAATATTTCTGTATTATTATATCCTTTTCACTCTTTCTTCAGTTCAGTTTCTGCATTCTCTCTCTCTCTCTCTCTCTCTCTCTCTCTCTCTCTCTCTCCCTCTCTCTCTCTCTCTCTCTCTCTCTCTCTGTTTCGCTTGTTTTTGCAGGTTTTTGTTTTTGTATAATATTATTTCACAACACATTTCCAAATCACCCTATGGGGTAGTGTTGAAGACTCATTTTTTGTTTGTGGTGTTCCCAGGAGGTGTTATCCACATGTGATTGAGGTAGGCAAAAGGCAGTTATGTGATTGAGGTAGGGAAAAGGCAGAACTGCCTATAGCGAGTGTATGAATGGGATTGAGGTAGACAAAAGGCAGAACTGCCTATAGCGAGTGTATGAATGTGATTGAGGTAGACAAAAGGCAGAACTGCCTATAGCGAGTGTATGAATGTATGTATGAATGAATGACATGGATGTATGAGGTGGACCAAGAACCAGATGGATGGATGAAATTCGAAACTTTGATAGACGTATATATCACGGTATACGGTAGAAGTAATTCCTTACAATGTACCGTACATCGTGATATATACGCCTATCAAATGATTCCAATCAATATACGGTATATATATAAATATATATATATATATATATATGTATATATATATATATATATATATATATATATATATATATATATATATATATATATATATATATATATATACTGTATATTGGTGTATATTGATTGCAATAATTTGATAGGCGTATATATCACGGTGTATATATATATATATATATATATATATATATATATATATATATATATATATATATATATATATATATATATATACCGTATATTGATGGCAATCATTTGATAGGCGTATATATCACGATGTACGGTACATTGTAAGGAATTACTTCTACCGTATACCGTGATATATACGTCTATCAAAGTTTCGAATCTCATCCATCCATCTGGTTCTTGGTCCACCTCATACATCCATGTCATTCATTCATACATACATTCATACACTCGCTATAGACAGTTCTGCCTTTTGTCTACCTCAATCACATTCATACACTCGCTATAGGCAGTTCTGCCTTTTGTCTACCTCAATCCCATTCATACACTCGCTATAGGCAGTTCTGCCTTTTCCCTACCTCAATCTCATAACTGCCTTTTGCCTACCTTACCGTAAGAAATTTACTGAACGCCTGCAAATAATACGCTAAAAAATGTTTGCAATCAAAATTTCAAACAATTTGAAGGTCACATGCAATTATATATGTATAGGTAGACTCAGAGAGGAAGAGACAAGAGAGAGAGAGAGAGTGTCGTGATAATAACAATGTTACATATGTATCGTATATATGAAAAAATTATATATACGGTAGGCCTACATATGTTCCCCACAATCATATAATGCCAAGCACAAATATTCAATCTTTCGTTGTTTGTATTACCGTAAGAAATTTACTGATCACCTGCAAATAATACGCTATAAAATGCTTGCAATCTCTCTATTTTCTCTAATCTCTCTCACGCCTCCTGTCTCTCTCTCTCTCTCTGGCTCGCTCGCTTTCCCTCTTCCTCATCCGTATATGTATTTCTCATTATTATTTTCTCTAACTAATCCGTCTATTTCATTTATTTGCTTGTAATATTTCTGTATTATTATATTTGTTTCACTCTCTTTCTTCAGTTCAGTTTCTGTATTCTCTCTCTTTCCCTCTCTCTCTTCCTCATCCGTATATGTAATTCTCATTATTATTTTCTATAATCCCTTTCTTTATTTGCTTGTAAAAATGTCTGTATTATTATATCTTTTTCACTCTTTCTTCAGTTCAGTTTCTGCATTGTCTCTCTCTCTCTCTCTCTCTCTGTTTCGCTTGCTTTGCAGGAATTTTGTTTTTGTTTTATATATAATATATAATAATTTACTTATCATTACTTACTATATCGTATAAACAATAGTAGGTAGCCAACTTACCATAATACCGATACACCAAACCGATACGCATGCGGTTATGTTTATCACCTGTTTACTAAAGTGCCACCATTATCGATTTTCTTCGAGCCGAATGGAGCGGGAGGGTTACCAATTGAAGTTAAATCCGCTAACATATATTGTTAGATGTAAGACATGATAAATACCACTAGAAATATGAATTGGCAAAATCCATATAATATCACTTCGAAATTGTTCTGAAATTTCAAAACAAAACCGCTAGTGTAAGTCATTGCTGCTAGATCGAAGTAAAGTCTCTAGATCTAGCGGAAGTCGCTATACGTATTGGCAGTACTGCACACTGCCGACTGCGATACGTTGTTGACATTGTTGTTGATGTTCCAGTGGAGGTATGAACAAAATATTGTCCTTGTCCAATAATAGCTATTTCATAGTCCCACAGGACTTATTTTGATATATTTATCAAATTTACTGAACGCCTGCAAATTATATGCTATCAAATGCTTGCAATCAAACTCTCAAGCACTTTCAATGTCACATGCAATTATACAAGTATATATAGGTAGACCCAGAGAGGATTAGACAGACAGAGAGAGAGTGTTGTGATAATATAACAATGTTACATATGTATCATATATATGACAAAATAATATATACGGTAGGCCTACATCTGTTCCCCACAATCATATAATGCCAAGCACAAATATTAAATTTTTCGTTGTTTGTATTACCGTAAGAAATTTACTGAACGCCTGCAAATAATACGCTATAAAATGCTTGCAATCAAACTCTCAAGCAATTTCAATGTCACATGCAATTATAAAAAGGTATATTGTAGACCACAATCTTCGCCAAGCTTCGTTGTTGCTTATATTATCGTGAAAAATTTACCGTATACCCTGGTTATCGTGAGAAATTTACCGAACGCCTGCAAATAATACGCTATAAAATGCTTGCAATCAAACTCTCAAGCAATTTCAATGTCACATGCAATTATAAATGTATATATAGGTAGAGAGACAGACAGAGAGAGAGAGGTCAAGAACATCTGCTAGGTGTGATTTTTCCCTGGGAGGGAAGAGAAGATTAGTTAGGGGCGTGCCCTGGCCTACATCAGAGAAAGAGAGTACCAAGGAGTACAAAGGTGTAGAAACAAAGAGAGTGAGACAGAGAGAGAGAGAGTGTCGTGATAATATAACAATGTTACATATGTATCATATATTATGATAAAATAATATATACGGTAGGCCTACATCTGTTCCCCACAATCATATAATGCCAAGCACAAATATTCAATCTTTCGTTGTTTGTATTACCGTAAGAAATGTACTGAACGCCTGCAAATAATACGCTATAAAATGCTTGCAATCAAACTTTCAAGCAATTACAAGGTCACATGCAATTATAAAAAGGTATATTGTAGACCACAATCTTCGCCAAGCTTCGTTGTTGCTTATATTATCGTGAGAAATGTACCGTATACCCTGGTTATCGTGAGAAATTTACCGAACGCCTGCAAATAATACGCTATAAAATGCAAAGGACATTTCTTGTAGAGTGCAATTTTGAGGACGTAATGTGCTCTGAGAGAGAGCGGAGCGGTGATAGAGCATAATGTACCTCCTGACCGCTCGTCACAGCCGCCGTGGACCTACTACAGGGAATTATATAAGGAAATTACCGTAGTTTAGGGTTTTGCACTCGTGTTGCACGATCGTTGAAAGACAACCAATGATCGTAGAAGGATGGTTCGGGTGTCATTGGAAAGCTCAATTTACGCCCTTTCAGGGATACATACTTGTATTACGCTCTGGGTCTTGTTTATGCATGAAAAAGAGCACGAAACAACCCCATTTAGGGTAAAAAAAAAAACCCGCTGGGCGGCATAGGGAAATATACTCCACCACCCGCTCGTAAGGTGATAAAATGCTTGCAATCAAACTTTCAAGCAATTATTAAATATAAATTGTACTTACCAACACCCACACCAGTATGTTCTTCGTCAGGAACGTCTTCAATATGGTCAACGGTCTGTCCAACATCAACCTCAACATCAACCCCACGCAAATTATGCTTGGGATGAAAGCCTATGATCGGGTTATTTTCGTCTTCCGAGTCATCCACACTACCAAAACTCTCACCCAGACATTCGACGGTTTCATCCAACAGCTTATTAGAAAGTTCTGAAGAGTTCAGCATGATATCTAGTTCCTGGGTGGTAAGCCGGGCGTGGTTAGTAGGGTGGCGCGACGCACTAGGGATGGCGGCCACCGAATCGAACACGGGCAAATCTTGACCTTCCATTATGGCTGCTTGAGGGTCACTGAGTCACGGTCACGCAGTGGGGATATGTGGGTGGGCCCTTGTAGTATACCGCCTGACCACCAGGTTCCGCTTTCCACCTAAATTAGGGTGGGAATACACCCACGGACTTAAGTCCGACCCCGCCATTTAGTCCAATTATCTCGTACCGGACTTAAGTCCGACCCCGCTAATAAAGGGTTAATATTCTCGGTGTCTCTTTTTCTCTAATCTCTCTTGGAAAGATCATATTACCATTCTCGCTAAAACAGCTTTCCAGAAGCTGGGTGTGATGAGCCGCCTCCGGTGGTTCTTTACCCCTGCGCAGCTCCTTGCTCTGTACAGGGGCACAGTGCATTCATGTATTGAGTATTATTCATAGATATGGGGGGGATCCTCTCGCACAGAACTTCTAGACAAAGTAGAAAAGAAAGCTTTCCATCTCATTAACTCAAGTCCACTCACCAATTCTCTGCATTTTCTTTCTCTTCGCCGCGATGTTGCATCTCTCTCACTATTCTACTGCTTTTACAATTATCAGTGTTCCTCAGAGCTCTCCCAGTGTATACCACCCCCTCTTCGTAGAGCACGTAGCACTCGTCTTGCAAAACACAAATTACACAATCCCACCCCTACTCTGTGCAGCTCTCCAACCCAAGAGTGAAACAATATTCTCAATCTTTCTTCTATTCAACAGCTCAGCTCTGGAACTCTCTCCTAGAATCAATCTTTCCTTCATCCTATGACTTAAATTGTTCAAACTCCGGGTGTCCAGGGATTTTGGCTCGAACGTCCCTTGATTACGGCCCTATCACTCTTTCAACTCCGGGGGAGGCACTCGTCACAGGCAGTTCTGCCTTTTGTCTCCCTCATTCACATAGACATAATAGATAGATAGACATAGATAGATAGATAGACATAGATAGATAGATAGAGAAAGAGAGAGAGAGAGAAGTGGAGTGGAATGTCTTAAAATCGCAACGTCTTAAAACCTCAAAATTAACGGGGTTAAGCATGAAGGAGAAGGGGGTCCAGAAAAAACACCCGCATAAAACACGAACACATTTACAAACATAATCCTAAACATAGTAAAATACCCAATTTAATAATAACCACCATGCCAGCCCGACAAGAGAAAAGAAAATGAACAGAGGAAGGGGAGACTCAAACAGCAGAACCAAGGGGACACACACAGCAGGGAAAACGAAGAAAGACCAACGAAGGAGAGATTAAGATTAAACGAACAAAGACCAAAGAAGGAGAAACTAAGATAAAAAAACGAAGAGCCCAGGAATACAAACAATCAACAACCACTCAACAGGCAAAGACAAAACCAGGAACCAGAACCAGAAGACACCCACAGAGATGGAAAATTCACCACCGCAGAAGAAACCAAACACAACATCAAAACTGCAGAGGACAACGAAAACCACAGCAAAACCATCACCACATGGCCACCCCAATTCTGCATACACACCACTACACCAGAATAAACGGGACGCTAGGATTGCCACCATAAACCCTCCTCTACCACCCACACCAGGCAAGACAATTCAGATAACGATCAATAACAACGAAGCCCAGAAGATAAAGATCGTATATAATCAGAAGAAGAAAAACCAACAAAAACAAATAACAAAGTAACAGTTGCGCCGCTCTTCCGCGCAGAGGCCTACCCACCAGCCCGCGAACTTCTAAGGGTTCTATACCTAATCCCCCCGGAATACGCCCCCTGTACTCATGACTTTCTGACCTCCACACACCTGACCTGGGACATAGCAGCCAAAGTCGTAACTACCCCGACGAAAACCAAGGTAAAGCAAGCAATTCTAGGGCTTGATTTACTTACATAAGAACATAAGAAAATGGGAGTCTGCAAAAAGCCGATCGGCCCACACAAGGCAGATCCCTGTCACACCCAACCCCAATTACAAGGCCCAATTATAGGCCCAACTCACTAATACCTTGAGTACTGACCCCACCAAAACGGTCAGAGATTAACACAAGATTACGAGGGTCTGCTGAGCGCCGATTGGCCCACACCCCTCACACCCAATCCATCTTGTCCATAATTATGCCTATCTAATTTTATCTTAAAGCTCCCTATCGTTCTTGATCCCACTATATCATTTGGTAGCCTATTCCACCCATCTACAACTCTGTTACCAAACCAATATTTGCCTGTATCTTTTCTGAAACGAAATTTATCTAATATGAAACCATTTGTTCGAGTTCTTTCGCTATCACTGAGCTTCAGTACATTTTTCATGTCTCCTTTAATTATCCCACTAACCCGATTTAACACTTCTATCATATCCCCTCTAACTCTGCGTCTTTCTAACGAATTAAAATAATGTAAGCCTAATTTTTTCAACCTTTCTTCATATGGTAGATTTCTAATATTATGAATAATTTTTGTCATTCTTCGCTGTACTCTTTCCAACGAATCTATGTCCATTCTGTAATAAGGACACCAACATTGGACAGCATAATCATGTAAGCTTTTAAGTCCTAAAATTAAACCTCCCTTTCAGGAAAGGATTGATACCATGGTGCATATCCTTTAAGGTCTGAGGGGTTCTTTTCCCTACTAGGTGAATTAATATTATCACATGCCATGGTATAGTGCTTAATATTAAGAACATAAGAACATAAGAAAATGGGAGTCTGCAGAAAGCCGATTGGCCTAAGCAAGGCAGATCCCTGTCCCACACAACCCCAATTCAATTACAAAGCCCAATTATAGGCTTCACACTCTAATACCCTGAGGATCATCTTACCAAAACGGTTAGAGATTAACCCAGGATTATGGGGGTCTGCAGAGCGCTGATTGGCCCAACCCGGCTGATCCCCCTTCACACCCAACCCTTCTCGTCCATATGCTTATCCAATTTTATCTTAAAGCTCCCTACAGTTTTAGATCCCACTATAGCACTTGGTAGTCCATTCCACCCATCTACAACTCTGTTACCAAACCAATATTTGCCTATATCTTTTCTGAAACGAAATTTATCTAATTTGAAACCATCGGTACAAGTTCTTTCGCTATCACTGAGCTTTAGTACATTTGTCATGTCCCCTTTGTTAATCCCACTAACCCACTTGAACACCTCTATCATATCCCCTCTAACTCTGCGTCTCTCTAACGAATGTAAACCTAATTTCTTCAACCTTTCTTCATACGAAAGATTTCTAATATTATGGATCATTTTTGTCATTCTACGCTGTACTCTCTCCAATGAATCTATGTCCATTCTGTAATAAGGACACCAAAATTGGACAGCATAATCCATATGGGGTCTCACTAATGACAAGTAAAGTTTTAAGATAACATCAGCAGTTCTGTTACTCACACTCCTAGAGATGAACCCGAGAATCCTGTTTGCCTTATTACGAACGCTTATACACTGTTTTCTAGGCTTCAAATCATTGCTAACAAACACACCTAGATCTTTCTCGCAATCTGAATTTTCTAATTCTAAATTAGCTAGTTTATATTTAACATTTGTTTGCATCTTCCCTATCTTTAATACCTTGCATTTGTCAATGTTAAACTTCATCTGCCAATTTACTGACCATTCATGTAAGGTATCTAGATCCCTTTGGAGGCACTCTATATCGCTATCTGAATCAATTGATCTCCCTATTTTAGTATCGTCTGCGAATTTACTTATCCTACTAGTTATACCTAAATCTAGGTCATTTATGTATATAAGAAACAACAGTGGACCTAATACCGATCCCTGGGGGACACCACTTTTGACTGCTCCCCACTCTGACTTGGTACTATTTATGCTGACTCTCTGTTTCCTACCAATTAGCCATGACCTAATCCATCCCAACAACGCCCCACCTATTCCATGTGCCTCAACCTTTCTCATCAATCTCTCATGAGGGACTCTGTCGAAAGCTTTACTGAAATCTAAATATATAATATCGTATGCCTTGTCATTATCTACTGCTTCATATACCTCTGAGAAAAAACTAAGCAAATTAGTAAGGCAAGAACGTCCCTGTGTGAATCCATGCTGAGAAGAATTGATTAAGTTAAATGTTTCTAAGTGGTTTCTCATTTTCCTAGCAATAATTGACTCTAGTAGCTTTCCTATGATTGAAGTGAGACTAATGGGACGGTAATTGGATGCTATTGATTTATCACCTTTTTTGAAAATCGGAACTACATTTGCAAGCTTCCAAGCTTCTGGAACTATACCTGTTTCTAATGAATTGTTAAAAAGAAATGTTAATGGGTAACTTAACTCATCTCTGCATTCTTTTAATACTCTGGCATATACCTCATCGGGACCAGGCGATTTCTGAGGTTTCAGTCTGTCAATTTCCTTAAGCACATCATTTCTACTTATAGTAACCGTACTTAACCTATTTTCTATACTATCTCTATATACCTTACGGACTTCTGGAATCTGTGCCAAATTTTCATTAGTGAAAACAGATAGAAACTGACTATTTAATGTACTGCACATTTCTAAATCATTTTCTGTCATTTCTCCTATCGAAGTTTTAAGGGGGCCTATTTTATCTCTAACTTTAGATTTATATAGCTGGTAAAAAGCCTTAGGGTTATTTTTTGAGTCATTGGCTATCCTGATTTCATAATTTCTTTTGTCTGTCCTTATACATTTTTTAACCTCTCTTGATAGATTCTGATAGTAAGCAAGTAGGTGAATTTCGCCTTTCTTTATTTTTCGATATATTCCTCTCTTTTTTCCTAGAAGGTCCAATAGTCTATTATTCATCCATTTGGGTTGGTTCTGTGTTGATCTAAATTTTCTTTTGGGGATATATTTATTTTGCGCATTGTGGAGTGAAGAAATAAAATTATTATATGTAGCTGTCAAATTATCCTGAGTTAAGACAGGTATCTGAGAGAGAGTATGTTCATTAGCGCACCTGGGTCCACTTAATAGTTTAACCATAGGATCGACTCTTAAGGCTCGTCTTAATCCACCATAATTGGCTTTTCTGAAATCTGGGATAAGTGTCGTATTCTCTTTAGCCTTTCCTGTCCATTGTATGTTAAAATAAATTGATTTATGATCACTATTTCCTAGTTGGTCTCCTATCTCTACATTATTTATCATTTGTTCATTATTACTGAGAACTAAATCGAGGATATTATTACCTCTAGTAGGCGAGTCTATGAATTGAAATAAAAAACTATCCTGTACCGCCTCAATAAACTCTTCTGAATCTGAGTCGCCGATTTGATGCTGCCAATCAATATTCGGAAAATTAAAATCCCCTATAATACACACATTGCTAAACCTTGATGCTATTTTCACTTCCTGCCATAAAGCTGTACCTTCGTTTCTACTCATATTTGGTGGTCTATAAATAACTCCAATAATTATGGTCTCACTACCTTCGCTAACCTCAACCCAAACACTTTCGTTATCAGTATTTAGTCTAATACCTGATTTAATACAGCTTTTTAAAGAACTCCTGACAAACACTGCTATTCCGCCGCCCCTCCTACTTGTTCGGTCGCGTTTAAACAAACTATATCCTGGTATATGGAATTCTGCTAAAAAATGTCTTGATTCTGTATTAATCCATGTTTCAGTCAGTGCTATAATGTCTATATTTTCGTTGCTAACAAGTGCTCTAAGTTCATCCATTTTGTTACATAAACTCCTACAGTTTGTATAATATAATCGCAATGAATTTATTTTACTGGTATCGGATTTACCTTTATTTCTAACTGAATTCCCATCTTCTGTTACACCTTTAATATTTCTACTAGCAGTACAATTAAAATCCTGTGACTGATATTTTCCATTCCTATCTGATGTACCAGTACGGCAATTTACCCTATCTAGACAATTATTCTTACTCATATTCTCAGGCTTTATTTTCAGAGAAACCCCGCGACAATCCTATCTATTGACCTAGCTAAATTTGCCACCCCTAGCCGAGAAAGATGAACCCCGTCCTGTGCGTACAACTGATTTTTACCATAGAAACGGGTCCAGTTATCAAGGAATGGTATTGCATTTGCATTACAGTATTTTTCCAGCCGACAATTGATACCAATTGCCCTAGATGACCATTCCTTGCTGACACCTCTCCGTGGCAAGATACTGTGTACTACAGGTATGCCTCCCTTCCTCCTAACTTTATCTAACACCTCCCTGTACTGCCGAAGCAGTACTTCCGTCCTACCTTTACCAACATCATTGCTCCCTGTACTGAGACAGATAATGGGGCTATCTCCAATATCTTTCATGATGTAATCAATGTCCTCTAACACCTTCCCAACCCCGGCACCAGGCAGACAGACAAGCTTCCTAATATAAGTACAGGTGGACCTAGCTAAGTGTCTGACCATGGAGTCCCCAACAATTGAGAAGGACTTGCCTCTCCTTGTCGATGACTTGGTAGCAGCTGCGGCAGCGGCAGGAACTCCTGGGGCAGCAGTTGAAGATACTCCTGGGGGGGCAGCAGTCACACCATTCCCTGTTGGAGGCAACTTACTTACCTTTCTCCTGGTTTCCTCGCCGAAGGAAGCACTCGCAGCCTCACCATCACATTCGTCATCCAAGGTGATGAACTTGTTGCTGAGGGCAACTGGCCGCCGTAGAAATTTGCAGGTTGTTGCACTTGTTGGAACAACTGTCCAGGGAGCATCACGATCCCTAACAGCAGTTGCACTATCCTCACTTTTCTTGTCAGCCAAAGTCAGCTTTAAGGCCAAATTCTCGTCTTTGAGAGACTGCACCTCTCTCTCCACATTCTCCATCCTTTCTTGCAAAGCAAGACAAAGCTGGAGAATATGAGAGGAGGTAGCAATCTCGTCAACACCAGCCATTTTAAGAAAGCGTTAATACTATCACCACACTATGGGCAAAGATATTCACTGGGAGTCACTAGGGACAGGTCCTCACTCAGCAAAGGTCAGGCAGGTACGAAGATATCTAATAGGCTGCACCTTTGGTATTAGAAGCATAACCGCAAGGACATGTCCCCACCTTACTTCTTTTGCCAAAACCGCACTCATAAACTATAGAAGGATACTTGCCATGGTAAAGGTCATTCTAATAGTTCGGGCTTTGTGAGACACCGTCTGTATAACGTCACTCAACACATAGAAGTCCATACTGCATCTGTCTAACACCATGGTCAAAGACATATGCAGTAAAAAGGCTTAAACGCCGAACTTGGGTTCTTTGAACACTCTTAAAACGGTCAGTGGCAGATCGAGTGAAATTAGTAAGTTCATGATCTTACTATCTCCTCGCGTTAGCCCGATACCTTGTCACTGTGTTATGACACTAGCGACGCTGTATTAACCTTTTGGCTGCGGCTATGTTTGGGCTATTTAGGGCATATTCAGGCACTCCTGAATGATAAACCAAGCATCTGCATTAAATGAAGTGTATTCTGCCGAAAACTAGGCAAAAATAGCTTCAAAATGACACCAGAACGGACCGTATACGTGGTCTGGTTCACCCGCAGTGATCCCAGTGAAACGCGGGAACCCCGCTATTATGTAACACTCGCTCGCTTGGCTACACTGATGAGAGAGACAGAGAGAGACTCGCCCGAGACACAGCCTAGCTCAGTGAGCCGCTCGGTGCTCTGAGGGTCGGAGGTGGGCCCCTCACGCTCCCACCCACTGACACTCGATTTTTTCGTTTTTTACAGGCTTTTAAAGCTTGGAAATTGCTGTAACTTGCCAAAACATTCCAGAACGTCACCCGCAGCGAAAGGGTTAAAGACCCTAAGTCAAGAGTATCGGAACAGAACTTCACCACCGATTAGTACAAAGGTCACGATATACGAGCAATAGTAACCCAGGACATGTCAAGCTCGCGTTAGTCCGATGGTATGTACCCTATGTCATGACATTAACCCTCTCCGACATATGATGCAATGTTGAGCCTATTGGGGATACTTTAAAGCCTTTGTTACTATCAGGGGTATTTAGAAACCTTTAGTTTAGTTACTTCAACCTTTGCAGTTGTGTTTGAGCTAGCTGTGAGCAGAAAACTAATTTTGGAGAGGTAATAATAAGAGTGAGATAATTCTATTTCTTATTGCTAATCTGGCAACCTCTGCGTCACATGTGCGTGAAAGGGTTAAGGAACTATCACTCAAGACCCAAAACCAACTAATCCATCTGTATCCCTATCCACACCATCCACACGACAGGACCACCTAAGCGGCTCGACGGAACCTAGACGAAAGGACTTGATAACTCTCATCTCTACCCAGGCTGTGCTAACCACTCCAGATCTTCAAAGTGTTATATTAGGAGTGCTACTACAAATCTCTTTAACTTCTAAACCAGTGCGACCCCGGTGTAATACTTAGGAAAAATAGAGCGACTCATATGACTCTGTTTTATTTTAAACCAGTGCAAACCAGGTGTTATACTTTAGAAAAATAGAGCAACTCATATGACTCTGTTTTTACTCTAACACCAGTGCAACCCCAGTGTAATACGTAGAGCATAGAGTACTTCAACTTTGGTTTATTCTTACACCAGTGCAAACCAGGTGTTATACTTAAGCAAAATAGAGCAACTCATATGACTCTGTTTTACTCTAACACCAGTGCAACCCCAGTGTAATACGTAGAGCATAGAGTACTTCAACTTTGGTTTATTCTTACACCAGTGCAAACCAGGTGTTATACTTAAGCAAAATAGAGCAACTCATATGACTCTGTTTTACTCTAACACCAGTGCAACCCCAGTGTAATACGTAGAGCATAGAGTACTTCAACTTTGGTTTATTCTTACACCAGTGCAACCAGGTGTATCGTGTTATTCTTATTGATACGATAGAAGTGAACACCCAATACTACGCTGAAAAACCTAATTATATCTCTTCCAATTAATAAGAAATAGAGATAACTTGTAGAAGAGTAAAAGTGTAAATTATACTATACGCCAGTGTCTTAAGGTGTATATTCATAGTAGAGAAGAGAGAGAAAAGCAAGTATATTCCTAGTTCCCGCGTGCATCCTCGCCAGTGCTAGACTCATATATATATATATATATATATCCATTGTACTAGTATAAATAAGTATTGTTGTCCTACACATTGATCTGTTAATTAAAGTTGTAAATAAGATGTACTCAGTGTTATATTTTACCCTTTACTCCTTCTGTGCATGTGTTGTATAATTTTAACTTCTCCAGTCGAGTAGAACTTACCAAACACCAATACAAACCCGGTAAAAACCCTGGCAAAACACATAGACTATTGAAATATTGCGATACTATACCCTATTCCAAGTAAGTAGGCCAAAACTCTTGAACATTAACCTCTATAATTCACACACGACCAGAGTAATCGAGCTAATATGTCTACTATTTGGGAAGGGTCAGCCAGGGAATAGGTGTGGACATTTACAGCCACAAAACTCATGAACATTACCCTCAATAACTGACAAACAACTAGAGTAACCGAGCTCACATTTCTACTATTTGGGAAGAGTCAGCCAGGGAATATAGGCGTGGACATTTACAGCCCATCTACTCTAGCCCTTTTATAATTCGTAATATCGCCAACCCACAAATTAACTTACAAATAAACCTAATTAATGAAATCAATGACATTCATGAACACGTGTGGCACTCCCAGGACTCAAACCTAGGATACTCACACATAAATCCAACACACTAACCATTACGCTATCAAGACAGATGCAGAGGTTAGGGTTCACGATGTTCTGGCCTACCTATTTGGAACAGGGTATTGACTCTGATACACATTATCGGATACAGGGGGGCGGGGGGGGGGGGGGGTGACGCCATTTATCAGTGAGCCTGCTTTGAAAGGGAAGGGCGCCCTTGGTCAAGCCCTGGCATACGAGGGGAACCATTAAGGGTAGTGACCACAACCATAAAACAAAACGGTCACCAACCACCCAATACACCCTCTTCCCCTCACTTCACCCCTCCCCTCCCTTCCCCTACCATGCCCTCCCAACTCCACCGACACCACCTACCTCCCACCGCCCACAGACCAGCTCCACCATCGCTTCTCCACATTCGTTCCACATCGCCAGACAACCTTCACGCCACTCAAGAGACGGAATAAGAGCCAGTGAGTGATATAGAGAATACGGTAAAGGATAGTAAATGTGAAAGTGAAGGGGAAAATACTGTCTTATGCGGAAATCATATACCGCCAACGAAATTTGTGAAAAAACTATTATAGAAAGGGACCGGTGAGTGTATCCTGAGTGTGTGGTGATACCATGGAAAAATAGAAAGACTTTCCTTACTACGTACTGCATATTAGTAACTTCCCCTAACCTCATCCCCTAATGGTTTCTTTATAGCTATTGTCCATCCATCCATCCTCAACTTTGCCCTATCCCTACCCTATCCCTTCTCGATACCTCTTATCCTCCACCCCCACCTCCCCCCCCGCTCCCCCACGTGTACCACCCCCTCTCGCCCACCCTTCATCCCCCCCCACCCATCCACCGGCCCCTCCCATAAACTGGAGAACACTTGACACTTCTCTCTCTTTCTCTCTCTCTCTCTCAATAACGGAAGGCAATCATGCATCAGATACCTTTCTCTCACAATTAATCAATATAGATACTCATATATAAACCTATCATCTCTTTCTAGTTCTCGCTATCGTTCACTCTCCCTAAAATTAACATTAAAATATGTAAAAATAAGAGCAAACCTGTCGCACCTAATATATATCTCTCTCTCTAGGTCATAAAATAAAGGAGAATGAATCTATGAGTCATTATAGGGTACGGAAAAAAACAAAAACAGTGACCGCAAGGGGATAATCTTACAGTCGAAAACTTCTGAGATATACAGGCTGGATGATCTCACTGGAGCAGGGAAAGTCAACGATCTCAAGAGCTGGTGGGAGCAAGTATCACAAGTGGGACCAGAAATAGGATACTTTCCAAATGCTAGTAATTCTATACTGATAGTAAAACCAGAACATTACGAAAATGCCTTAGAATCTTTCAACGGTAGTGAAGTGGTCATAACAAAGGACGGACAGCGTCATCTAGGGGCAGTGATTGGCACAGAAGAGTTCAAGAAGCAATACATGGAAGAGAAGGTCAGAGAGTGGGTAAACGAAATAGAAATACTAGCCAAAATTGCAAAGACGGAACCACAGGCTGCATATTCGGCATTCACATATGGAGTTAAACACTGCTGGACCTACTTGATGCGTACCATTCCAAACGTGGGTCCACAACTTCAACCGCTAGAAGATGCCATCAGAGACAAACTCATCCCAGCTTGGATGAAGTCCCACACCCCAATTGCTATAGAGAGGGAGTTGCTCGCACTTCCTCCTGGTTAGGAGGGCTTGGCATCATCAATCCGGTGAGGAGGGCGACAACGGAACACCAGAACTCAATAAAGATAACAGAATCTCTCACTGAACGCATTGTAGCGCAATATCCTGACAGCGAAGTGGACCAGGCGGACATCTACAACATCAGAAAGACCATCACGTCAGAGAGGCAAAACTCACAAAAAAATGACCTGGCACAATTGATGCGAAACAACTTTCCCCGAGACTAACAAGAAAAGTACAAATAGCACAAGAAACAGGTGCTTCAAATTGGCTGACAATACGACCAATCAAGGCAAAAGGCTTCAATCTAAACAAACAAGAATTTAATGATGCTATTGCACTGAGGTATGATTGGCCGATTGAAGGACTGCCCGATCGATGCGTTTGTGGAATCAACAACGATGCAGACCACTGCATGATATGTAAGAAGGGAGGATTCATCAGCATCAGGCACGATGAAGTAAGAGATGTAATGGCGAACATGCTCAGGGAGGTGTGTCGAGATGTGGTGTGCGAACCATCACTCATTCCCTTGGAGGGAGAGATCTTGCAGCACAGGACGGCCAACACATCCAACGAAGCACGAGTGGACGTTAGTGCAAGAAGTTTTTGGACAAGAGCACAGCGAGCGTTCTTTGACGTAAGAATATTTGACCCAATGGCCCATAGCTACAGCGGGCTGTCTCTGGAGGCTGCACACAAGAGGAATGAACATGAGAAGGTCAGGGCATATGGGGAAAGGATCTTAAATATCGAACATGGCAGCTTTACCCCACTAGTGTTCACCACATCTGGAGGGATGGGACCTAGGGCCCAGTGCTTCTATTCAAGGCTTGCAGAGATCATCGCAGAGAAGAAGAAACAGCCCAGGAGCCACGTTGTAGCCTGGATGAGGTGCCGTCTATCTTTCTCATTGCTCAGATCAGCACTACTATGCCTGCGGGGAACAAGACTGTCTGCACCACAACCAGTGACGGTGGCAGAAGTGGACTACGAGGCAGCAGTGGCAGAGGGTCGCATAGGACGGAGACTGGATTGAAGTTGCATGGTGTAGAATAGTAATATCTGATGCTTGTAAAATAAAATGTATGAACAATATTAAATAAAAATCAATGACAAAAAGTAGTAGTAGTAGTAGTAGTTTGTAGCCTTTCCTTTCCTTTCAATTTTATGTGTGGGAATCTCTCTCTCTCTCTCTCTCTCTCTCCTGTGTGTATGTGTGTGTATGCGTGTTAAATATGTGGTGGTTGTGTAGGAAGCGAGAATGCGCAAGGAATACCTCCACCAAAAGGAAACCTAAGCTCAATACTCAGAGAAAGAGAAAAACAAAAACAAATTCTGACGGCTATTCGATAGGGTACCTAAATTGTCAAAAACTAAGAATTATGCAAAGATTAATTTAAATGTCCATAATAATCTACCCCTATTAAGGTATATTGGTAGTAATAAATCCCTCTAATATTAGGATAGAAGGGTAAATCACCATCAAAATATTCAATGATCATATGTACCTTTTTCGCGCCCTTTTTGGAATACGCCGATTTTTGACAGCGTAGCAGAACGCATTGCTTAAACTTCACGCACACAACGCGAACGCCACATAAACATTCCGACACGCTACGCTCCGCACTTTCGTAACCAAAGAATCATATCGTACCCAACTCAACGCATTTACTTTTTGACGAATTTGACAAGAGGCGTCGGCAAATGGAGATCCTGGTTGTTTTTATTTTAGCGTGGAATGAGGTGGACAGAGGCAGGGCTATTTTGTTCGGATTACCATAACAATGCACAATGTTGGAGTGAAATTTAGTGTAGTGGATTGTGTGGTGTTGTGTTACGTTGTGTAGTGTAGTGTGGGGTTGTGTAGTGTAAGGTATGGGTGGTGGTGTAATGGTTTAGATGCTTATGCACTGGGTGTAGTGTCCCAAGTTCGAATCCAAGTAGGATCACAAGCTGTCATTAGTTTATTCTAGTGCATTGGGGTTTGTAATTGTAATGGAGGATTAATGTTAAGAACGGGGTGTTCCTTAATTGTAGTGTAGTGTAGTGTATTGTATTGTGTTGTGTGTTGTGTAGTGTAGTGCAGTGTACTGAGAGAGAGAGAGAGAGAGAGAGAGAGAGAGAGAGAGAGAGAGAGAGAGAGAGATGGTGGGTGGTGGCTGTTTGATGGAAGAAACTTGAAAATTAAAATGGATGATACAGGTAACGTGTGTGTGTGTGTGTGTGTGTGTGTGTGTGTGGGAGGGGGAGGGGGGCTATTCTCCCTCCACAAAAGCCGGCGTCACCCCCCCCTCCCCCCTGTATCCGATAATGTGTATCAGAGTCAATACCCTGTTCCAAATAGGTAGGCCAGAACATCGTGAACCCTAACCTCTGCATCTGTCTTGATAGCGTAATGGTTAGTGTGTTGGATTTATGTGTGAGTATCCTAGGTTCGAGTCCTGGGAGTGCCACACGTGTTCATAAATGTCATTGATTTCATTAATTAGGTATATTTGTAAGTTAATTTGTGGGTTGGCGATATTACGAATTATAAAAGGGCTAGAGTAGATGGGCTGTAAATGTCCACGCCTATATTCCCTGGCTGACTCTTCCCAAATAGTAGAAATGTGAGCTCGGTTACTCTAGTTGTTTGTCAGTTATTGAGGGTAATGTTCATGAGTTTTGTGGCTGTAAATGTCCACACCTATTCCCTGGCTGACCCTTCCCAAATAGTAGACATATTAGCTCGATTACTCTGGTCGTGTGTGAATTATAGAGGTTAATGTTCAAGAGTTTTGGCCTACTTACTTGGAATAGGGTATAGTATCGCAATATTTCAATAGTCTATGTGTTATGCCAGGGTTTTTACCGGGTTTGTATTGGTGTTTGGTAAGTTCTACTCGACTGGAGAAGTTAAAATTATACAACACATGCACAGAAGGAGTAAAGGGTAAAATATAACACTGAGTACATCTTATTAACAACTTTAACCCGGCAAGTGCTGAAAGACTAATAAGAGTTTTACCGTTGCACTGCAGAAAGCCTAATATAATCCAGGTTTTTGAGCGCGTACCAAAACCGCGGGCTTACAGCCAGGCGGCTACAAATTGGTGTGGCTGTAGTACAACTTGACAACTCTCGATACCACCCCGCCATACGCTCGGCCCGCACTCACTCAAGACCGCACACAAGCACTTGTCATGGAGCCAAGACGTCCCTCACGCTCTCGCCCTGATGACACAACCAGCCCTCCTTCTGGTGGTGTCAGCGGCCGTGGAAGGCAGAGAGTGGCTGCTAAAGACCCGAGCTACCATTACTACGGCACGAGTAGCTCCGAGGACGAGGAACCTGCACGTAAAGCATGTAAAACATGTGCAAGCAGGGGCAGAGCACAGAGGTCATTGTCTTTCTGGGACACTGCCACGACCACCCAGGCAACTGCTACCACCACCACTGCCACCACTATCACCGACGCAGGAGGCCGCCCTGGGGCTGCAGGGCCTGCGGGGGCCACTGAGAAGACAGGGAAGGGCATGGGTAAAAAAACTTTTACCTCTGCCAATACCACCGTGCCACCACTACCACCACCAGTCGCCCCTGCCGGCCCTTCTGCCCCTGCCCCTGCCAAAGGGAAGAAAGGGACGAAGGGCAAGGCGACAGGGACCACCATAATATTGCCATCCAGGACCTCTGCTGGCCCTGCCGACGCCTCCCCTGCCGGCCCTTCTGCCCCTGCCCCTGCCCCTGCCAAAGGGAAGATTCTGCCCCTGCCCCTGCCAAAGGGAAGAAATGAACGAAGCGCAAGGCAACAAGGGCGACAGGGACCACCATAATATTGCCATCCAGGACCTCTGCTGGCCCTGCCGATGCCGCCCCAGCCAGCCCTTCTGCCCCTGCCACTGCCCCTGCCCCTGCCCCTGCCAAAGGGAAGAAAGGGACGAAGGGCAAGGCGACAAAGGAGACAGGGACAACCATAATATTGCCATCCAGGACCTCTGCTGGCCCTGCCGACGCCGCCCTAACATACAGTTGACTGCCGTGGCTGGCCTTGGACAGCGACACACAGACTTCCCTCCCTCCCTCTCACCCACTCACTCACTCCAACTCTCCCCTAAACACATTCATAAGGGTTATATATCGCATAATTGGTCTATATGCGGTATATTCATTGTTATATGGGTCGCCTACATATGTACACGTACTTTATATATAGCATGATAGTGCTGAAAATACGATATATACGTGATATTACAGCCAACAGACCCTGTACAACTTGGCAACTCTCGATACCACCCTGCCACACGCTCGGCCCGCACTCACTCAAGCGGTACACAAGCACTTGTCTCCCGCGTAAACTCTCTCACCTCAGTTCCCGCCTCTAAACTCTCTCATAATTCGCTTATATGTCGTATATTTGGTCTATGTGCGGCATATTCCTTGGTATATGGGTGGCCTACATACGTACACATACGTACATATATGTACACATACTCTATATAGCATAACGGTGCTCAAAATAGGATACATATGCGACTTTACGCCCTAACCCGCCCTCCCCTCCCTCTACTCCTACCCCTGGGCGCGCGAATATTCACCCGGGAAATCTTGCCGCGCGATGACAATCTGACCGCGCGATGCCATTTGCTCCACTTTTTTCAACTAAGGACCGCCCCCCCCCACCCCCCTCAGACATATTTTGGGGGGTCAAATATATATGGCTCGATGCGCGCGAACATTCCCTACACGTTGATGTACTTTTCATCGATATTTGCAAGGGGTGCCCAAATCGTCATACCTCCGCACAGGGGTGCCTGTATACTACAGGGGGTGCGCAGCGGAGAGGTTAATTACCAGTTCAATGTGTAGGACAACAATACTTATTTATACTAGTACAATGGATATATATATATATATATATATGAGTCTAGCACTGGCGAGGATGCACGCGGGAACTAGGAATATACTTGCTTTT
This sequence comes from Paralithodes platypus, assembly GCA_032716605.1. Taxonomy (NCBI): domain Eukaryota; kingdom Metazoa; phylum Arthropoda; class Malacostraca; order Decapoda; family Lithodidae; genus Paralithodes; species Paralithodes platypus. The sequence goes on from CM064560.1 coordinate 516,845, forward strand.
CTCTCTCTTCTCTACTATGAATATACACCTTAAGACACTGGCGTATAGTATAATTTACACTTTTACTCTTCTACAAGTTATCTCTATTTCTTATTAATTGGAAGAGATATAATTAGGTTTTTCAGCGTAGTATTGGGTGTTCACTTCTATCGTATCAATAAGAATAACACGATACACCTGGTTGCACTGGTGTAAGAATAAACCAAAGTTGAAGTACTCTATACTCTACGTATTACACTGGGGTTGCACTGGTGTTAGAGTAAAAACAGAGTCATATGAATTGCTCTATTTTTCTTAACCCTTGTCTAGCGGGGGTGGACTTAAGTCGGGCTAGAGAACCAAGGACAATGTGGCGGGGCCCGACTTAAGTCTGTGTGCAATTTTTGAGCAATAATGGCTCTGAGAGAGAGACGAGCGGGTGGAGGAGCGTAGGTCGGCTCATGACCGCTCGGCACGGGTCCCGCGCGACTACTGACATTTACTCCACACACACCCACACTCACTGCCTCGCTACACAGGGAATTATGTAAGGAAATTACCGTATTTTAGGGATTTTGCACTCGTCTTGCACGATCGTTGCAAGAGAACGCGTGGTCGTAGAAGGATGGTTCTGGTGTCATTGGAAAGCTCAATTTACGCCCTTTCAAGGATACTTAATTGTATTACGCTCTGACTCTTGTTTATGCATGAAAAAGAGCACGGAAACAAGGTCGTTTAGGGTAAAACCACCCGCTTGGCGGGTAGTAGAAGTTACTGACAGGCCCGCTCGTAAGGCGTTAAGTATAACACCTGGTTCGCACTGATTTAAAATAAAACAGAGTCGTATGAGTTGCTCTATTTTTCCTAAGGGTTACACCTGGGTCGCACTGGTATAAAATAAAAAAAGAGTCGTATGAGTCACTCTATTTTTCCTAAGTATTATACCGGGGTCGCACTGGTGTAGAAGTTAAAGAGATTTATAGTAGCACTCCTAATATAACACTTTGAAGATCTGGAGTGGTTAGCACAGTCTGGGTAGAGATGAGAGTTATCAAGTCTTTTGGTCTAGGTTCCGTCGAGCCGCTTAGGTGGTCCTGTCATGTGAATGGTGTGGACAGGGATACATATGGATTAGTTGGTTTTGGGTCATGAGTGATAGTTCCTTAATGTCATGACACAGGGTACATACCATCGGACTAACGCAAGCTTGAACGAGGACATGTCCTGGGTTACAATTGCTCGTCTATCCTGACCTTTGTACTAATCGGTGGTGAAGTTCTGTTCCGGAACTCTTGACTTGGGGTCTTTAATACAGCGTCTCTAGTGTCATGACACAGTGACAAGATATCGGGCTAACGCGAGGAGAGAGTAAGATCATGAACTTACTAATTTCACTCGATCTGCCACTGACCGTTTTAAGAGTGTCCACAGAACCCAAGTTTGGCGTTTAAGCCTTTTTACTGCATATGTCTTTGACCATGGTGTTAGACAGATGCAGTATGGACTTCTTTGTGTTGAGTGCCGTTATACAGACGGTGTCTCATAAAGCTCGAACTATTAGAATGACCTCTACCATGGCAAGTATCCTTCTATAGTTTAAGAGTGCGGTTTTGGCAAAAGAAGTAAGGTGGGGACATGTCCTTGCGGTTATGCTTTTAATACCAAAGGTGCAGCCTATTACAGATCTTAATATTAAGCACTATACCATGGCATGTGATAATACGAATTCACCTAGTAGGGACAAGAACTCCTAAGACCTTAAATGATATCCACCATGGTATCAATCCTATCCTGAAAGGAATGTTTAATTTTAGGACTTGAAAGCTTACATGTAAGTAAATCAAGCCCTAGAATTGCTTGCTTTACCTTGGTTTTCGTCGGGGTAGTGACGACTTTGGCTGCTATGTCCCAGGTCAGGTGTGTGGAGGTCAGAAGGTCATAAGTATAGGGGGCGTATTCTGGGGGGGATTAGGTAGACCCATTAGAAGTTTGCGGGCTGGGGGGTTGGCCTCTGCGTGGAAGAGCGGCGCAACTGTTCCTTTGTTATTTGTTTGTGTTGGTCTTTCTTCTGATTAGATACAATCTTTTTCTTCTGGGCTTCGTTGTTATTGATCGTTATCTGAATTGTCTTGCCTGGTGTGGGTGGTAGAGGAGGATTTATGGTGGCAATCCTGGCGTCCCATTTATTCTGGTGTAGTGGTGTGTATGCAGAATTGGGGTGGCCATGTGGTGATGGTTTTGCTGTGGTTTTCGTTATCCTCTGCGGTTTTGATGTTGAGTTTGGTTTCTTCAGCGGTGGTGAATTTTCTTTCTCTGTGGGTGCCTTCTGCTTCTGGTTCCTGGTTTTGTCTTTGCCTGTTGAGTGGTTGTTGATTGTTTGTATTCCTGGGCTCTTCGTTCTTTTTATCTTAGTTTCTTCTTCTTTCTTCTTTGTTCGTTTTATCTTAGTCTCTCCTTCGTTGGTCTTTCTTAGTTTTCCCTGCTGTGTGTGTCCCCTTGGTTCTGCTGTTTGAGTCTCCCCTTCCTCTGTTCCTTTTGTTACGATCGGGTCTCGTATAAATCAGTAGCTCTTATACATTGGACTAGACTGGCATAAATGCAACAACGGAAACGCTAGATCCAACCCCTGATATAATCCCGTCGAACAAAGAACACATATACCCTCCAGAGTTATATCTGCGATAGCGGGGTATCTTAACTCTCAGTATCTATGTGCTTCTAATATAGGCTGATGTTCTCTGAAACAGCCTATTACCTATAACATATGGTTGCTTAGTTATGGTACACAAGGAAAAGATAGTTAACTTAATTAAATCACAAGAGTGATCTAATGCAAACAAGAAGAAGGTTTGCTTAACGTTACTTTAATCAATAATATCTGTCACTCCTTTATGAAAGAAAGTGTTGTAAAGTCCTCAAGCACCGAACAAGGAATCTTCTGAATAATGTCGGATGCTACTAAGAAGAACGTATCGGAAATGGAACCACAAAATAGCAGGAGGCAGGACAATGCACGTGTAGGCTAAATACACAAAAAGGCTGGACCTATAATGTTATTGGACACAAGAATATTATAAGCGGTGCAACAGTAATAATGCTCGCCACGAAAAAGTAGTACTCCTATTAACAAAACCGGTCTATGCTGGTTGTCTCTCTACAGCAATCTAGACCTCAAAATGCTTGTGTAGAAATAATGGGTATGCATAAAAGAGTATATGATCTAATCCAGCTAATGTCTACCCGGGTTAATAAAGTCTACCTGGGATGCGCAAAGGTACAGAATTCTGGTGGAGCAAGGCAGCTCCTAGCCTAGTGTGGACCTTGGGTCTGTGCGGCCTGATTACGTTAATATGAAGGGGTGCTCTCTTGAGGATTCTCGATCACAAGTATCGAGTATCCTCCTGGCGACCCTCAAAAGTAAAAGCAAATAGAGTTAGAACAGTGTTGGGTGGATTAGGCAAGCAGCCCTCACGCACTACACAGTCTAAACTCCAAGGTACACAGACAAAAGATCCACCCAGGTAACCCACAGAATCCGTAGTGTCGTGCAGCTCAAAAGTAGCCTACACACAGTGAAAACACCAACAGCAAGGTACCTGATCCCTAGTCTAGCATTATTTAACCCTGTAGAAACATTAGTGATTGATGGAGACAGTCCGAGCAATACAATCTCCCAAAAAGACAATGACTATCTTCAACCTTAGCCTAGTACATAAGAAATGTGAGATCCAGCATATAATACAGTCTGGCCACCAATTCAAGGTGTGGATGCAGGGAACCAGAGGGGGATTGATATTAATAAAAGGTGAGGAAGTAGTGGAAATGATAGAGGCAGTAGGAGAGAAAGATTCTAAGACAAGAGTGTGGAACAGTTCATGGGAGATGCTTAGAGTATGGTGTCTGGGACGGATCTGACCAGGATATTTCCAGGGACCGCATGGCTGGAGTCCCAGTTCGCAAGAATGGCACGAGGGCGCGCGACAGTCGCCCAGTAAGCAGCCGCCTAGTAGGCCGTGTTAGGCAGGAGGCAACGAATCCCGCGAGGCCTATGTAAGGGGGCCGGCCACGCGCCACACTCACCACCAAGTCACACCACCTGGTCTCTCTCTCTCTCTCTCTCTCCCGCTCGCCTTCCCATCATTCAACTACTTAACACAATACTTTCAATTGACTAAATAAAATAGAAAGGATTGTGACAGACGAAAACAAAGAACAGTTCTGAACTGTCTGCAACACAAGCTTTCTCGAGAAGGAAAGTACACAATGATAGGTAGACTGTAGCTACATTCTCTGCCCTGGCGAGTCCTAGCGAGTATGCCATGCGGTTCTGGGGGAAGCGGTGAGCGTCACACTTTTCTTTTCTCTTGTCGGGCTGGCATGGTGGTTATTATTAAATTGGGTATTTTACTATGTTTAGGATAATGTTTGTAAATGTGTTTCGTGTTTTATAGGGGTGTTTTTTCTAGAATCCATTCTCCCTCATGCTTAACCCCGATTATTTTGAGGTTTTAAGATGTTGCGATTTTAAGACATTCCACTCGACTTCTCTCTCTCTCTCTCTCTCTCTCTATCTATGTCTATCTATCTATTTTGTCTATGTGAATGAGGGAGACAAAGGCAGAACTGCCTGTGACGAGTGCCTCCCCCAGAGTTGAAAGAGTGATAGGGCCGTAATCAAGGGACGTTCGAACCAAAATGTTTGGACACGCGGAGTTTGAAGCAATTTAAGTCATAGGATGAAGGAAAGATTGATTCTGGGAAAGAGTTTCAGAGCTCAGCTGTTGAATAGAAGAAAGATTAAGAATATTGTTTCACTCTTGGGTTGGAGAGCTGCACAGAGTAGGGGTGGGATTATGTTGAAAGACAAGTGCTACGTGCTCTACGAAGATGGGGTGGTATACACTGGGAGAGCTCTGAGGAACACTGATTATTGTAATAGCGGTAGAATAGTGAGAGAGATGCAACATTGCGGAGAAGAGAGAGAAACTGCAGAGAATTGGTGAGTGGAAGTGAGTTAATGAGACGGAAAGCTTTCTTTTCTACTTTGTTTAGAAGTTCTGTGTGAGAGGATCCCCCCATATGTATGAATAATACTCAATACATGAATGCACTGTGCCCCTGTACAGAGCAAGGAGCTGCGCAGGGGTAAAGAACCCCCGGAGGCGGTTCATCACACCCAACTTCTGGGAAGCTGTTTTAGAAAGAATGGTAATATGATCTTTCCAAGAGAGATTAGAGAAAAAGAGACACCGAGAATATTAAGAGAAGATGAAGGATTAATCTATCTATTTCTATCTATCTATCAACCTAAGACCGCAAATGGAAACACTGTACATGAAGCCAACCCTAAAACACCCAAGAGTTTTTATATAGATACCCCTGGCGACCATCAAAAGAAAACGACCCTAAAGAGAAAATGTAGGTTCCTCATCTAATTAGCTAAATATTTCACAGCGAGAACCATTACATTTTTCACGGGCTGCAAATTTATCATAGGGAACGTTCTGTAATTTTGTTGAACGGTCATTGTACTTGATGTTCTGTTTTTATCCTCTGTATTTTTACTTGTTATTTCTAATAGGCTCGTGGAGTATAACAAAGAGTATTTTTCTTCTCTTTAGGTACCGGTATGTCTGTGTTTTTTCTCTCTCTCTCTTGCTATGCCTCATTTATAGAAGATTGTTGACATTGGGTTGATTTCATTTTGGAATGTGTTGTTATGATTTCAGGGGTAATTACCTTAAATATGTAAAATTTAATGAGAGAGAGAGTGAGTGTGTGTGTGTGTGTGTGTGTGTGTGTGTGTGAGGGGATAAAATATATTATGAGAGAAATGAGGGGAATGAGTGAGAAATAAGCAAATTGTGATTCTCCCTGGACCCCCTGCCCGAGTGAGAGTTGCTTCCTCCATCACACGTCACTCACACACTCTCTCTCAGGTTCATACACACTCTCTGACACACACACACACACGCTCTCTCTCTCTCTCCCTACACACACTCATTCATACACATTTGTTCACACAATTTTTCCACCTCCACATATTTTTTTTTCTTCATATACATTCTCTCACACTCTCTATACCTCCATATACACACTCTCTTTCTCTCTCACTCTTACACACTTTCACTACCTCCATACACACTCTTTCTCACCCCCCACACACGCACTCCCTCACTCATACTCTCTCTCACTCAAGCACACTCTTTCTGTAGGATTTGTTGTTTACACCATGCCCGTAAGGAAGGTTATGGAGTTCCGATCTTACTTTCAACCATCCTGACAATTTTACCAACACACATAAACTTAGTTTGATGTGAAAATAGCCTCCCGAAAATCTGAACCCAGGGCGGGAATCGAACCCAGGACCCTTGGGGTACGAAGCAGACACCGTACCACGAGACTAATAAAGGTACCACACTTAGCCCGGTAGTCTAAGTGTATTTCCACATCTTGTTCAGTTTAGGATAACCTATTTGTACTGACTTTACACACACACACACTCTCATTCACTCTTTCTCCCTACACTCACTCACTCACGGACTCTACACACATTTTCGCTCTCACAATTTCTCCACCTCCACGTTTTTTCCACATAAACACTCTGACACTCTCTATACCTCCATTCACACACTCCCTCTCTCACTCTTACACACTTTCATTACCTCCATACACACTCTTTCTCACTCACTCACGCACACGACCTCACACATACAGTATACTTTCTCTCACTCAAGCTCTCTCTTTCCACCACCCTTCATCTTCTCTTAATATTCTCGGTGTCATGTTTTCTTCTGATCTCTCTTGGAAAGATTATATTACAACTCTTTCTAAAACATTCAACAGCTGAGCTCTGGAACTCTCTCCCAGAATCGGTCTTTCCCTCTTCCTATGACTTAAATTGCTTCAAACTCTGTGTGTCCAGGCATTTTGGCTCGAACGTCCCTTGATTTTGGCCCTGTCATTCTTTCAACTCTGGGGGAGGCACTCGTCACAGGCAGTTCTGCCTTTTGTCTCCCTCACTCACATAGAACAAACACACACTCTCACATAGCCTCTCCACCTCTACACACTCACACATTCTCACTCACACACACACTATCTTTCTACTCACACAATGCTGTATATCTATTCACACAAATTCTCCCCACGCACACACACACAATTGTTTGCACTTACACATTCCCTCAACATGTACACTCATTCGAGCTGATTACACACACACAACAAGGCCACTCCAACAGCTTCCTCTCTCTCCAACACCCCTTCTCCCATCACAACACTCATCGAAAGGTAGATACGAGGTGCCGTTGTAAAGGCTTATCCCTCAATACCTTCACCAGACCTGACCTGATTTGACTGACTGGTTACAGACAACACTCACAACCAAAGCTACATCAAGAATATAGTAACATTCAACATGCACTTCGTACACTACACGTCTTGTACACACTATAAGCCATTTAGAATTGCATATAATTTTGAGGTTTTAAGACGTTTCCCATTAGTTTGGCGATTTTAAGACCTTCCATTCCATTTCTTCTCTCTCTCTCTCTTTCTTAACCTCTGAAGTGCGCATGGGGGTAATTGGAAACGTCCCCCTGTGCTGACGTATTTGAGGTGTTTCCGTCACTAAAATATTCATTGTGCCATTAATAGCATTAATACTTATCCATATGCGCCTATTATGGGTTGATTATAAAGGTATTAACCTGAAACAACAATAAAACGAGTGAAAACAGCGTTTGGATGGTCAAAATCGGAGATATAGCCCGCGAGTTGTATAATGTATGGGTGAGGCAATCTGCTTTCCCGCCAATTTCCCCCAAGGCCACTGAGACACAGTCGATCGATACTCTCTCTCTCTCTTGCACTCGCTTGCTATCAGTGATGACCACACCCTCCAATCGGATTTCTAATGTTAGCATGAAAATATACCTCAGAATAAGGGAATAACAGGGAAAATAGGTGATAACTGAAGGAGAGGAGGAAAGTGGGGAAGGAGGGGAGGTAGAGGACTGAGATTTTGCATGGCCCAGGGGCCAAAAAAAATTTTTTTTTTTTTTTTTTTTTTTTTTTTTTTTTTTTTTTTTTTTTTTTTTTTTCGATGTCAAAAGTTGATTTTTTTTTTCTCTGACTCTTAAGAGTCTCCCCGCAGTGCGCCGGGGGAACTCTTAAGAGTCTCCCCGCAGCTCCCGGGTTAACTGAATAAGCCTCTTACAGGAATCTTCTGTGAGTATCTTGTGAGAGTCAATATCGGGTTCGAACATAGGAATATATATATGTATATATACTCTCTCTCTTTACTCACACATACGTTTCAACTCACACACAATCGTTCTCAACTTACACACACTCTTTCTCTACTCACACACACTTGCTCGGCACGCACGCACGCACGCACACACGCTACACAACAGGGGCGCGTTCAAGAGCAAGACTTCAGACGCTACAGTTTCCGAAGCGCGAATTGGGCCCTATTGAACGATTTGGAAGCCTCTTCCGCACTACGTAAACAAATAGGGTGGTTGCCATGGTTACGTTTATACCAGCGTCTTCACTTGACGCTCTAAACAACGACAATGACCGTTCTTTACATCTAATCAACTACTAGGATATTTATCCTGTAATATATATAAGTAATTAGTCCTAAAGCATGCTAGGCTATTAAAATATAGCGTCTCATTGGCCTGAAATATATATTAATATTTATTAGTAACCATATTTTTTATTATTACATTCTACAATAAAGTATATATGAAAGAAAGCAAATTCGTTCATAAAATTTGTCATGTTATTTTCCGCCACTTCAATACATGCGGATCCTCTAAATAAGTCTCCTATCGAAACATAAAGATGTATATTTGTGTCAATATTTTGATCGAAAATTTAATATAAATGTTTTAAAGTAAGTAATAACAAATACTAATATGAATAGTCGATGTTTTTAAGTGATTGTATGTGCATATGGTCGAGAATAATTCGTCTGCTAGCGCTAAAGACGAATTCTAAAGATGTAATGTCTGTGCGCCTCACGGCGTCACTCCTCAAAAGGCTGTGCGCTGGATGAGCGACCGCAAGCGACCGTATTCGCGCCGAATGTCGTTCAGTAAGCCTGTAGCGCCAACCGCACGCTAAAATTAGTGCTCTTGAACGCGCTCCAGCCCTCACAGTCCTCCATAGTGTTGCCAATTTAGCTACTTTCCCGCTAGATCTAGATGTATTGCCTTCGATTTAGAGGCAAATATTTACATCTAGCGAAATAATTCTAGCGATGTTCTGTACATTTTTTAATCTGAAAACTCTGTCTGCCCTCACATCACACACTCACGCTCTCCACATACACTTTTTCAACAGTTCATACTCAACTCGTGTTTTTAGGTGTAAGGGTCCATGAAGTTAGTAAGTGAGAGTCGTGTGTGTTTGTGTGGGTATGGGAGGGGGGGGTGGGGAGTACAGAAGGGAACTAAAGGGATCGGGAAAGTAGATGATGGGGAGAGAGAGAGAGAGCGAGAGAGAGAGATAGAGAGATTATATATATATATATATATATATACATATATAATTATATATATATATATATATATATATATATATATATATATATATATATATATATATATATATATATATGTTATGCCCTGTTTTTCTACAGGTTTAACTTGGGTAATGTGAGTTCTAAATTGACTGGGTATATAAGGCTGCATGAACAATACAAGATATGAGGAATAGAGAACACAAAGAAACACATGGTAGCAAGTTACATGATCACGTTTATTGATATACCACTGCAGAATACTTGTGTAAGACAATATAATAGAATTGAACAGCACTAGCATAAGTGGATCTGGATGGAGCCTAGTCTCCCACTTCCAACGTTCAGGTATTAATCTTCTGATCACTGGCTTTGATTTCACAGGTTTATATACCGAAGACCATCAATGTTACTTATAGATTCATATTCACCGTTAGATTTATTACTGGTAGCTCTGGTGCACAAGTAGTAGTTCACAGACTAGATTAGACACACGTATTTTTAGAGCACGGGAATTCTAGTAACCTCAGGGGGTACTGATCTAAGTTTTATATCCTTGTCTCAGAAATACATAGAACGCAAATCAGTGGGCGAACGTTAGATATCACTAGAGTTTTAATATCTGAATAAAGTAATTACGAGAGTCAAGGTCGCCTGTTAATTAAAGAGCACTGATCGCTTAGTACGTCCCAAATGGAATGGTTAAGTATGAATTACACTGGGCAAGGTCTTAGCCACTTCGTAGAAATATTAATTAGTGAATCTAAAACAGCACAGTAATATGTAGTACTGCTAAAGGGAATCTTGGGTAGTATCTGATGGGTCTGGTCCTGGTTATCTTGCGTCCATGATGTTGGGGGCTAACGACTGGTTCCGCGGCCGTCCAGGGGGGCCATATGTGTGAAGTTCTTCAATACGTGGGCAGGTCCTTCTATCCAAATCTGCCACGGAGTCTGCCGGTTCTGGGATCTCACTCCGGAACAACACAAGGGCAGAGCTAGAAATTAACTGCAGGGTAGTGACCCCTGGTTGGTGTCTAGCTTTCAACTGATTTGACTGGGGGCGGGAGTTAGATTTATAGGCTCTGTTCTGGACCCTGTAGACAGTAGGGATCTCGAGTCTTATGGACTTAATTGAGCTCTCAATAGATATGGGGACTAGGTAAGATGGTATTTACTGTTGTGGCACAGGGCGATAGGAAGCCTTTATATTTTCATATAACTGAGCCTTAGTTAGAGGTACTATTTTGGCTATACTGGACGTATTTAGGGGAGAGAGACTGGATCTACTTTGCGAGGAGGATGGGGACAGCTGTGATAGGAGCGTCTCTCTAGATTGTTCAATCTTCATTCTATGGTATAGCTGAGGTGCTAATTTAGTGATCAGAGCATGCAAGAAAGGTAAATGGTTTATTGTGAGTTAATAGAGGTTAGTAAAGGTGTTAGTCATTCATGGTTAGTTCATTGATAGGAAGAATTCCTGTGCTACCTGGCAATGACTCGAAAGTCAAAACAGGGGTCAGGTATACCTCCGCGGGGGTGGGGGTCTCCCTCCTCGGGTGGGCAAAAAGGGGGAGCTGGGCGCCCTCTCTCTGATATAGTCGTCCGGCGGCTGTGGCTAGGGGCTTGCCATATCACCAGTGTTTGTAATAACCCTCTGTGTATGAGACAGATGTGAGTGTCTTTAATACCAAAACCGAAGGTGCCTTAGCTAGCTGGTTTTACTCGGCTGGTTGTTAATTGTAGGGTTTGCTGGATATGGTGGAGACTGGGTTGCTAACTCTGCCACATTTATCTGGAAGTATGGCAATAGAAGTTAGTTACTGGCGGGGCGGCTAGCCTCGCACCGACGACCATTGGGTGCAGGGTTGTGAATGTGTTGTAAGAGAATAGATGGCATGCAAGGGGCTAGTAAAGTTCTAATGTTGTTCTGGCCTACTAAGTGAAGGTAGGCTGGATAGGAGTATATATATAAAAGGTTGGAGAGCGTTAGTAACGGACAATTCAAGGATCTTCAAGAGGTATGAGAGAGAGGCTAGGTCGGACAAGAGTCGAGAAGCGCGGGCGTCTTAATGAGGGGGGGGGGGGAGTTCAAGGGCTACAGGGAAATTTTGCCCCTAAGGTCCCTGGGCGTGGGGGTGGCATTAGGCTACAATTGATATGGAAGTTTGAAAAGGCAGTAGAATACGTTAGCCAAATGCTACCGGGGAATGCAACTATGGGGTGGTATATGAGTCTGGAAAAGATAGAGTTATGTGATCAGTCAGAGGGTTATGGATACTATTAGTTGGCCCTGGGAACTGCGTTTTCTATTAAATATAAAATACCAACCACAGCGGCAGTTCGTAGGGGTACTTAGTTATTGTTTCGGGGTACTTATGACAGATACTGGTAACCAGGTTATCTTATACAATCTCTGGTTGGGGTAAGAGGTGTAAGACACGAAATAAATTGGCGTAGTGTGGGCTGTGGATACGAAGGAGGCAAGGGGAAGACGTATGACAATTGTGGAAAGTAAATGGAAAAAGGTGAACACAATGGCGTATAAAAATACTTAACCTAAGGATTGCATACATAGATTTATGGGGCGATGGGTCTTCAGAAGCTTAGTCTGGCAAGACAAGATGTTAGGGAATGTTAATATTAATACTTAGTTACTAGAGGAGCAATGCAAGGGGCGACTGAGCACGGGTTACATATATCTATACTCGTCATGGAAAATGATATACGAGGTCTAGGGACAAGCGTGGGTGTTTGAACTTCTAAGATATATAACATCTACTTCTCGGATGTAAGAACATACATAGATATATTTATGGCTGTCTGATGTGTTGGCATTGGCTCAACGTCGGGACAGGGCATGTTTTTAATATGAATGTATATTCCTATTCATCATCTTTGTAGCAAGGACAGTGCCGCTATGTCGTATCAATGCTGGTGGCAGTTAATATTATAGACTTAGTTACTAGAGGAACAATGCAAGGGGCGACTGGGCACGGATTACATATATCTATACTCGTCATGGAAAATGATATACGAGGTCTAGGGACAGCGTGGGTGTTTTAACTTCTAAGATATATAACATCTACTTCTCGGATGCAAGAAACATACATAGATATAATTATGGCTGTCTGATGTGTTGGCATTGGCTCAACGTCGGGACAGGCATGGGTGTTTTTAATATGAATGTATATTCCTGTTCATCATCTTTGTAGTTAGGAGTGTAGGACACGAGGGGGTTAGTGTACGTGAGGTGTGGAAAATGGTCAGTTTTAGAAAAGGTAAATGGGTGTGTCCTGGAGCTGTTTAGCCCTGCGGGCTTGGGCCTGTCTGAAATGGCTGGCTCGGTCAGCTGGTCCTTTCGTTCTGTGGACCTTTCCTTTGGTGTTTCTGTGTGGTGTTCGTTCATGGCTTCTGTGGTGGGCTTCTCGTTCTGGGGCATTTTAATATATATATATATATATATATATATATGTATATAGATAGGTAGATAGATAGATAGATAGACAGAATAGATAGATAAATAAATAGATATACAGATAGATATATAGATATATAGATAGATAGATAGATAAATAAATAGATAGATAGATAGATAGATAGAGAGATAGATAGATAAATAGACAGATAGATAGATAGATAGATAGGTAGATACATGTATATATAGTTTGTATAAACACTTAAGGGGGTAGTGCCTGATTTTTGGCCAATATATTTAGTTATTTATTTATGCTTTGAGTTTCCTCGCTGGACCTCCATCAAGCTTAGAAAAGCAACCCCTAGACCTTTCAAGATAAATTTGTACCTTTTTCAGTTGAAAAAATTTCCGGCCGAAGGCCGGTTCCTTCTAAAAATTAGAGGCTCGCTATCGCTCGCCAGGAAAAAAATCGACACCTAAAGGGCACGAAAAGTCTTAATATTGAAAACAAATTACGCGAAAGGTCTCAAAATCACCAAACTAACGGAACTACCATCTTAAAAACTCAAAACTAATATACTAAACATGAGGGAGAAGGGGGTCCATAAAAAGCGAGTACTATACCCCCTTAAGTAAGCTTGGGTGCAGTAACTGAGTCGAACATGGAAATTCAATCATCACCAAACGTTAGGAAGAGCAGACAACAGAAAAGTGTAGGGACAGGGATTTTTTTTTTATTTGATTGTTTTATTGAGAAAAGTACAAATGTTACACAAGTATCATAGTTACATGATCTCAAAAGGGCAAAGGTGCATACGCAATCTTCACCCTATTTCTAGCTTAACCCTTCCTCCCCGGGTGACATTTTAATATGACACCACGGCAGATGGGCAGGTACCCGGGTGTCATTTTAATAGACAGTAAGCTTGAAAGCCTATTCAGCTTGGTCTGAACGCCGTGCGTCCGACGCATGTAAACAAAGCCGATCGTTGCGTCACCGCACCTCCGAAAACAAGAAGGAGAAGACTCGTTTGTTATTGTATGTCTGTATGTCGTTGTTTCAGTAGTGAAAAGATCGTCGTATTGCTAACATTGCCTGAAACTGCTCTCCACTAAAATTGTCATCACAACTGAACCAGTTGACTTAGAGAGCTCTACTCAATGCCAGTCTACAGATTGGAAACCGGACTACATTTATAGATGCGTGGGAAATTTCTAGCAGATAAAAAGTAACCAAAATACGGTAGCCTAGGCCTAGACGTTTTTCGGCCAGATCGCCCGGGTACGCCGCACTGTCATTAGGAGAGCTAGCCCGGGCCAGGAGGGTTAAACTATGTCATTACATATATAGTTAGATGAGTAATACATTGATATTGAAGATAATTTTTAACACTACCTAAGTTTAGTATATACAGTATTATAATAAAGACATATAATAAAATACAAGAGTCCCCGTTATATACCTTGATCAGATTGTTTTTTGTTTTTAAACATGCATGCTGTCCCACAAGACCCCCAACTGAGCCCCGACCGTGTTAATCCCTCCTTAAACATCCTAAGGGGCAGGGAGGGAGGGAGGGAGGGATGGTAGGGAGGGAGGGAGGGAAGGAAGGAAGGAGGAGGCTGGGAGGGGTGGTAGAGGAGGGTAGGGTGGTAGGAGGAGTGTGGGAGGGTAGGGAGGGAGGTAGGGGAAGGAGGGAAGGAGGGCGAGGAAGGAGGGAGGAGGCTGGGAGGGAAGGAGGGCAGGCAAGGATGAATGGATGAATGGATGGCAGGCAGGGAGGGAGGAGGGCAGGCAGGGAGGTAGGGTTTTAGGAGGGCAGGCAGGGCAGAAAGGAGGGAGGGAAAGGAGGGATGGTAGGCAGGGAGGGAGGAAGGAAAGAGGCAGATAAGGAGGGAGGAGGCTGGGAGGGAAGGTAGAGGAGGGTATTGAGGCAGAGAAGGAGGGCAAGGAGGGAGGGAGGAAGCTGGTAGGGAGGGAGGGATGTAGGGGTAGGGCAAGGAAGGAGGGAGGAAGGGTGGAGGAAGGACAGGAAGGGAGGGAAGGAGGTAGGGTGAGGGTAGGCAGGTAGTGAGGGAAGGAGGTAGGGGGAGGGTAGGTAGGTAGTGAGGGAAGGAGGTAGGGGGATGGTAGGCAGGTAGTGAGAGAAGGAGGTAGGGGGAGGGTAGGCAGGTAGTGAGGGAAGGAGGTAGGGGGAGGGTAGGCAGGTAGGGTGGGAAGGAGGTAGGAGGGAGGTAGGCAGATAGTGAGAGAAGGAGGAAGGGGGAGGGTAGGCAGGTAGTGAGGGAAGGAGGTAGGGGGAGGGGAGGCAGGTAGTGAGGGAAGGAGGTAGGGTGAGGGTAGGCAGGTAGTGAGGGAAGGAGGTAGGGGAAGGGTAGGCAGGTAGGGAGGGAAGGAGGTAGGGGGAGGGTAGGCAGGTAGTGAGGGAAGGAGGTAGGGTGAGGGTAGGCAGGTAGTGAGGGAAGGAGGTAGGGTGAGGGTAGGCAGGTAGTGAGGGAAGGAGGTAGGGTGAGGGTAGGCAGGTAGGGAGGGAAGGAGGTAGGGGGAGGGTAGGCAGGTAGTGAGGGAAGGAGGTAGGGTGAGGGTAGGCAGGTAGTAAGGGAAGGAGGTAGGGGGAGGGTAGGCAGGTAGGGAGGGAAGGAGGTAGGGGGAGGGTAGGCAGGTAGTGAGGGAAGGAGGTAGGGTGAGGGTAGGCAGGTAGTGAGGGAAGGAGGTAGGGGGAGGGTAGGCAGGTAGTGAGGGAAGGAGGTAGGGTGAGGGTAGGAAGGTAGGGAGGGAAGGAGGTAGGGGGAGGGTAGGCAGGTAGTGAGGGAAGGAGGTAGGGTGAGGGTAGGCAGGTAGGGAGGGAAGGAGGTAGTGGGAGGGTAGGCAGGTAGGGAGGGAAGGAGGTAGGGTGAGGGTAGGCGGGTAGGGAGGGAAGGAGGTGGGGGGAGGGAAGGCAGGTAGGGAGGGAAGGAGGTAGGGTGAGGGTAGGCAGGTAGTGAGGGAAGGAGGTAGGGGGAGGGTAGGCAGGTAGGGAGGGAAGGAGGTAGGGTGAGGGTAGGCAGGTAGTGAGGGAAGGAGGTTGGGGGAGGGTAGGCAGGTAGTGAGAGAAGGAGGTAGGGGGAGGGTAGCAGGTAGTGAGGGAAGGAGGTAGGGTGAGGGTAGGCAGGTGGTGAGGGAAGGAGGAAGGGGGAGGGTAGGCAGGTAGGGAGGGAAGGAGGTAGGGGGAGGGTAGGCAGGTAGTGAGAGAAGGAGGTAGGGGGAGGGTAGGCAGGTAGTGAGGGAAGGAGGTAGGGGGAGGGTAGGCAGGTAGTGAGGGAAGGAGGTAGGGGGAGGGTAGGCAGGTAGGGAGGGAAGGAGGTAGGGGGAGGGTAGGCAGGTAGTGAGAGAAGAAGGAGGTAGGGTGAGGGTAGGCAGGTAGTGAGGGAAGGAGGTAGGGGGAGGGTAGGCAGGTAGTGAGGGAAGGAGGTAGGGGGAGGGTAGGCAGGTAGTGAGGGAAGGAGGTAAGGGGAGGGTAGGCAGGTAGGGAGGGAAGGAGGTAGGGGGAGGGTAGGCAGGTAGTGAGAGAAGGAGGTAGGGGGAGGGTAGGCAGGTAGTGAGGGAAGGAGGTAGGGGGAGGGTAGGCAGGTAGTGAGGGAAGGAGGTAGGGGGAGGGTAGCAGGTAAGGAGGGAAGGAGGTAGGGGGAGGGTAGCAGGTAGGGAGGGAAGGAGGTAGGGGGAGGGTAGGCAGGTAGTGAGGGAAGGAGGTAGGGGGAGGGTAGGCAGGTAGGGAGGGAAGGGGTAGGGGGAGGGTAGGCAGGTAGTGAGGGAAGGAGTAGGGGTAGCAGGTAAGGAGGGAAGGAGGTAGGGGGAGGGTAGCAGGTAGGGAGGGAAGGAGGTAGGGGGAGGGTAGGCAGGTACAAAGGAGTACAAAGGAAATCAAGCAACAACAGTCTAGTGACCCTTCTAGGCTGCTTGTCCTCCAAAACACTGAGGATCAAGTGTCCAAACAGTGGTTTAGAGTGGGTAAGGGAACATTGGAAAGGGAACTACTGCCCTGGAACTAATGTCGGTGGCAGGACTAGGAAGTTAGTAGGGGACATATGGGTTAGTAACTGAGGGGAGGATAAAATAAAGTTATTCATTTACAAACGCAGTCAGTCGCGGGTTTGATGCGAGATATTTGTCTAGGCGGAGTTTAAATGAATCAACGGTGCTGAATGTTATGCCCTGTTTTTCTACAGGTTTAACTTGGGTAATGTGAGTTCTAAATTGACTGGGTATATAAGGCTGCATGCACAATACAAGATATGAGGAATAGAGAACACAAAGAAACACATGGTAGCAAGTTACATGATCACGTTTATTGATATACCACTGCAGAATACTTGTGTAAGACAATATAATAGAATTGAACAACACTAGCATAAGTGGATCTGGATGGAGCCTAGTCTCCCACTTCCAACGTTCAGGTATTAATCTTCTGATCACTGGCTTTGATTTCACAGGTTTATATACCGAAGACCATCAATGTTACTTATAGATTCATATTCACTGTTAGATTTATTACTGGTAGCTCTGGTGCACAAGTAGTAGTTCACAGACTAGATTAGACACACGTATTTTTAGAGCACGGGAAATCTAGTAACCTCAGGGGGTACTGGTCTAAGTTTTATATCCTTGTCTCAGAAATACATAGAACGCAAATCAGTGGGCGAACGTTCGATATCACTAGAGTTTTAATATCTGAATAAAGTAATTACGAGTCAAGGTCGCCTGTTAATTAAAGAGCACTGATCGCTTAGTACGTCCCAAATGGAATGGTTAAGTATGAATTACACTGGGCAAGGTCTTAGCCACTTCGTAGAAATATTAATTAGTGAATCTAAAACAGCACAGTAATATGTAGTACTGCTAAAGGGAATCTTGGGTAGTATCTGATGGGTCTGGTCCTGGTTATCTTGCGTCCATGATGTTGGGGGCTAACGACTGGTTCCGCGGCCGTCCAGGGGGGCCATATGTGTGAAGTTCTTCAATACGTGGGCAGGTCCTTCTATCCAAATCTGCCACGGAGTCTGCCGGTTCTGGGATCTCACTCCGGAACAACACAAGGGCAGAGCTAGAAATTAACTGCAGGGTAGTGACCCCTGGTTGGTGTCTAGCTTTCAACTGATTTGACTGGGGGCGGGAGTTAGATTTATAGGCTCGGTTCTGGACCCTGTAGACAGTAGGGATCTCGAGTCTTATGGACTTAATTGAGCTCTCAATAGATATGGGGACTAGGTAAGATGGTATTTACTGTTGTGGCACAGGGCGATAGGAAGCCTTTATATTTTCATATAACTGAGCCTTAGTAAGAGGTACTATTTTGGCTATACTGGACGTATTTAGGGGAGAGAGACTGGATCTACTTTGCGAGGAGGATGGGGACAGCTGTGATAGGAGCGTCTCTCTAGATTGTTCAATCTTCATTCTATGGTATAGCTGAGGTGCTAATTTAGTGATCAGAGCATGCAAGAAAGGTAAATGGTTTATTGTGAGTTAATAGAGGTTAGTAAAGGTGTTAGTCATTCATGGTTAGTTCATTGATAGGAAGAATTCCTGTGCTACCTGGCAATGACTCGAAAGTCAAAACAGGGGCCAGTTATACCTCCGCGGGGGTGGGGGTCTCCCTCCTCGGGTGGGCAAAAAGGGGGAGCTGGGCGCCCTCTCTCTGATATAGTCGTCCGGCGGCTGTGGCTAGGGGCTTGCCATATCACCAGTGTTTGTAATAACCCTCTGTGTATGAGACAGATGTGAGTGTCTTTAATACCAAAACCGAAGGTGCCTTAGCTAGCTGGTTTTACTCGGCTGGTTGTTAATTGTAGGGTTTGCTGGATATGGTGGAGACTGGGTTGCTAACTCTGCCACATTTATCTGGAAGTATGGCAATAGAAGTTAGTTACTGGCGGGGCGGCTAGCCTCGCACCGACGATCATTGGGTGCAGGGTTGTGAATGTGTTGTAAGAGAATAGATGGCATGCAAGGGGCTAGTAAAGTTCTAATGTTGTTCTGGCCTACTAAGTGAAGGTAGGCTGGATAGGAGTATATATATAAAAGGTTGGAGAGCGTTAGTAACGGACAATTCAAGGATCTTGTTGATGTATGTGAGAGAGGCTAGGTCGGACAAGAGTCGAGAAGCGCGGGTGTCTTAATGAGAGGGGGGGGAAGAGTTCAAGGGCTACAGGGAAATTATGCCCCTAAGGTCCCTGGGCGTGGGGGTGGCATTAGGCTACAATTGATATGGAAGTTTGAAAAGGCAGTAGAATACGTTAGCCAAATGCTACCGGGGAATGCAACTATGGGGTGGTATATGAGTCTGGAAAAGATAGAGTTATGTGATCAGTCAGAGGGTTATGGATACTATTAGTTGGCCCTGGGAACTGCGTTTTCTATTAAATATAAAATACCAACCACAGTGGCAGTTCGTAGGGGTACTTAGTTATTGTTTCGGGGTACTTATGACAGATACTGGTAACCAGGTTATCTTATACAATCTCTGGTTGGGGTAAGAGGTGTAAGACACGAAGTAAATGGGCGTAGTGTGGGCTGTGGATACGAAGGAGGCAAGGGGAAGACGTATGACAATTGTGGAAAGTAAATGGAAAAAGGTGAACACAATGGCGGATAGAAATACTTAACCTAAGGATTGCATACATAGATTTATGGGGCGATGGGTCTTCAGAAGCTTAGTCTGGCAAGACAAGATGTTAGGGAATGTTAATATTAATACTTAGTTACTAGAGGAACAATGCAAGGGGCGACTGAGCACGGGTTACATATATCTATACTCGTCATGGAAAATGATATACGAGGTCTAGGGACAAGCGTGGGTGTTTGAACTTCTAAGATATATAACATCTACTTCTCGGATGTAAGAACATACATAGATATAATTATGGCTGTCTGATGTGTTGGCATTGGCTCAACGTCGGGACAGGGCATGTTTTTAATATGAATGTATATTCCTATTCATCATCTTTGTAGCAAGGACAGTGCCGCTATGTCGTATCAATGCTGGTGGCAGTTAATATTATAGACTTAGTTACTAGAGGAACAATGCAAGGGGCGACTGGGCACGGATTACATATATCTATACTCGTCATGGAAAATGATATACGAGGTCTAGGGACAGCGTGGGTGTTTTAACTTCTAAGATATATAACATCTACTTCTCGGATGCAAGAACATACATAGATAT
Organism: Paralithodes platypus; assembly: GCA_032716605.1. Taxonomy (NCBI): domain Eukaryota; kingdom Metazoa; phylum Arthropoda; class Malacostraca; order Decapoda; family Lithodidae; genus Paralithodes; species Paralithodes platypus. Next base: position 536,978 of record CM064560.1, read on the forward strand.
AATTATGGCTGTCTGATGTGTTGGCATTGGCTCAACGTCGGGACAGGCATGGGTGTTTTTAATATGAATGTATATTCCTGTTCATCATCTTTGTAGTTAGGAGTGTAGGACACGAGGGGGTTAGTGTACGTGAGGTGTGGAAAATGGTCAGTTTTAGAAAAGGTAAATGGGTGTGTCCTGGAGCTGTTTAGCCCTGCGGGCTTGGGCCTGTCTGAAATGGCTGGCTCGGTCAGCTGGTCCTTTCGTTCTGTGGACCTTTCCTTTGGTGTTTCTGTGTGGTGTTCGTTCATGGCTTCTGTGGTGGGCTTCTCGTTCTGGGCCATTTTACTGCAGTCTATAACGTCTCGGGGAAGCCCATTCCACAAGTTGACAACTCGATTGAAGAAGAAATTCTTAGATTCGTGTGAGTTAAAAGATTTACCAATAATTTTGCAACCGTTTCCCCGCGTGTAATTAGATTGGTCGATAGTGAAGTACTTACTACAGTTCATATTGTCGATGCCTTTGATGATTTTGAACACTTGAATTAAGTCACCTCTTAATCTGCGCTGGGTTAAAGGAAATAGATTTCATTCTCTAAGACGCTCTTCGTATGGTTTGTTCTTTCTCTCTTTGAGGAGAGAGAACACGGCACAAAGGAAATGACTCGATAAAGAAGACAGGGAGAGTAGACAGACCAGGGAGAGTATAGACAGACCAGGGAGAGTATAGAGAGACCAGGAAGAGTATAGACAGACCAGGGAGTGTATAGACAGACCAGGGAGAGTATAGACAGACCAGGGAGAATATAGACAGACCAGGGAGAATATAGACAGACCAAGGAGAGTATAGACAGACCAGGGAGAGTACAGACAGACCAGGGAGAGTCGGTGTTAAGGGGGGTCACCTGCTTTTTTCTCCTTTTCTCTCTTTTTCTGGCTTGTATTCATTCGGCCCCATTCAGCCTACTGTTTTAAGACGTTTATCCCCATCCGGGTGTCAATTTCTTCCTGGCGAGCGATAGCGAGCTATCATTGTATGGAGAATTCCGGTTTCGTCGGGAAAATTTTTCTATCGAAAAATGTACTAATTTAGCCTGCTGTCAGAAACATTATAACAAGTATGCTGGCTCGCTATCGCTCGCCAAGAAAACATTGATACCTGGATAGAGATAAATGTTAAAACAGTAGGATGAATGGGGCCGAATGGATACATCCCAGAGAGAGAGAGAGAGGGAGAAAGAGAGAGAGAAGACCAGGGAGGGACGGTGTTAATAGAAGGAAACGGTTGCAAGACATGGAAACTCTTAACCCTTTCACACACATATGACGCAGAGGTTGCCAGATTAGCAATAAGAAATAGAGTTCTCTCACTCTTATAATTACGGTACCTCTCCAAAATTAGTTTTCTGCCCACAGCTAACTCAAAGACAACTGCAGAGGTTGAAGTAACTAAACAAAAGGTGTCTAAACACCCCTGATGGTAATTAAGGCTTTAAAGTATCCCCAATAGGTTCAAAATCGCGTCATATGTCGGAGAGGGTTAATTGCTGAGAGAGAGAGAGAGAGAGAGTGAGAGTGAGAGAGAGATACGGTGTTGACAGAAGGAAAGGGTAGCCAGACATGGAAACTCTCAATTGCTGAGAGAGAGAGAGAGAGAGAGT